>JARHVA010003600.1:855000-1237500 GCA_037957365.1 Torreya grandis | reverse complement strand
ATTTTAATTACTCTATCATTCTAGTGCATCCCTAACCATGTTGATCAATGTGTAAATATGAGCTTAAATTTGCATGATTTCTTGAACATCATCATCTTCTATAGTTTCAATGATTGGTTGGTGTGTCAAACCTTTTAAAACTATTTAATATAATATTTTCTCAATTAATTCCACACAATTTTATGTTTACACTCCTAACTATGTGTTGTGTATCATATCTAACTACTATGTATGTATCCTACTCATGAAATTGCCTCTCAATGTCATCAATTCTTGTAGAGGATTGTCCATCCTGACTATTGATGCCTGGGTTTCCATGATTATATTTGAATTTTTTGCATGGGTTAATTAAATAGTGTTGTATTTCCATACATCTTGGATTTTCTTTTCCAATAAATAATTTTTATGAAATTTTCCTATCTTGAAAGATATCTACATCTAGGACTTACTCATACTCTTCTACCAAGTCAAATATTATCTAAGTTTTAGTTTAGATTTTATGTACTTGAATTTTTTTTTATTGTAGCCATTATGTTTCTAACCAATATTGTGTTTACTATGTGATACTAATAGTAAAATTATTTTCTTCTTACATTATATTATCATGAAGAATCTCATGTACTAAGGTTTGGTAGGTATCATCAATTACCTTACGATATTTTGAAAAAATTTCAATTATCTCAAAATTTTCCTTGGATAACTAGTCATTTTCATGTTCATTCTCAACTTCCTTCTATCCAATGAAATTTTAGATCATCATGCAATAAATGTTATTCTTCTAGGAGTGTCATCCAAGGATATGATATTTTGAAAAATGTTCAATTATCTAAAATTTTCCTTGCATAACTAGTCATTTTCATGTTCATTCTCAACTTCCTTCTATCCAATGAAATTTTAGATCATCATGCAATCAATGTTCTTCTTCTAGGAGTGTCATCCAAAGATATGGGATTGCATGTGTTGGCTAAAATATAAAATCTGAATTTTTATTTTTAAATTTATGTTTGTGAGTTTCTAACTAATTATTTTTGAAATGGAAAATAAAATAAATAAAGACACTAAAAAATGTTCAAATTAAATTAAAAAAAACTTTGCATGTAATCAAGCTTAAAAAAATATTAATTTAATTATAATTAAAATATTTATGATTCTTTAATCACCTAATCATGTGCAATATAAATTCAAGAAAAACTATTTTCTCCATAAATTTTTTCAATGTTTATGCATAAAACAATCAAAATATAATGTTGGTTATGAAAACAACTAATTTATATTTGTTTCTTTTTAAAATATTTATACAGAAGTGAAATTAATTAATTTATTTAAGTGGAATGACATAAATGCAAAAAAAAAAAATTATCTTTTTCATATTTTTTGAATAAATATTTTAAACATAAAATTAAATAACCTAAATGATTTTGTATGTTTTTATTTTAAACTTATAAAACTAAACATATTAAAATATTTCAATGAATTTTTTTGCATATTTTCATATTTTTGAATGAATGCAAAACTAAAAATGAAATTATTTAAATGGACGTTTAAAGGTGAACATCAAATTAAAATGAAGATTTGGGTGATATGATATTTTGGATTGATATAAACCTCTATTATTACTTAATTGATCAAAAATAAAGTCATGTTTTTCCCACAAAGATTCTAATATGTTACTATAGATGAAGAATTTAATGCCATGGGTGAAAAAAATCAAAAAATTATTATTAGGAAGAAGTGGCATGCAAACATGGGAGACTATAGTTAGATATTATATGTGTGAAAACAATTAAAATTTTTATGTTTGTGTCTGTGAGAGGTTAAATAGAAAATTAAATACCTACAACAAAAATAATTAAAGATATTGCCTTAAAGAAGATTGAAAATGGATGTAAGTTTAACACATGGAAATTGTTATTTTTAATTAGAATTATATAACTATTTCTTCAATGGGATCTATGGATACAAAGGAGGAACCATATACAATTATTATAATATAAAATCTACACAACAGGCAAAAAGCCAATATATTCAAGGAAACTCAAGCATATAGAAACTATGAAGAAATTGAAATTCATAGAAACACAAAATTCATTGAAACTTTAAGAAATGAAAAAACACACATGTACTAAGAAATAAATAGATAAATTATATATAATCCTATGTAGGATTAAGAATAGATACTAATATATGAATAAATCTTCATCAAGACTTCTATTTTCCATTGATGTTATAGAGGGTAATCCATTCCAAAAAAATTGTGGTTACTAAAATGCACATTGAAGATTCTAATTTTTTCTTTGATTCACTTAATAAATTTTAATTAAATAAATATAATAAAATGAAAAAATATGAAATCTAAAATAAATAAAACTCCAACTTATTAAGTGCATATGACAAATTGGAAGAGTATTTCTAGTTGTAAGTCTTCAATATTTAAGATACAACCTCCATGTAGTTTCTCATTTTGATGCATGGATATTTATATCAACAAGAGGGATATGACATAATGAAATTGAAAACACACGAGTGAAGGGAAATTTAAAAATTATATAGCTAGATTTCAAAAATGATAGAGTGTAGTGTGATCATTAATTATTTTTTCAATCCAATTTTCAAAGTAAATATATATATTTGTACAAATAGGGTAGTGATAATTTGATTGGCATAACATAGAATTTGATAAGCGTAGTGACAAATTAACTAAAGTAGTGGGAAGTTAATTGATATGATAAGTAGTTACTAAGTTAATGGATCAAAATTAGAGAACCAATAAAGAAAATAAATTTAATAACACATATTTTATGTGTTGGTATGGAAGTTATAACAAAGCTGACAAAACAAAAATTCTAAGAATAGTGGTGGTCTCGAATCCACCAAAACATTTTTATTGTACACTATGCAACTTCAGGTTTAAGAGGTTTGGAGCCCCATATTTTTTCAAATTTGGAATTTTTGGGAAGTTTAAAAACAAATGAGGGTAAAATAGGAATAAAATGATTCTAACATGGTACATTTTCTCTTTGAGGTTTTTTCATCATCATCATCATCATATTATTATTATTAAAATAGTGCATCATATAAATTTTGGGTGCATACATATTGCCCCCTTAGGGAAATTCCATGTCATGAATTGGTTGGGTTGATTTTATTGAGAAAAGGCAGACCCAAATGGAGGGTAAGGTTAAGAACAATACCTTTATTACTTTTGCATTAGAAAAAAGTCAGTTAAGATGCCTCATCACTTACAACAAAAAATTGATAATCAAGTGTAGTATATTTAAGAGATTTGAAAAAACATTATTTAATTAAAATTCAAGAGAAGATTACTTACCATATGTGTGAAGGAAAAGCATACTACCTAGAATGTCCCATAATTGGTCATAGCTCAATACTTTGTAAAGAGATTTCAACTTTAAAATAATGAATATAATATTCAAACATAAAATTAATGTAATTTTGGAAAATTATACAGAAAGAAGTGACAAGATTACTAATAGTTTATATGAGGGAAGGATATTACATGAGTTTCCCAATGTTTATCTATACTTGAAAATCTCAAAAACACATCAAAGTATAAAAAAACAGAGCATATATTGTAAGATATGTTTAAACAAGTAATTTTAAAATAACATATTGAATTGAAAAATTACTATATAAAACTTTTTATTCCAAATTTGGAAATTATTTGCATATATCCACTTGCCAAATTTGAGCTCAAGACCACCTTTGACTAAATATTAAGCAAAGATATATACATAATATTATTATAGTTAGTAATTAAGGGCAAGTAGAAGTGATTTTTTTTTTCAGTTTCTTCAAAATCCTTAGATTTAATAGATTTACTTGAAAAATTATCTAAGAGAGGTCAAATTCAATAGGTTGGTAGTCAAAATGTTCATAGTGGATATGTGATTAGAAAAAAATCACATTTTTTAGTTTTAAGTTTAATTTTAATTTTTTGATTACTTTTTTTGGGTGTGTGGAAAAAGAAATCATCAATTTTAGATGAAAATATCATGAAACAAAGTCTAACGATTATGGACTCAAAAATTATGGTTTCATAACCACATCCATGGTTACAAAACATTCGATCTACATGGAATGTTGGTTATGGAACCCTTGTGGTGGTTGAAAAATTTATGCTCTATGTACACAAGTATTTAAGCAACCATCATGTAAATTTCATAACCTCTCTTATATATAGCCTCAAGTTCATCATAATAGGAGTCATGATTGATCAAGATCTATTCTAGTAGATATAAGGACAATATGAAATATGGATTCCTTATAGAGAGATTGAATGGCTTCCCTTGGTGATGGGATTATTGACCTCTAAAGTCATTTACAAACTAGAGAGGGATGGGATATGGTATATTTTTAAAATGGCATTGATTCCATTACCAACATATTATTATGTGACTCATTTACCTATTAGAATTTCAGATGAAATACCTTTAGGTTTCCACAAGTGTCAGATGAGTGTACTATCACCTTGAAAGATGTATATAGGATCATGGGGTTACATATGATAGGGAAAACAAAGACCTTGATGGAGGCTATAAATATCACAAAATCTTAGAGACAATCAAATTACTTTGGTGATGATTAGGTACCCAATTTAGGTTCCAATTATGATTTTATTTTGTGGAACATAGAGGGTTTGGATCCCAAACATCTGTATGGTCATGATTAGAGTATTTTACTTGAATTTGGTTTGGGGTAAGGGTTTAAACATGATTTTTTATTGTTAAAAATGTGTGGTTAGGGATATTGAGGGGCACAAGTGGTTATAAACTTGGGATCAAGATGTTTTTTCAAGGATGTATATGGACTTATTCTAGATATCATGTCTAGGTAAAAAAAATTTGAGGCATATGACAATAGTGTTCTATTGGGTGTTTGAGTATATTACCCATATAAGATGGAATACATTTACTACATGGTCTATTTGATTAGGTATATGGTCTTACCTAGACAAACTTATATATGCTCATATATCCATGGAAAAATTATTACTAGAGATATGATTTCTCATCCCTATGTTGGGATGGGTAGAGTATGGCGTGATGAGGGGTTTACAATGATGGCTTACATGATATCTAGGCATGTTAGAGACAAGTGGGGGTAGATAGAGATACACTTGTTATCTAGATTCCCTCAAAAATAATTCTTGTAGTATGAGGAAAATCACCCTGTTCCATAGGTAGTCTACGTAGGGAAGATAGAGATTAAGGATTATTGATTGGGTTGGTTTTCATGTAAGCTATAACCCTAGGGACACTGATATATGGGGTTTCATATTTATAGGAGGTGATGGGGATAATCCATAGTATTTGGATCAAGGGCAAAATAATCCTCAATATCTAGGGGATATACTAGGCAATACTAGTTATAAGTAGGGGAGGAGGAGGACTAACTCAAACTAATTTCCAGGCAAAGGCTTAACCTAATGAGGGAGATAGGGAGGATTAGGAGGAAAATATAAGATCATATAATGATTTAAACCTTTCTTTGAAAAATTGGTATCTAGGAAAGTTTATTTAAAATTTTCCTTTTCCCATGTTATTATTTGTTAATTTATGTAGACACTCCAATTTGGACACCCCACTTTTAATCAATTTAGACACCCACACTAAAATCATAATTATCCATACACATTTATACCTAATACTCTCTAATAATCCATAATCATAACTAATCACATCATTCCCAAACTCTAATCCTATCATTAACACATCCCTATCCACTTAACTCTAACCACACCATCACTCCAAATCAATTAATCACACTATCATAATCCTATCATGACCTTACTCAATCCCACCAAAATAAAATAATGGATTAATAAAATAATTAATAATATTAATTATATGGTTATTCATAATAATAAATACATACACACATAATTTGAAATGTATGAATCAAGGAAAATAAAAGCCATCACATCAAATCCCAAAATCCCAAGTCAATCAATAAAGCCCATTCATCAAATCAATAAATCATATACCTCTCCAACTTCTCTTATTTATTATTCCCCCTCCCCTAATTGAATAATTATGTTTACTCAATATTATCCATCCATATTAAATAAAATACAACCTTCCATTTACCCCACCAAAAATTTATAAATTGAACCCCTCTCCATAGTTTTAAACAACATTCCATAGCCTAAGGAGATCATGTTAACTTGAGATAAAGTCATACAAGTCATTCATTTACATAATCAATAAATATTAATCAATACAAGGGGAAATTTTGTATATATGCTTGCACATGTCCAATTTAGTAACCACATTCATATATAATCTGAACAAATCAACATAATAATGAGGAGATCATTATGGTAAGTGAAGGTTGTTGAGTATGATGCCAATGTCAAAACTTGATTTTTGATTTTAGAATAATTTATTTTTGATTTTATTATTTTATGAATTTTATTTAATAAATTATGTCCTACATTAATTATTTGTTCAATTTTAAAAACTTTTCAAGAACTTCCTAAAAATAGCTATAAGTGCTAGCTATAGTGCAATTCACTAAATGTGTACTTAACTGAGCTTGAATCCCTATCCATTTATCCAAAAGAGGCGAGGTGCACTTTTTAGATTCAGGTTAACTAAAATAAAAGTTATTTTATTCAATTTCCTACATTATACAGATTTGGGGTGCTTACCTCGTCTAGTTTGCATCTTTTATTTACTTCTTAAGAAAGGATTCTTACATGTTGACCTTATCTTATCATTGAGTCAAAAAAAATTCTTGAGAATTATCTAATTTATCTTATAGTATATTTTAGTTAAAATATTCATTAATTAATGTCTTAATTTATCATTAACCTATCATTAAATTTATCTATAATATGCTAATTTTAGCCCTTCTTATTAACAAAAGATTGTGCACAAGTATGTTGCAATTGTTATTCTTGGAAATTACCTTTTACATTTGTTTTATCAATAAATTTATTTTGGGTATTTATAAATGAAAAACATAAATCAAATGTGTAATAATTTTAATTTATTTAGTGTAATGTCTATCAACACTCACATTTATAACACTAGTAGATTAAGATCTAGTAATTCTAGGATAGATTAGTTAATATATAGCTTCAATGTCATATTAAATGAAAACCTATTTTAAATTCCTCCATACATAAAAATATTAATTTGGTATCAATTCTTCATTCAATAAGGTTCAAAAATGTTTCAAACCATTATCATGTGTATTATGGCTTTTGTGAATTCTGCTTCTATGAATATTTCCATTTTCAAAAGTGACAACTTTGAATATTGGTGAGATCAATTAAAGATAATTACTATATGGAAAATAGATTATGAGAATGTTATAAATTATTTAAAACCACCTAAATAGTGGAATACTTTGAATTAAGATCATTATATAAAAAATGATGAATAAAAAGTGGATGCATAACCTTTCTTCCATCTTTAGAGTACAATAGACCCAAACATGTATCCAAGAATTATTGGTTGAAAAATGCTCATGAGGAATAGAATACATTGGAAAATTCATATAAAGTATCTATTAAGGTAAGAGAATAAAAAATACAACATCTTAAAATGAATTTTAAAAATTTATGAATGTCAGATAATTAAGGAGTTGGAGAATATTACATAAGGGTATATGACATAGTACAAAGAATGAAGGTTATGGAGAAACTATCCAAGATAATGTCATAGTAAGGAAAATTTTGAGATATTAATATAAAATATGGATGTATATTATGATCACTCTTAAGGATATAAGGACATGAACACTATAAAATTTGATTAATGAGTGGTTTTTCTCTTGTCCCATTAGAATAAGATGATATTATATACATGAGGTGAAGAATGTGCATTTGAAACCAATGCAAATTTTTTAAAGACCAAAGAGAAAAATTAAAATTAAAATCAAGGTAACTTAAAATACTTAAATTTAAAGGGAAAAGATAAATCTAAATTCAGATGTAAAATAAATAAATACTTTACTTGTCTTTCTTGATGATGAATCATGGTTAGTGATTTGAAATAAGTTGATCCAAAAATCTCATACATAGTTGATTCCCAAAAATATCATTTTCATTCCAATGGACTATGAAAGAATCAGAGATATTAATAAAAACTTTACTTTTCATTACTGTAAATTACCATGACACATTATAAAATATTGTTGGATACTGGAAGCTAAGAATCAAGCTAATCAATAAATTGAAAAGAAAACATTCTGAGCTGAACAAAGTGAGAAGTAAGAACACTCATATTATTTTATAACATGTATTGTGGGAATAAATGATGAAAATAATTCATGGTTTATAGATTCAAGTTTATAAAATCATATAAAAATTCACAAAATGGTTTTGATAAGTTAGATGACTCCCTCAAAATCCAAGTGCTTTCATTCTTGTTCATTTTATTCATAGTTTCCTTCAATATATCGTGATCCCTCATAAACCAATGAAAAAAAGTCTTATGCAAGTTAATTTCATCGCCCATTTTCTCCAACTTATTTTGGTTATTAAGGGATGTTATAATGATATCAAGATCCTTGTCTAGCTTATCTTTTTCATAAGATACTTCATGCCTATTAATGATTATCTCCTTTCCTAAACTCCTCTCCTTAAGATATTGTAGACCTTCATCAACCTCATGAAGTCTATTATCTTTTATGGCCATGGCATAATATTCTACATTACCTTTCAAATGTTGCTTATTTACCATTTCCATAGAACCCAATATTTCTAACCCTTCAACCACATTATCATTTCCCCAAATATGTGGATTTTCCTTCTCTAGGCATAAAGGGTTCCTTATCTACTCTCCTTATAAATCCTTCCTCTGTTTAGTTCCCATTAAACTCCTAACATCTCTTTTGGAGGCTTGAGTTGGATTATAGGATTTTTCATTAGGATAAAGGGTTATAGAATAAGGATTAATCCCTTTAAAAAAATTATAGATCATGAAAATAATATCCTAATGTAGAGGGTATTAATTTTTCCCTTTCTAAACATCTAGACAAAGATTTCTAATGAATGTAGAATGTAGAATGGAAGACTAGTGGAGATTTGACATCTAAAGTAGTAAAAAATAGGAAAATGGTAATAATGGACTACCATGAATGTACCTTTAATAATCACATACCTTATAATATGTTCTAGAATTTCATCATAGGGATAAGATAAATCTTCATTGAGAAATCCTCCTTGATAATCATTTAGTTTCTCACCCTCACTCAAGAATTTTACCTTCTCCTCTTTTTGATATTTACTGTAGTTGACATACTTTATGTCCTCAACCATAAGATCATTAACTTAAGAAATTAACCCCTCAAAAATTTCCATAGTCACACTGTTGATTTAAACCTTGTGTTCATTTCAACTATTAGTAAATTACTTGGAGAGGTATTGGTCATAACTATCAATCTTTTCCATGAAATTTATTATCCCACTAATTTGGAGGATTCCCCATACCTCTACATTCTGCTTGATTATCCCAACATTAATTATCTCTAAATGATTAAATCTACCTCTCATTCCATTTATAATAGAGCTAGAACTTAGCAGATTATAAATAAATAATAGATACCTTTTGAATTACAAAAACCACTCCTTACCAATAAATGTTTTTGAGATTCACCCATACATCCTTTCTAATAACTCAGTGAAATAATTATAACATAAATCATTAATTTCCACACACAAGTAATGCTTAATACCAATCATTTCAACAAAATTATTTTCAAAGCCTAAACTACAATCCTTACATCCATCCTTCAAAATGTACAAAACATCAACACTATCATGAATTTTCATCATAACATTAATATGCATTAATGATCCTATCTATCATAACCTTGAATTAATTTGGGAATATGTCATCTTTAGTCTAATTATTAAGAAATGAAGAGATAACACCCATAATACAAAATTAGTCTACCAGTTGGCTACCTTATTTATATATATGTTGAAATGTAATTAAGTGAACTGAATTTCATAAGCATATACTTTATTCAATAATATGAATTTTACTACAATTATCCCTATTCATATTATTAAGATAATTAAAAATGTTCATAGAATCACCTTTAACAATCAATTTTTACATTTCCAAATCCTTTGTCATTTGTATACCCCATAATTTGACAAGAGCTTATGTCAGATGATTCATCTAGTACCCCATAATACCTTCATAAGTAACTATTATATAACCATGCTAAATTTAAAACTCTACCATTGCTATAAAAACCTATATTACCCTTAGAAGATCCATCAAAGTTTAACTTAATCCAACAAAGTGGATAAATCATCCACCTAGCATGTTTTATAAGTTTAATTATAGGATCCCCTAGTCTCTTACCCTCAACATTAATATTCCAATTCTTAGCGATCATTTATTAATGAGAGGAGAATTTTTTCTTCCTACTCCTCTTAATTATTTTTCTATTTTCAATAAGGAGATTTAAAATTTTGATAGAAATTATATACATATAATATTTTCAAACTTTTATTGATTACTAACACTTTGTATCTTGCAAGAACCTATCAAGTCTCAACCTCTCTGAGTGCATCCCATAAGGGGTGCACCAAAAAAGGGGTGGGCAGACCATCGGTACTTCTTAAGATTGTTATTCCTTTTACCACTTTCCATCCACACACTAACCTCAATGAAACCATTGAACCAAAGATTATTATTCTTAGTTCTACCTATTCTTATCACTTACTACATTTTATCCTTTATTTATTTCCTTAGCACCTTTTTGACCTGTTTATTATGCTAGGTCAACCAAGTCAACCTAGCATAGCTTAGGGATTTTTTCTCTCTTTTGGTGTGTTTGCCTCTTATTCAACCTATTAAAAACCTAAAGAGTTAGCCCCAAAAACATGATCAGTCAATCAAGTCAACCTATCATAGCCAACAAGTCTGAATGATTTTTAGGTAAGTTTCTAATATATATGCAATGTCATTTACCACCATTTTGTAAGAGCAAAGAATTAAATGAATAAGTGTGAATGAACATATGTTGATTGACCATTATACTTAGGGAATAAGGATTTAGGGTTTAATACTTTTTTAGAGCTTCGATCTCATCTTATGGATGTCTTTTGGATGCTTGGATAGGTTATGTAGCCTAGATCTGATTTATCTTAGTTATCCTTACATACCACAACAATATATTGTGAAGTACCTTGGCCAAGTGGGAGATTGAGGCTTGATGGGTTCATATTCAAAGGTAAGTATTCCTATCTTTACTCCTCCAAGGACTATTTCATATAATTTAGACTTATCGACAATCCAAATTTTCAAAAACTATTAGAATTAAATTGGACTATATCTAGATTAAATTGGACTATATCAAGATTAAGGTGGACTAATTTAAAATAACTCATATCTATCTAATTTATTTGTGATAAGTCAAAATTATTTAAAATGATCATAAATAATTTATTTATTAGTAGCTAAAAACTATCATAAATAAATTAGACTTCATCAAGAATTATTTAGACTTATAAAAAATAACATCTATATTCTATATTTTTAAAAAGTCTAAATTATGAAACCATTCAAATTGTTTCAATTACCATGAATTTATAGATGTTATAAAACCTGGCAGTATATTTTTTAAGGAAAAATAATTCATACTTATGTGATTTAGAACACCTAGGATGATTCGGATGCCATGTGTCATTAGTTGATTAGATCATGAGCTATTTATTTAATTTGATTCGAGTGACGTCCTCATGACCATCAAATTTTATCTCATATTTATGTTTAGTTTATGATATTGTGACATTTGTTCCAATCTTATGTGCTTTCAGTATTCTATACTTTTATTTGGACTAGTCATCCTTCCACATAACTAAATTATTGAGATTATGCCTTGTGGCCTAATCTCGAGTGCCACATGAAAATACAAATAACATTTATCAATGCGTAGAATTTGAATAACAAATATTGATGCGTAAATGGGATATTCTAAGGCATACACCCTAAATATCTTTATGCATACACATTAATGATGAATTATATTTTGAAAAACATAAAATCCATGATTCACTAAATTATCAGATGTGAAAATTATAAAGACCTTTTGCTAAAGACCAATTTGAAGGATGTAAAAATGTGAAGCGAATGTTCCAAAAATCAAAGGCTATTAAATATATGCATAAATACCAAAATATTGAATTGTCATAGTATAAAATATAAAACTCAAATTTTGAGGTGTATTTTCCAAAACCCAAAATGTGTAGTGCCACTAAAAGTAAATATAAATAAATAAAATAATGAAACATTATACATTATAAAAAAATGGACTAAATTGTGAAAAAAAGCATTCATATTTCTAATTCTAAAATTAAGTAAATACCATTTAAAATTTTCTAATCATTTTATCACTATTTTTGTTAGTGTCTAGTGGGTCGAAGCATTGAAATAGTCTATTACAATGCCTTTCAAAACATTAGTGAGAACAAGTGTATGACCTCTCCAGTTTTTATTTGGTTTCCAAGAGTAGATGATACTATCTATGAGTATGGATGGTAAAGATGTGTGTGTTGGGTTTGGTTTTCATTTCTTGTCCAAGCAGCTTGAATACATTTTTCCTTCTTTTGCATCTTTTTTCCTTGTATGAACTGGGATGAACTAAGCTACATTAACCCTTCATTCTATATCTTCATTTATTTTTAGTATCTCTATATTGCTTCTATCTCTATCAACCCATATTGTGTAGTCCACTCATATAGAATCATTCAGTCTAAAAAAATAAAATAACTTTGATTTACACATCTTGAACTAGATCAAATGCAATTCTTGTTATTTTGCTTCTTGGACCAAACATATGTATCTCTAGATTCCACTCCAAAATCAAGGGTGTTATTATGAACCATTTTATGTAGATGTCTATATATGGGTATGTCATGATGAGTTCTAGGCCAAAACTCTCTTGTGCATGCAACTTCAGAAGGGAACATGTTTTCTTTCATTATGTCATGGATGCTTTGGAAGTAATATGCTATATCCTTCCACTTATTATTTCTAGTCAAACTAGATTCATTAAATTGTTATATATACTTATTCAAGTTGTATTTAATTTCTTTTTCACTCCTTTTTATAATTCTATTTGAGTATTTAGCAATAATGGAATCTTGAGACATTTCTCTATTTTTGAAGTCCTTGAAATATATTTTTGTTAGATTACCTTTTGGAACATTTGGCTCACCATTTTCTTTTGTTTCCCATAATGTAATTGGGGGGGGGGGAATAATTTATATCTCTTATAGAGTTTTTAAAATGCATAATGGGTTGACCTTTCTCCATGTGTAGAAGAAAGTATTGACCTTTTATCAAGCCTATTATTTCATTTCTTCCCTTCAACTAGTAACTATTAACATACTCTTTGAAATCCTTTACCTCTTTAATCAAATATGATATGAAGTTTTTTTTATTTTCACACATCCTATAAGTGTACATCATCTCTACCACACTCCATACATATTTCCTCTTTATACATCTAAACAGGTTTCTAAATGTGTCATCAATGTCCTCATGGGTATGTCCTACGGGCATAAATCTAACCTCAACATTGAGGAAAACACCTTTGTAGACAAGAAGAGATAAATATTTCAACACATACCTATAAAAAAGACATGATTTTGTGAATTTGTAAATGTAAAATTAGTTCCATATAAGATTCAACATTTTTTAAATATAATTATGGATGGAAGTACCTATTCTTATTATCCCCATAATAATTTTGTTATGAAAGGTACAACTGGAAGGAAGTTTCATGAAGGCACCAATTGATTGTGTTTCTTCTCTATATTTCTTGCATTTATGGTAGCAGTTGTTAGACAAAAGGGCATCTTACAATGGATATTTTGAAGATCTAGGTTTATATAGTAAATATCTATAAGTATCTAGCACTATTATTTCCATATTCCTAAAGTACTTATTCAATGAGGTGATAATAAAGTTATACCCTCCAAGGACATATGGTAAAAAAATGGCCATATCCACCTGCACCATGACTCTATGTTATAGTCCTTTCTATTGACAACTCCAATATTCTATCGATGACTGATTTGATTTTTGTCACTATCCTTAGCACAAATGTTTTTGACATTTCACCTTGTCATGAATGACACTGAGGTATTCTTTAGGGTATTTCTCTGACATATGTTTATGTGTGTAATACATTTGTCTTTTAGAAAGTATCTGATTTGAGTGCATCATGAATTCTTGATCAATACACTCTTCTTGATATTTAGAGAGGGACCTAGATAATTTATATTGAGTCAAAAATATGCATGTTTTTCAACTAGAAAAGTCATCAAACATGTCAATGGTCACATCATGAAAATTAGTTCTCCACATGTTATTGAATTTTGGCTAGGATATTCGCTCATATTCCATATCTACTAATTGTGTATTGATGTGGTGCCTCATAAAGTCTTGAGTGAAAGATGTTGGAAGATGTCAAACATTTTCTCATGAGCCATCTATATCTACTTGGCATGTTAGTCATGGAGAAACATCTGCAAAATTAGTCACCAATTAGTACAATAAATCTTTAGCTTCCATTATCTTCTTTTGTGGATTTTGCCAAAATCTCACTACATGGAATGCATTTTGTTCCCCATTTTTGTGACAATTTTGAATGTCAAAAAATTTAATTATCTTCAATCCATATATTTTAAGCCAAGCTTCCAAACAAATATCTATACCCTAAAACTTAATTCTAGTTTTGTTTTTATTTTTCTTAAACAAACCAGTAGAAAGGGCATCCAAGACATGTTTCCTCCTATCTGTTATGGTGGAATCAATCATATTCATCTTTGTATATTTTATAATCTCAAATGACAATCCTAACTAAAAATATTTTTTGGTTCAACATTTATCTGTATACATTATTGTAATTTCACTATATATGCTTTCATCAAACTCCATTTGGCTGAGTAAATTATTTGGGTAACTTCTTTTCTAGCTTGAGTATTTGTAGGAATGAACTAATTTTTTTATAATCCTTTGTGCTAGGAATGTTAGGAAAGGAGTGACTTCATTATCTACTACATCCCAAACATTTCCAATTTCTTTCTCCTTTGGTGTCATGTATGGTAAATTGATTGCTCTACAAGTCTCAGGGTCTACTATTTTGTTAAAAGGCCATCAAATGATAGATGCTTCAATTACCTCTATACTAAAAGTCTCACAATGTTATATATCATGCCTTATGCAAATTCCCAATTCATTTTCTAACATTGGGACATGAATGTAACCAAAAATCTCCCATGGTTGTGCAAATTCAACATAACCAAAAGCAATTTTTTCATCATTTATAAGAGTTATACGTTTATGTAACAAATATACCCTTTTCCCAAAAAACATTTTTCTTATGATTTTAAATGTGGTAGGATCATTGATATATAAAAAAATGAATCCAAAAAAGGGTTCTCTTGTTGCAATGGTTGTATATGAAAAACTAGACACAAATTATTTTGACTTTGATCCATGTCATTATCTATAGAAAACTTGTCTATGTCATGTTGCATTATTCTTGTCCTCCATATAGTAAAAATATCAACTACATCCCCTAAATTATCCATAAAAGTTTTATGAAATGGAAGCCATAGAATGAGATCAAAAGCTTTAGTCACATTAACACTTACACATCTAATAGGTATTTCCTCATTATGGCATATGGAAGTGAGATTTATGGGTTCTATAGATTCATCATTTGGACCTGCCACTTTGTCTATTCTTCCTTCACTAAAGACCTTACCATTACTTATGACAGAAACATAGTCTCCACATTGGAAGCCATTTATGTATGATTTTTTAGCTAGACATTTACAAAAGACATGAGAAGAGTTTTTAATTAGGTTATTTATAAAATCAATCTAATTTATACCTATATGTAGGAGATAAAGCTATATTTATACCAAAACATAAGCATGGAGATATGTTGAAACCTAAAAATGTTAAAAATGTAATGTATAATATTTTTTTCATGACATGTTTTATGTCAATCTAATAAAATAATAGCTTTTAATATCATATATTGCATATTTTAATTATTGCTTCATCCTACTTTGCAGGTATCTCTTAGGAGATGCATTTCAAACATGCATTAGAGTTGAATAATTACATAGAGAAATATAGATAATTAATTCAATATTTAACCATGTAATTTATTACAATATAAAATTATAATGAGGAATGTGGGTTTTGAGTGAAATTATGCAAAATGATTAGCTTCTTATATTTTGGGATCCTGTATTTGATTTTAACCTCTACTGTAGACCCAAAATTTTGAAGTTATCTCTTAGGAGGTCCCTTTCAAACAAGTGTATGTGTAACCTTTAAGGTTTAAAGGTAGTATAAGTTGATACCTTAAAGGGCCTATAAATTTTTAATGGTATCTCTTAAGAGATACCATTCATACATGTGTATGATAATCCTTGAAGGTTTGAAGTTAGTAATGGGTAATACCTTTAAGGGTACCCATGACATTAATATTAAGCATATGTGCCATGCACCCATGAACCCATTACATTTTAACAATCAAAAAAAATTTCAAGTTGACTGGGAAAGTGACTCTCCATTATTATTCCGAGTGTCTCCATCCCATTTACCTGGATACTGGCAGATGGAACTTCATATATGAAATATTTGGGATATGTAATAAATAATATGGTGACATGTGTCTCCCTCTAAATTACCTATAAAATTATTTTTAAAAATGGGGCCCACTTCCCTATACCAATGGCATGCCTTTTATTTAAATAAGAACTCCCTTCTTTCCTGAGGAGCACCATGATGACATGTGTCATTAGTGAAAGGGATTGAGAATTCCAGTTTACTATAATGCTTACCTATACACTCAATCATTATGAGTCTATGATGAACCCATTTTCTTGCTATAATTTTGAGTCTATACTCTTTATTCTCTCATAAATAGGACACCTATGGCTTAGGAGTGTGTGTTGAAGTCATTCTTCAACTACTAGATTTTTTGGTCCTTGGCGGAGGACTCTTGTTCCATCTATAATTGTATCTATTACTATGTGATTGTAGAGTACAAGAGGATATTATGGGTATGCATAATATAAATTAATAAATTCATTTAATAAGTTATTCCAACATGTAAAATTTCATGATTTTTACTTTGTCTAATAAAGGAGTAATCTGGTAAAAAATGTTCATCAATCGTGAATTGAGTTTGTGAAAGAAGTAGTATAAAGATAGTTATGGTAAATGGACTTCTAATAGTCATGAAATACCATTAATGACATGGTTTTTAGAAATATTTCATCTTGTTTGAGGTAGATTGAGTTGCAATGTGATAGGCTATGGTCACCATCAAAGCCAAAATATTAAATATGAGGAAGAGTGCTCATGCACAAGTAGTCAGTGCATTAAAAGAGGTTGGAAAGAGAAATTAGATGCCAAAATACATAAAATTAAGAAGAGAAACAATGAAAAAACAATATATACTTTGGTGAAGAAGAATATTCTACTATCTTCTCTCGATATACTTTTGTGCAAAAAAAATCATACCCAAATTTTGGTAGAACAAAGTAATCAAATAGTGTAGATTATAAGTTTAGTCATGGATAGGATCAAGTTGTTGATGTCACTCACATATGTAGAGAAGTAAAAAATGGGGATTGGGATAGGTATTTAATAAACTAAATTTAACAACCTAAATCACTTTGAATTTTTGGAAATGGCCAAAGTTACTCTCTTCACCCTATCAACACAACTAGGTGCACAAGTAGGAGATATTGCACTTCAACATCTACTTCAGGGTTCTCATGAAGAGATGCTAATTAATTTACCTACTAGAAAAATTTCAAAAAATATCCAAAAATTTTCAAAAAATATCCAGAATCTCATTCATCATCTACATATTTTGTAGATATACTAGAGGAAGGGATCCCAGTATGACCACTGATGCACAAAAATCATAGTCTTCAATGGGAGATTTATTCAACCATTATACTCAAACATTTGGAATCTTTCATAAATCCAACCATAACAAGTAGTGCCCATCAAGTGAAGTCTAAGGGCATGATGAGACATAAGGATACACTTGTCCCTCTAGCTAAGTGGAGAATTTTTTTGTGTGTAGAGGTATCAATGTTATCAAATCAAAATATTTGTATCACCCATAATATGATATGAAAATATATGATTTATATGTAATAGAGTCATCCTTAAATATAAAAATTCAAATGAGATCTATTATGCTTGATTTAACTTCCATGGAGACATCCTTATATGTTTTATAGTGGCTATTGTCCAAAGAAATTGAAGGAGTAGATGCATTCAAAAAATACACTATGCTAAAGGCTTCGAAATTGGAATAGATGGTTTTTTGATTACATGAGGAGAAAGTGAAAGCATAAAATCCAATTTCTAAGGCTATCCAACTCATCAATGCATCTTGTCTTATTTTGGTTGCACAATTTCTTGGTGATCAAGTAATGATTGAGGACAAACAACTCACTATTGTAAATATTGTCATTTATGTCAAAGGTCTAGCATTATTGGTGATAAAGGCCCCATTGCATTTAATGGTGTTTTTAATATTAATATATTGGCCAATGTGTGTTAATATTAATCAATATTTTTGGTTGCATATAAGTCAAAAGAGGGCCATGGAGAAGTCAAAGAGTCAACGGGTAAAAGATGAAAGATGAATGAGATGCATTTTCTAATGAAGATCCATCTTGAGAAATTCCAAGAGTCACCATGTGAAGACAAAAGAGGGTATAGTGCATTTCTCCATGAAGAGAAACTTTGAGAAATACAAAAAGTCATCAAGATAAATAAAAAATAAGAAAGGATGCTTTTACTTATGAAGGGTCACCATATGACTTTTCAAATGCAAGGATATGAAGAGTCATGAAAGTTTGGTGCCATTTTCCATGAGGATTGAAGGGTCACAAAGGGGAATGCCAAAGGTCATTTGGAAAGCTATAAATAAATGCTTGAGAATTCATTTGTAAGATACAAGAGAGTACATGGTTTGTATTTATTTTTGAAGAGAGAAAAGCAGGAGATATTTTAGAGTTCTATCATTTATTGAGTAAGCAACATTGAGAGATAGTTATGTTTTATACACAAGAAGGGTTGGTGCTCATAAATAGTTGTGACATTGGTGCTCAAAAAAGGGGTTGGTTCTCTTGAAATTTTGTGCTTGAAAACTTTATAATTTGAGTTGGTGCTCATTCATATACTTGAGATTGTTCTCCATGGTTTTTTCCACTTTAGGTTTCCACATAAAAATTTGGCATCTCTCTTTCTCTCTTATGTGGTGCATATTATTGTTTTAGTTTTATTGCATATCTTGAATGTGTGGTTAAGTGGTTAGAGAGAAGGAATTTTATTAAGAAATAAGATATATAATTTACTGATTTAGTCCCCCCTCTCTTAGTATATTTCATGCTTAACAATTAGTATCAGAGTAGGTTCCTTTGAAAAAAATTTACAGCTTGAAGGTAGATCGAGAAAGCATGATGGCTGGATCACAAGAAGGTTTTTATACAAATAACACACCTTTTTTTGATGGGATAAATTATGTTTTTTAGAGCATAAGGATGAAGACTTATTTGGTGGCCCTTGGATTCGACATATGGAAAACACTACTAAAGGAATATGAAGAGCCACATACACTTATAACTACTCCAATAGAAAAGAAGGAAAGTGAAAATATTTCTTAATATTTAAATGCTATTTTATGTGGTTTATGTGAATTAGAATTTGTTAAAGTTATGTAATATAATTCTGCTCATGAAATCTGGGTAAAACTTGAGAATATTTATAGAGGTGATGGAAAGGTTTAGAAAGCCAAGTTTCAGACTTTTAGAAGACAGTTTGAGAGTTTGAAGATGGAAGAGGAAGAAAATATAGCAAGTTATTTTTACAAGTTAATCAAATAGTTAATTAGATTCAATGTCTTGTAGAAAAGTTAAAAGAATCAATTATAGTTCAAATTTGTTTGAGATCTCTACCATTGAGATGTGATGCAAATGTTTTAGCAATTAAATAGATGAAAAATTTATCCGAGGTAAAGATGGATGAGATACATGGTATTCTTACATCATATGACATGAAAACCAAATAAGAGGAACCCTCAAAGAGAGAATCTACTTTCAAGACATCAAAGAAAGAGAAGGCTAAGATTAAAGAATCAATTTATATTTATAGTGATGATGAAGATGACAAAAAATCTCTATTCATTCACAAACTGAAAAGGGCATAGGTAAATATCAAGGAAAATTACCTTTCAAATGTTTTAATTGTCAAAAGATTAGACATTTTGTAGCTAAGTTACCAGATAAGGGTAATGGGGACAATGAAGAAGGAAAGTCTACATACAAGAATAATTTAAAAGGAAAATTCAAGAAGGGATTAGAGAAGAAGAGTTTGTATTCTAAAGATTCTAGATGAGTCAAAGATAATGGAGTCAATGACTCAAAAGAAGAAGATATTTTATTCATATCCATACATAAAAATGCCTCTATAAGCAAAATTACATATGATCAAGAAGAAGAACAGGATGAAGCCAAAGTGAATCTAGAAGTAGAACTCATTTGTGACTTATAATAGTTAAAAGCTCTTGAATAGAAGAATCAAAGATTAAAGCTCTAGATTGAGAAAAAAGAAAAGGAGTCAAAGAAAATAATTGAAGATCTACAAGCACACTTTGAAGAATCTAAGAAGAATGAAGAAGATCTAATGACACATTTAAAAATAGTAAGTAAAAAATGTGAAATGTATGTTATTGAAATTGCTTCTTTAAAAGTAGATCTTGAGAAAACAAATAAAGTAATCAATGATAGCGTAGCCAATGATTTGAAATTTGAGAGTAGTTTTAATATGTTGATTAAGCTATTAGAAAATCAAATATCAATGTTAGATAAGATAGGTATTGGATTTGAAAAAGAGAAAGGGGAGGCCAATACTTTCACAGATAAGAAAAAATGAAAGAGCTATGTTGAAGATCTTACAAAAAAAGAAATAAAAAGGGAAGAAGTTAATAATACAGAGGACATCTCAAACAAAGAACACTGCAGGGAAAAAAGCTAAAAAATCCAATCAAGTCAGAGATACAAAAACATGTCCTATTTTTATGGTTACTATTTTTATTGTAATTGATATGGTCATAAGAAAATAAAATGTCAAAAAAGGGCTAACAATTTCAGAAATAAAGAGAAAAAAAGTCATGCAAAGTCAAGCAGAAGCCACAACTCTTTAGCTCCTTTATCAAGATTTAATGAAGAGGCCATAATATGTTACAAGTGAAACAAATTTAGACACATAGATTGGTACTATAGAAGTGTGTTCAATTTATTCAAGAAGGACTAGAGTTTCAAGGCTTTATTCATCAAAAAGAAAGTTAAGATAGGTTCATGGTAGAAGAAACAACATTAAAAATCTATGTTGGTACAAACAAATTTGCATACAATAAATGAATAAAATCCCTTGTTCATTAATATTATATTTTCAAGGCACATGATACGAGACAAAATCAATTTCATAACCTTTAAGAAGATTAATGATGGCATAGTGAAATTCAGAGATAATACTATTGCCAAAATTGCCAAAAAGGTACACTAAGTTTGGATAATGGTAAAACTAAAAATAAAAATGTTTTGTATGTAGAAGGTCTTAATCATAATATTTTGAGTATAATTCAAATGTGTGATCAAGGGTACACACTAAATTTTTATGTAGAATGTTGTGAAATTAGGAGAAAATATTTAGGTGTGTTGATTGTAGATGCTCAAAGAATAGGCAATAAATTGTATATATTATTAGACATCAAAGGTCAAAGATGTTGTTTGAGTCAGACTCAAGAAAGTTGTCTATGGTACAGGAGAATGAGTCACATAAATTTTGATAATCTTGTCAACATCAGCAAAAAACAAGTAGTAAAAAATCTTATAAAGATTACAAAGCCATATGACACGCTTTATGAGCCTTGTTAGCATAGAAAGTAGGCTATAAGGTGGTTCAAAATAAAAGAGTACTCAAACTCTCAGATGTTAAAGCTTGTTGACGTTGATCTGTGTGGACCTATGAAAACTCAAAGTACTCAAGGTGAGAAATATTTTATGTTGTTTATTGACGATTTTTTACATATGACTTAGGTAATGTTTTCAAATAAAAAATCAAAAGCTTTCAAAAATTTTAAAGCATTAGTTGAGAATGAAACTAGTTTGAAGATTAAGTGTCTAAGATCAGATCAAGGAGGAGAATTCGTGTTAGATCAATTTATTGAGTTTTATGAAGACCATGGATAAAGAGACATTATTTAGTAACTAGAACTCCATAGAAAAATGGAGTAGTTGAGTGGAGAAACAAAATAATTCCAGAGTTGGTGGGGATAATGCTAAATGAATCTAAGATACAAGATAAATATTAGAGAGAGGTAAATGCTATATTAGTACATATTTAGAATACATCATTATTGAGAGTCAATAGTGACAAGACTCCTTATGAGCTATGAAAAGATAAAAAATAACAATTGATTATTTTAGAGTTTTTGGTAGCAAATGCTTCATAAAGAGAATCGATGAAAAACTTGGGAAGTTTGAATCCAAAACAGATGAATGTTGTTTCTTAGTTATTCTTGAAAAAATAAAGCTTATAAATGTTATAACAAAATAACCAAGAAAATTGTTTAAAGTGCAAGTGTTAGGATATAAGAAGATAGAACACAAAGAATCAGTGATCTAGTAGACATTCCTAAAATCATTGAAGAGGAAGATTATGAAGAGTTAGATGAAGATGAGAAGAAGGAGAAAAATGACACCAAAACTCCATCCAAATATGTTCAGAGAAATCATAATGAAAGTGGCATCATCAGGGACATAAATGAAGGAATTCACACTAGAAGAATGATGGTAAGTGAATTTGAGCAAGTTAATTTTTTTTTGTTATCCAAAATTTAGCCTAGAACTTTTTTAGAAGCTAGACATGATAAGCATTAGGTTAAGGCTATGGATGAAGAATTAAATCAGATAGAAAAGAATGATACTTGGGAATTAGTTCCTATACTAAAATATCATAATGTGATAGGAATAAAATGGGTTTATAGAAATAAGTTGAATGAAAATGGAGAAGTCACCAAGAATAAAGTAAGATTAATATGTAAAGGATATGCTCAAATTGAAGGAATAGATTTTGAATAAAATTTTTCACCAGTGGTAAGGTTAGAGTCTATTAGAATTTTTTTTGTATATGCAATGTTTAAAAATTTCAAAGTGTTTCAAATGGATGTCAAATCTACCTTCCTAACTGGGAATCTAGAAGAAGAGGTCTACATTGAGTAGCCTGAGGGATTTATTCTCTCAAATATTAGTAGCCATGTATGCATATTAAAGAAAGCATTGTATGAATTGAAACAAGCTCCCAAATCTTGGTATGCAAGACTTATAAGTACCTATAGGATCAAGGTTTTAAGAGAGGATTTGTTGATAGTAATATCTACATCAAAATAGAAGGTGAGCATCAATTGATTATTGTGGTATATGTTGATGACATCATTTTTGGAGGAAACATTGAAAAAATGACAAAAGAATTTTTTAATAATATGCAAAAAAAAATTGAGATGTCTATGCTTGGAGAATTGTCATATTTCTTAGGATTACAAATATTTCAGTCAAAGAAAGGAATTTTCATATCTCAAAGTAAATATGCCAAGGAAATGTTCAAAATTTTGGTTTTAAGGATTGTGCACTAGTTAGCACACCAATGTGTAGAGGAAATAAGGTGAGCAAGGATGAAGATTCACCTATTGTAGATTAATCTTTGTATATATCTATGATTGGTAGTCTTTCATATTTGATAGCATCAAGGCTAGACATCATGCATGTAGTAGGTATGATAGCAAGATATCAGTCATCTCCAAAAGATAGTCATGTTTAGTTGGTGAAGAGAATATTCAGATATATCAAGGGGACATTGGATTATGGATTATGGTATCCCACAGGTAGATATTTCACTTTGGTTGCTTATACAGATTCAAATTGGGCATGGTTCTTGAATGATATAAATACTACAAGTGGAAGATCTTTCTTCATTAGTGATATCTTAGTATCATGGCTAAGCAAGAAGCAAAATTTGGTATCACTTTCTACAATTGAAGTTGAATATACTACAGTAGTGTTATGTTGTACTCAAGTGATTTGGATGAAGAAAACTTTGGAAGATATCAAGGTAAAATATGATGAACCTATTTATATTTTTTGTGACAACACAAGTGCTATTAATATTTCAAATAATCTAGTGATGCATTCAAGAACAAAACATATTCCCATTAGATATCACTTATTAAAAAAGAAAGTTATATATCAACATGTTAAGATGGATTATATCAGTACTATAGAGTAGATTGTAGATATCTTCACAAAGGAACTACCAAAAGACACATTTGAGTATCTACAAGAGAAGTTAGGAGTAATTTCTTTTACTTCCTACCATTGAGGTTCAACATTAGTTGAGGGGGAGTTAAGTGTTATCTCTAGGTAGGCCTTTTGCCATTGATTTCAAAGGGGAAGAATAATAGGTATAGGTATAGGCATAGGTATAGAAATATAAATAGGTATAGGGAATATGTACAATTTGCTATAGTAAGGGGGAGTTACTATATGTTTTTAAGATGGTAGTATGTGTAGGTTTCAGGATGTGGCATTTTTAGTTTGAGGTTGCCATCAATGACAAAGGGGGACATTGTTGGAAATATTATCATTAATGTCAAGGGTCTAACATTATTGGTGATAAATGCCCCATTACATTTAATGGTGTTTTTAATATTCATATCTTGGCTAATGTGTATTAATATTTATTTAATATTAATGAATATATTTTGGTTGCATATAAGTCAAAAGTGGTCCCATGGAGAAGTCAAAGAGTCATGGGGTAAAAGATGAAAGAGGAATGGGATGCATTTTCTCATGAAGAGTCATCTTGAAGAATTCTAAGAGTCACCATGTGAAGACAAAAGAGGGTATGGTGCATTTTTCCATGAAGGGACAATTTGAAGATATGAAAAGTCACCAAGATAAACACAAAAGAGGAAAGGATGCTTTTTCTTATGAAGGGTCACCATATGACTTTTCAAATGGAAGGATATGAAGGGTCATGTAATTTTGGTGCCATTTTCCATGAGGATTGAAGGGTCAAAAATGGTGAATGCCAAAGATCATTTGGAAAGCTATAAACAAAGGCTTGAAAAGCTATTTGTAAGATGCAAGAGAGTGCATGGTTTGTATTTTTAATTGTCGAGAGAAAATTAGGAGATATTGTAGATTTATATCATTTGTTGATTAAGCAACATTGAGAGATAGTTGTGTTTTATACAGAAAATGGGTTGGTTCTCCTGTGGGTTGGTGCTCCTGTGGGTTGGTGCTTAAAAATATTTGTAAGGGGTTAGTGCTCTTGTGGGTTGGTGCTCCTACAATTTGGTGCTTGTGAACTTTGTAATTTGAGTTGGTGCTCATTCATATACTTGAGATTGTTCTCCGTGGTTTTTTCCACTTTGGGTTTCCACGTAAAAAACTAGTCTCTCTCTCACTCTCTCTCTCTCTCTCTCTCTCTCTCTCTCTCTCTCTCTCTCTCTCTCTCTCTCTCTCTCTCTCTCTCTCTCTCTCGTGGGTGCATATTATTGTTTCAATTTTATTACATATCTTGAGTGTGTGGTTATGTGGTTAAAGAAAAGGAATTTAATTAAGAAATAAGATATATAATATACTGATTCATCCCCACCCTTCATAGTAAATTTCATGTTTAACACTCACTACATTTTTGACTCAACTAACAAAGGATTGGGTGATCACACATAAACTATATAGCTAAGGATATGTTATCCACACTAAGATAGAAGGAATTTATGAACTTCTAGAGGAATATGTGTAGGTCTTGGATACAATTATGCATCAAGATATGTAGATTGCATAAGGAATGCTTGATTGGAGGTAGTATCTTGAAAAATCCTTGGATTTGATAAACTAGAGTTTACAATAGTAGAAAAAGCTAAATTTGTATTGAATGATCGAATGGCTACTAGGGAAACACTGAATGACACATTTCAACTATTTTTATAAGCTAAGGATACCATGATGAAGAAGCTTTATTGTTGGTGAAATGAGATAACATGCAACACATTTGTGGAAATTCAAGCCCAAAGGAATGTAAATAGATTGGATGATATTGTGTCAAATATCTAGCTTAAGCTGTCAAATGATATAGACTTCCTTATCATCATTAAAGAAGTAGATGTGTATAATTTGATGATCATTCAAATTCCACTACACATTTTACTTACCATGGTGTTGGAAGTACTTGATAATTTGAAAATGTTCAATCATGAACTCTCAAAGGTTGAACCATCTATTATGCATATCATAGATGAACCTAAGCTAATTCTATTGTAGGAGCTCCAAGAAATTTTATAAAAGAGCAAGCTGCATATAAAGGCATGGTATGGGTAGCCAAAACCTACATATTAGGTTAATGTGTAGTTCAAGTTTTGTAGTTTAAGAATTACAAATGGTGGTAGGCAAGTATGGAAAACTAGAAAACTTGGAGTGATTACTGCCACTTTTGTGAAAGTCTAATTTTTTCCAACTTTAGCTGAGATCAGTGTTCCAATTTGGTCTCAAGATGAAACAACATTTTAAGTCTATGAAAGTGTTAGATGTGAAGCAGGGACATGTTTGAATTGTATATTTTATATGTCTTAGGCCTTGTTAGGAAATAAATAGATATAAGAATGCCATGTCTCTTTTCTTTTTTATACCATAAAGCTATAATGTGAAGAGATTGAACCATGTAAAAAGCTATATATTGTTTTGATGTTATATTTTTCATGGTGCACACTGTTTACACTATTTTATTTTATCTTATTCTATCTTGTATTATGTTATTTATGATCCAAAATTCTCAATGCCATATTTTTTATATTTATATTTTCTTGGTGTATAAAATTGAATATTTTATAAATTTTCTCATGATATTATGACTCTTTTCTTCTTCTTGATGTGAAAGTTATACCTATAATTTCCAAAATAATATTCTAACATTCTTCAACATGCACATGATTGGAATTTTATTTCAAGGTATCTCCAAGGAGATACCTTGAAGGGATTTTTAATACCTTCAAATGTATCATAATGCATGTTTGTGAGGTATTAGGTATCTCATAGGAGAGACTTTCAAACATACATTTGTAGTACTTTAAATGGATATCCTAGTAGGTACCTTGAAAATGCACACAAATAAAATTCTTTCAAGATAATAGGGCCTTGTTAATTTCAAAGGTCCTTGCAAGGGATTTGATATAACCATGACACCTTTTTATTTGGAAATAACCCTAATGCACATGATTAGAATTTTATTTTGAGGTATCTCATGGGAGATAACTTGAACATGCACATAATTGAATTAAATTTCAAGGTATCTCTCCTAGGAGATACCTTGAAGGGCCTTGGAATACCTTCCATGTTTATTGAAAAGGTCATTATAAAGGATTTGATATAACCATGATAATTTTTTATTTGGAAAGAACCCTGATGTACACTATTGGAATTTTTTAGTGCCCAAAATTCCACTAGAGAAAATGGGCCCCTATCAACATAATTCATGTGGTGAAATTGAATGAGTATCAATGTTTTAGGTACTTGCCCTAGTCATTCAGAGGATCAAAATACATGTTCATAATTAATAATGTCCTTTTTCTTGCTTTTGCCAAGTGGGATGTGTTCTTCCACTCCTTTTTGAGTTCTCGAGGAGCTCTATTTGAAGATAGAAGATATTCTTGATAGCTCTAAAGGAATCATGAAATGTTTATTAAATATCCTATGATAGGAGAATTTATAGCAAGAAAATATTAAGGTTATATCTAATCTTTTATTTGTGCTTGGATTTTTTGTTTGTATTCTAAAGGTAGTTTTATGGGGCCCTAAATGAAATGATTGGTTTACACTTGATGTATTTTGATGATTAAGGTGATACATAGCTAAATAAATCAAATGAAGGACATATGTTTATCTCAATGGACTTTTATGAATGTTGTCGAGGGTTGGAAGGATCTTGCACCCTTACCTAAATAAAGAGAGCTAGTATAAAAGGTAGAAGTGGTCATGAGTCCAAACTCATGTCTAAGTTTGACATGTGGCATATTCTCGAGGCTTTGGGAATTTTTGGCCTTTCATGAAAAATTCCCCACTTACCTTTTGGTGGTTAAGGTGCTTAAAGTCCTCAGGGCCCAAATATCCAAACTTATAAGAAAGGTGATCCCACATGGTAGCTCATTGAGGTTTTCTTAGTTTAGGCCCCTTTTTGAAAATTTCCCCTCTTACCTCTTAGTGAGCATAGTCAAAAATGTCCTTGAAGGCCTGAATTCCTAGACTTGTAAAGTAATATTATGACACATGTAATTCTTAGTCCTAGAAGGGGGCCATGGCTTATTACACCATTGTACCGATAGAAGGTAACAAGTAAGAAAGGGAAAAATTGACTAAGGGTGTAGAAAAGTATCATGATTTATGTTCCACTCATGTCACTCCATGTGTTATAAGAAATATCACCTAGCATAAAAGGGAAACATTCATGTTTTCCCTCTCTTTCTCAAATAAGGTACAAATAATTAATGAGACTAGATGGTGATTAGTTATTGGGCTTTCAATCTTTAATGGTAACCCTAATCTTGAAACACAAGGGATTATAACATAGGTACTTGTCTTCATTATAAATTTACCCTTTGCATTTAAATCTTGTGTTCATGCCTTGGAGTTATTTGTGTTCCCTAGCTAAGTATAGTACGATAACATGTTTACATCAAATTCTTCACATACCTTTAAATTCTAGTGTACACAACCCTCCAACATAAATAGTAAGTTTCCCATTTACTCCTTGTGTTTTGTTATTTGAGAGGAGTTAAGAGATATCTTGAGTTTTGTTTGAGTAAAAAAATTCATTTTGTATTAAGGTATTTCACTAGAGGGATAAAGAAATATGGAGACATCTCCAACCCCATTAAAGAGAAATGTTATTTCAATTTTTGATTTAATTAGGGATACAAATTTATGGGGTTAGATTTTGGGGGTATATTGAATGTTTTAAAAGATCCTTTCCCTCTCCAAGTAGTTTCCAATTTCAGCATAAGCTATATCATGTTTGCAGTATAATTCTCCCTAGCTACTCCATACCCAGAACTCATTATTGCGTGTGCTTAAGCATACTAACTAGACTTTAGGACTATTGTTGATGGTATTCATTTATTTATGTGTTCATGTAAACCTTTGACCCTTAGTATCATGCTTAAAATTACACACAGCCAAAAATCATTACACTTTGCTTAGAGGAATACTAGGCATATGCTAAAAAGGGTGATAAGGCAATATGAGATGTCATTAATTATTTTTGGTCAGCCAAGAAGAGATAGAAGGTCTATTAAATGTATAAGAATTTTGAATTGGTAGAGTTTGATGAAATAACCCACTTTATTATTTCCAATGTGGTTAGGATCTATGGGATGCCTACCACAACAAATTTTAAACCATGGATGTTCTTGATTATGATATGCATATTGGAAGGGAAGAAGAAGCTAGACTAGGTACCATACTCAGTGTTAATTTCCATATGCAAATGATGTAGCTTATATCTATAATTATTTATAAATAATCATTTATATGTACTTTCTACATGTCTTCTTACTTGATATACAACCTAGTACACAATAGGACTTTCCAAGGGCTCACCAAGAACCCTTCAGGAATGAGAATATATGAAGTATACCCAGAAGTTACCCTAGATGAGTTAAAGAAAAATTTATGAAAAGTTTATAATTGCTTCTTCAACCCCATGATGAGTGTATTCTATCCCTTGAGGAGCCTCAACATGATGTATATAATAGCCAAATAAGGAATTGAAAAGTATGGCACCACATACATATAACTCAAAACTTTCACATACATCAGGGTCAATGGGTACTTAGGGTCTCTGAACAAGTTGTTGAGGTATCTAGATGATAAGTTGGTGATGATGAAACTGAGCCCATAAATTTTTCCACCACATGAAATGATCATAGCCAAGAAGATCAATAATCCTTTCAAATTTCCTATGGTAATAGGGTTTTATTCATGTCCTTCAATTATGAAGGAAAATGGGTTAGAATAGGAGATGAGCCTATATGCACTTGATAAGATGCTACCTTGACCTAATTATGACATCAAGTGGTCAGTAAATATGGATACTAATGTGTAATTACATAAATCACATTATGAGGACCTCTAGTCTAATTATGCCACTAAGGGAGATGCTCACAAATGGGAATTCATGAAGTTGGAAGTGCAAAAATTTATAACATATAACATTGTTTCCATCCCCAAAGACATGGAAAATGATAAATTGACATTGTCTTCATTATACAACACAAACAATATTGAATCCCAACCCATCACTTAGCTATATTTTAGTGTTCAAGAATATGATTCCATCCCTAAGAGATTAGTAAAAATCATGAAGAGAACCTTTAGATGGCTTAAGGAGCATGGGGTCAACCTTAGAGCATATGATACTCCTACCCTTCAAGAGTTATAAGAGGTTAAATAGATAAAGGCCTTCCTCCTAGAATATAGTGGTGGACATACATATACATCATTAGCCACAATAGGTAAGGGCAAATTCAAGATTGGAAATACTGATTTCACCAAGAAGGTGGATGTGGAGAAGGTAATATAAAAACAACCCATGGCTAGGTTAGACTTTTCAAAATTAACAAGATTAGAAAAAAACTAGGCTATGATTCTTCTGAGGCATTTCATGTTGGTAAGTTCCACCCCCATATACATTTTAATAAAGGGAACCCCAAAAGTACTAACCATTCTAGTGGCCATTCCTATGACTATCCCAACCACAGTCCCACATGCTCTACCTACACAAAAAGTGGCTTTTGATCCTCCCCTAATGATATATTTAAGAAAGATAGGAAGTGAGGACTAGGAGGAGGAGCCAAAATATAAGAGAGTCAATAAGGCTCTACAATCTCCAAGTAAGTCACCAATAAAGAAGGAGGTTGTATTTAAAGACCCACTAGCCAAAGAAATCCCTATAAAGAGAAGAGAGGACCAAGACACGCATGTCGAAACAATAAAGGATATGAGTGAGGAGGATGATTCAGATGAAGGCAGATCTATTATTGAAGTGATAAATAAAAAATTTACCTTCACTCCTCCTTAAATGATGACTGGGCAAAGGACTCATAGGGAGAGGTCCCAAACCCCACTAAAGGTCTCGACAATGGGTTTGATTATAGAAGGACCTTTGGTGGTAGAAATAAAAGGTGATGAGGAAGGTGCCTTAACCTTAGACAATCATTTATCTTTTTTATGATGTTGTATAGTTTGAAGTTGAGGTGGCTATCAAGGCTCAGGTCCCTCTTGAGAAAGAGGCAACTTCCCTAGATATAGAGATATTTGTTCAAAATGTCATTTCTCAGTCACCTAGTTGGAACAAGGCTCATGAAGTTGAGGATATTTATAAATTGATGGAAAAAAGGGGGAGACCTAGAGTGTGATGGCCAAGTCTCCACTAGTAATTTAGAAGTGGAGAAATAAAAATGAGAACAAGTAGGTGTCAAAATGGTTCTAGATGTTCCTTCCTCTCCAAAAGTGTCAAGCTCAACACTAGAGGAAAGGGTAAATATAGAGGAAGGTGTGGAAACAAACCTATAAAAGGTTAAACCTACCCATTTGAAATTAAATAAGGAGTTAGATCTACCAAATAAAGATGCTAAAGAAGGTAGCTTAGGGAGTGTTATTCTCATTGAAGTACCTAGGGGTTTCCTTCCTCTCATCAAGATTCATGATCCAACCCATAATAAAGGTCTTAAAGCCATGATTGGTGAAGAGTTTCCTAGATGAGACAAGTAAGTTACAATATCCTATTCTAACCTAGGGACTTACCTAAATAAGGAAGGCAAAGTGGTTATAGGGCCTTCTATATGGCCCATGCAACATGTGAGCTCTATTAATAAATTTCTCATGGAGTCCCACCAGCGTGAGTCAGATTTTGAAGTTTTGGAATAGATATAGGTAGCTTTGGAGAAGAATCATGGAACTAAGAAGCATGGCAAAGAGCAAGAGAGTGATGAAGACATTGAATAGTTTGTATTGAGCCCACCAACCAGACCTATGGTGCTACCTATAGATAGCTCATCATTTCCACCACCCTTGATTATTTTAAGGCCATTCATAGTGTTTAAAATTTTGATGGGATTTCAAACTAGGCCTCTTCTCTGGGTTGTAGACCAAGTAAAATATAAGGAATATATTATGAACAAGGTAGGGGACATTAATGTAATGAAGATTATTTAGAATAATAAGCCTAAGCCCCCAAAGAAGGCCAAAACACATTTTAGAACCACCAACACTGACCAGGGAGAAATAAATGTTGAGGTAACTATCCATCCACCTAATTCATTGAGTAAATATGCTCATCTAGAAAGTTACTCCATATATAGTTATAATCTTAGGGATCCATCATGAAAGGAGTCAAATCTTAGCTCAAAATTATTGGATAACATGGTCACATAAAGGATGGACAAAGACAAGGCCACCATGGAATAGCTAAAGGTGTAAAACTAGGCTATGTTCTAGTGCTTAGAAATTTTATTGAGTGAGCCTTGTGTAGTAAATCCAACTACCATTAAGGCTCTAGACCTTCCTCTTTTCTCCTTGGGATCACTAGACCTTAGCTGATTTGATGATTTGAAAGCTATAGGATATGCCATAAAAGAATGGAAAAAGGATTTAAGCACCAAATCCAAAGAGATAATCGACTCAACACTAGAATTCTTACATGACATAATGGATAAAAAGGGAGAATGTGAAGCCTAGATATTCATTTATGATGTAGATATAAAGAATTGGTAAAATATATAACATAAGTTGGATGAAATATGCAACATGGGTAAATAAAATTTAGTGGTGGAGAAGATCATCCCCTCTAATGATCAAAAAAAATAAAAGGAATACTAGTTGGTGATAAAGCATCATTTGATGATGCTCAAAGAAGGCATCTTTAATTTGAAAGGAGAAGGGTAGACTCTCAAAACTACTACAAAGGAAATAGGCACCATCTTTAGATAAATGGTAAATCTTGTTAGTACAGGTGACTTGATAGAAGAGGTAATAAGTGTTTCCCTAAAAATCCTCATCAATGAACCATAAGTAAATTTTTATGCCATCAAAATAAGGTAGTTGGTATCACTTGAGAAATCTCGTGACCAACTCAAAATATTTGTGGGTTAAGAACATGTCATGTTCTAGAAGGTTTCCACTTGGATTGAGGAATAAAAAATTAAATTCAATTACCAATACAACCTAGACCAAAAGGACCTTACCTCCATGATCAATGAATACACCAAATACAAGAAAAGGTTGACAAGAAATTCAGTTATCAAAATTAATTCTGGAGCATGACTAGGTATTTTTATTCCTTCTGAGATGGCACCACTCCTCCTTCCCTATCTTTCTCCTTATTCTTTCTTACTCTATCTCTTTTCTTCTTATTTCCTATTGGGAAAACTTTGTACTTTTCCTATTAGTGACACGTCCCTTTCAAATTTAGTTTGAAAAATCATGTGTATAGGAAAGGGATGTTTTTTGTTTTTTGTGCAAAGAGACAAGGGTTGTTTTATCCTTTGTATAATTATTATCCACATGTATAACTATAAATATAATACTATAGTATAGTATCATGGTTTTAATCATCATGGAAGGATGAACACAAACCTGAGGAATCATGTTTATTGTAATAGACTCTAGGCCCATGAAAGAATTTTCTATTTGGAGCATCTTTAAGAATATTCCAAGATTAGCTAAAATTTTATAAGTAAAGAGGGTTTGTCCCTTTACAAAGGTTAGTTAGTTTTTGAGTTTGAAGCTAAATCTTGGAGAGTCCTCCCTGTGTGATTTTCTTGTGTCAAATTGATTTCTATTGTAAAATCGTCATCAAGCTTTGAGAACATTTAAGATGTTTCCCATGTTACAAAATTGTTTTGCATAGTGTTATTTTATATAATTTTCAAGACATACTGTATTTAGTTTTGATTTAGTTAATAAATGAAATCTATCATAGTTCATTATTCCTTCTTGTTGTTTAAGTACAATGTTCTATTTTACATGTTTGGCAAATTGGTTATCTAATTTATTTTTCTTTATGGTAGTCATCTAGGGTCTACAACTAGAATATAAAATCCTTTCTAATTGAAGATTTGAGAATAGAGGATTGATAGCCTTTCAAGGGTAGTCCTAGGCACATGAATTCATTTGGAGGGAGTTATTAAAGGGTGATTTTTAGTATTTCTTATAAAATTTTGAGTATCATTTGTACATTATTTTATTCTTACCAATTTCTAAATTAAACAACATTTGTTAATGAAGATAGTATAGCTATTTTGTAAACTCCTCCATGCACACTTATTATCCATCCACATCTTTATCTATCATTAAAATAAATATGGTGTCACCTTGTTTTAACTTATAGATAACATGTTGTTTACATATAATAAGTGTTATTTTCATTGTAGACACATAATATCTTGTATATATGAAATGTGTTTGCATTTTGTGCTTGAAATCCTAGTGTTGCATTTTTTCATTTGACCCTTGTTTTCAAATATTTCATAAAAATAGAGATTGTAATCATGTCATCATTTGTCTTTAGTAGCTTGTGTATGACATAAATAATTTGTGAATTTTGTGTGACAACCCTCCATGGGTGAACTGTTTAAGCTTGGTTATGTTTTGGTCATATTCCCCTTTGTGCAGAGAATCCTCATGGATATTGAAGTGTAAAACCCCTCTATGCGATTAAGCTACCCTAAAATTCTTCTCACCTTGTTTTCAGTAGAGCCAAAAGTAGTAAGGAATTAACCATAACCTTTGTATGTGCCTCCTAGTCATTTTCTGCATTTAGTCTATTTCAAATGTTAAACCTTTCCCCAACTATGATGATGTATTAGTGGTTTCTCATTTTAGTTTGAAATTTTATTTTAAGGTATCTCCTAGGAGATACTTCTAAGGGCCTTAGAATACATTTCATGTTTATTTTAAAGGCACTTGTAAGGGATTTGATATAACCATAACACGTTTTTATTTGACAAGAACCATGATGCAAAAAATTGTAATTTTCTTTGAAGGTATCTCCTAGGAGATACCTTGAACATGAAAACTATTAGAATTTTCATTTGAGATATCTCTTAGGAGATACCTTGAACATGCACATGATTTGAAATTTTCTTTCAAGGTATTTTCTAAGAGATCCCTCAAAGGATCCAAACAACATGCATCTATAAGGATCTAATGGTTTTTACTTTAATATCATAGGATGATCCAATGATGTGAAGGCCCTGACAAGGCTACATCATTATCTTTCATCCAAAAGTTCTCACTTCATCACAAAGACCTAATAAAATGGAGTGAGGCATAGTTGAAAAATTAAAGGAATATGGAAGGCTTGAATAATCAGTAAGTGGCACCCTCACATTCAAGGATTAAAAGCAATGGACCCATATGATATAAATAACTAATCATAATCAAGATCTCAAATAATGATCCTATGGCCCTCGCTTCATCATGTACCTTGATAGAATAGAATGAATTAATTATAATAACCTCAAAATCCCCATAGAATTTCCAAGTGGTACACTTTCATTTAGTTATGAAGACTCAACAAGCTTAAAATTAACACTCACATGATTGTTTGGTCATGAAGATACTAACTTAATGTTAGGGTATCTTTGTAGATCAATGACATGTGATTCATCATTAGAGGATGATATAATGGTGCGAGACCCTTGGAATACATTCTATTTTGATTTCATGAACCTTTATGCACATGAATTATCTCTTAGGAGATACCTTGAAAAGGATTTGATATAATCCTAGCACTTTTTATTTTTCAAGAACCCTAATGCACACAAGGTATCTCCTAGGAGATACCTTAAACATGCACATGATTATAATTTAATAGGAGATACCTCAAACGTCCTTGGAATACCTTACATGTAATTTAAAATGTCTCTATAAAGGATTTGATATAACCATTACAACTTTTCATTAGGTAATAACCTTGATACACACTATTGGAATTTTCTTTCTAGATATCTTTTAGGAAATACGTTGAACATGCACATGATTGGAATTTTATTTCAAGGTATCTCTTAGGATATACCTCTAAGGGCCTTAGAATAAGTTTCATGTTGATTAAAAATGTCCTTGTAAGGGATTTGATATAACCATAACACCTTTTTATTTAACAAGAACTGTGATGCAAATGATTAGAATTTTCATTGGAAGTATCTCATAGGAAATACCTTGAACATGCACACTATTGGAATTTTTATTAAAGATATATCCTAAGAGATACCTTGAACATGAACATGATTTGTAATTTTATTTCAAGGTATCTTCTAGGAAATCCCTCGAAGGATCCAAAAAGTGTGCATATCAAAGGATTTAATGGTTTGTGCTTCATCATTAAAGGATGATCTAACAGTGTGAAGGCCCAAAAAAATATGCATCAATAGATTTAATCCAATGATTCTTTATTCATCATGAATACCTAATCAAATAGAATGAGGTGTATTTGAAAACTCAAAATATCAAAAAATTATCAAATAATCAACAAGTTGTACCCTCACATTTGAGGATTAAAAGCAATGGACCTACCTGATAGAAACAACCAATCATGAGCAAGCTCTCAGATAATGATCCTATGACCCTCAATTCATCATGGAAATTGATATAATGTACAATGGATTGAATTAATTACAAGACCCTTGAAATCCATGTGTACGTGCTAAGTGGTACCCTCACATTCAATCATGAATATTTGATGAGCTCGAAATTCATACTTGTTTGACCATTCAATCATTAAGATACCAACTAAAATTTAGGGTATCTATATAGATAAATATCATGTGATTCATTTCTAGAAGATGATTTAATAATTTGAGGGCCTCAAATACTTTTTAATGTATCCCTGAGACCCCATGATCTCAATGCATGGTAAAATCCCATTCGAAGGGTAACTAATAAATGATCTGATCTTATGTGCTTTATCATTGAAAGATGATCAAATGATGTGAAGGTGCCCATGAATTTTCAATAGATGATTGACTTAAGATATGGATCATGGGGAGCCATGTAAAAATTCCAAGTCTCACAACCATAAGGATTAGAACAATAAGATCCAATCATAAGCAAAGACCCAAATTATAATCAATGACTCATGTTAATCTAGGATTTTGATCTTATGATGTGAATTAAAAGAAGATATTTTAAATAACAATGTCTAATGTTCAAAGGCATTTATGAAATATGATGTGAGGGTCTAGACTAATGCCACATAAGTGCCACACAAGTAGAAAAGGAAAAAATACAAGATATTATGGGCTATAAAATACAAAAGTATAAAGGCAAAGGTCCAAATCAAATCCAAGGCATGTATTGAGCTGAGACCTAGATATTGTTCACCATTAAAGCTCAAAGCCCTAAACCCTACATAAAATTGATATAAGCAAATTCATTTCATTACAATTTGATCCAGGAATAACTCAATTGTGTTCTTAATCATGAAAGACATTTCATAAAGGTCATCAAAAGTCAAGTTAGTAGTCAACGTAGAAAAAAATCATAGTGGTAAGTAGGTAATAGTTTAAACAAGAGACTGGGATCTATTTATCTATGGATAGTGAAGGAAGGATCTTCAAAGACACCAAATTAGACTTGGTGGCATTGAAAATCTAGGGAATTAAGAATTGAGTATAACTCTTCTTCATGATAAATGAGTTACAACCCATCTCTAAAGAGGATCAGAGGATCACCACCATAAACAAGAGGTACTCATATCCAGTTTTAGTCTAGATGATTGGCCTCCATCATGCCATAACTAAACCAAAGGTACTACACTATATTGATGCCCTTGCCCTAATTTTTATTGATTATAGGATTGAAAATGAGTGGATAATTAGGGAAGGAAGTTAAAAATGGATTACCTATATTTCCCCTATTGAATTTGAAAAGTATTTTAAACTCCATCTTCCCCATTTGCACCTTTCAAAAATGAAGCAATGGGTCGATAACCATTACTTGGACTTTATCCTAAGACCTTGGCTCATCCAAATACCCAATGTATTTATAACCCTTGATGGTAAAATCCCTATGTTCCAATTCATAAATTATATTAGGATAGTAATGAACCTATTGAATTGAGCCTCTTCAATCACCTATGTAAATAAAATTTGGGTCCCCTATATACACTTCATGGTTGAAGAGAAGTTTACCTCTCTAATTAGAGATATAATCAAAATTTTATTGGCCAAGAAATTAATTTCCATTAAGAGGAAATCCTCAAAGAATTGATTCATGGTGTCATACTGATTTGAGAAACATTTCAGGTGACAATTCGGGTGATGGTTCTACCCCAATTAGCAGCAGAACTTCTGGGAGCCATAACTTTTGCAACATAGCTCTGTTTGACTCCCCGTTTGAACTGTTGGAAAGATAAGATTGAGGGAAACATAGTGAGATGGTAGATAGATTTGATCAATGGATTTTTACCCATGAAAAACAAATGGAAGTGCCCCAAATTTCAATTTTAGTAATGTAGTCAACAAATAGTAAGTTTCTAAAAATAATAATTCCTTGAATTTTGTATTGTTGTAAATTGTAGAAGTTGAACCAATTAATCTCCATTGATATTGGTGACCTTCCACATCATCCTCATACCTTCAAAACATGTATAAATTAATATGTCACCTAAAATGGAAACCAGACATCTCTTCTCAGGGATAGGTATATATTTGGGTCTGCAAGTTTGATGAATAAGACATATCTTCTTAGAGATAGGCATTATTGTTATTGTGTTGTTCTTATTTCTTGAATTGTCTTTCAACCAAAGCTTTTGAATTTTGGATCACATACCTCATTAATGCACTTATTACTTCAACTACCTTCCCTGGTATTAGGAAATGGTCCTTAGAAGGTAGGACAACCATCTCACACTACTATTTCAAGCTACACATCTTCAATTATAGGAATCATACGTAGTTCATTTATGACTGTGTCTCTCTATATTTAGTAGAAGCTATTATAGGTGTTCTAATTCCTAGGGTCCACCCCCTCATTAAGAGATATGTCAAAATGCTTGGGGAAGTATGGTACTATCTTGATTACATAGTTATAAGGATGGAAGGGATCATGTCCCCACCTTGTAGCCTCTAATGCATGTCTCAAATAAGCTTGTAGAGTAAGAGATTACCTCTCATCTCATCCAACGAATTTAAAAAATGTGAAAGGAAAAAAGGAAGGGTCCACTCCACCCCTTCCCATTGAATATTTGGAAAACATTGATCAAACAAAGGAAACATTTATAAATCATGTCCACACATAGGGATTCATTTGGTTTCCAACTAGATGAACTCTAAATGTGGGATCCTTAGAGTAAAGTGGTTGATAAATTAAAAGATAAGAACTCCTAAAGATTGACTATGTGCATCAGATTTGGGTTCATGATACCATCTACATCAAAGCCAAGAACTTTTTGGCGGTGTTGGCCAGGATCGCGACCATAATATCAAAATAAAACATAGATTGACTATAGATAATAAGAAATCTAAGGAAATATGGTGGATACATCCATTACAATATCACTTATTTCCTGGTCCATCTAGAATAACTCATGAGGAACCTATTGAAAAGAAATCTAAACCGTAACCCTAACAATAAGGTGTAATGCAAGTTTAGGGGGAAAAGGATAAAGGAAAGGATAAGGTTGGAGAGGTAGACCTAGAAAAGAGAATTAAAGAGGGGCTACCACCTTCAACACTCTCATAAAGTCCACCTTCCCAAGTTTAGTACATTGACATGATTGCCTTGGGGCCTAAAAAATACTTGAGGGTGCCCTGAAGGAGCTTTTAGATGCTTACAATTTAGATGAGGAGGAGCCTTTTGACAATACATGAAAGGAGATTGCCCCTATGGTACTATAAAAGAAGAGGAAAGTAGAATCAGCATTGGTATCTATGTAGATAAGAAAGTGGCATAGGTTGAATGTCACTCATCACACTAGTGAAGTCAATCTCTTTAGTGATGAATTTCTAATCCATGGACTAGTCATTCCTAACTAGTTCATTTATGAGAAATTGCAAAAGATCCCATATATTTCTCACTCTTGGGCCTTAATAAAAGTTTTTAACCTTGGACTTCATGAATATATGTAGCCTTGGATGAAGGAAATTCTAAAGGAATAGGAGGAGAAAAGAATTTTAGTCACCCAAGGCCCAAAGGCCAAAAGGATGGATTCTCTAAGAGCATCAAGAAGTATGGGTATAGAGATCCCAAAGACTCTCGAATTCAAGGAGCCTATTACAATAGTGCACTTTAATCTTGAGACAAGAGGCTTAGAAAAAATTACAACTAGGACAACCATGGTTGGGATAGAATAACTCACCTTTTAAAAGGTGGAAACTTGTGTAGGGTTGACCCCTATTGCAAGATAATACCATGGTGGGGATACCATACATGAGGAGGATGTTGAAATCTTAATAGAAGCAAAATAACAATAGGATAGGGATATATTCCAAGGTTTAAAAAAAATTATCCATAATTTATAGAGGGAAAGGGAGAATTTGAAAACATAGTCTATTCTATCAGTCCCAAAGGCCATGATCAAGATGATTAATGAATCATCTTATGACATGTTCAAGGAATTCAAGTCAATAAAACTAAGTTAGAGTGCACTAGAGGAAAAAAATAATTAACCAAATACTTGGTCACCCAATGTCAAGCCTCAAAGGATAATATTTCTCAGCTCCTCAACATTTAGGTGAGGAAGCAGATCCCAAAATTTAGAACCATAAATATGGGACACTTAGGCATAATCTTAAAGATTGTTATTGATAAGATTCAAAGCTTGAGTGCTAGCAAACCAAGGTGGAAGATATCCTATAATATGACAAGAAGCTCATCAGTATAATTGAGTAGCTTATTGGGACCATGCTTGCCAATATTACATAACCCACTGCCCTTGGTATCATTAGTGATGAGGAGTTTTGGCATAGAGAAACTCTAGTGTCTCAAGAGATATATAAGGGAAAATTAAAGTTTAATATAGGTAGGGTAATATCAAAATATTGAATATGATATTTAATGGAAGTGAGATGATAAACAAATCTAGGAACATTAAGGAGGCCTTGGCCATAAATAATAAGAATTTCAAAGATCTAGTACACCAAGAGGAGTGCATCATGAAGCCTAATGTGGACCTCAAGCTAGTTAATGAACAACATGAAAAAGTTATTAGCATCCTCAAACAACAAATAGGGGCCCCACCATCAAGTTAAAATAATATTCTATTCTAATAGAAATTTTGTAACATATTGTAATAGAATATTCTATAGTAAAGGCATATGCTAGTTTGTTATCATGGTTGTTGTGAAAATCACTTGTATTCTAGAACCTATAAAGATAACTATCATTATCTTTGTACACCTATATTTTATAACTGACTAGTATACTACCTAGCTCTTGTATAAAGGCATGTATTACCATTTTGTAACAAGGGAGATTTCAAGCCATTTTTGTACACTTGAAGCAATTAATACAATTAAGGAATTTTTCAAGGATTGTCCATTTTGATGTGTTGATTACTAAGATAGTTAGTCTTTCAATTTATTATCTAGGTCTTGAATATGAATAGTTTGTTCAAATATTGGGTTGTATCATTATTTACAAGGTTGCTAATGTGTGATATGCTAGGTTAGTTGAAAAGATCTCAAATTTACTTTATTTTATTTACTATGAATCAAGGATGTGCATTAGCTATTTATATGTGGTAGCTAAATTTTAAAGTGGATTTAGTCCTTACTTGTATCTTCATCTCATCTTCAGAATTCTATTTGGTGTGTAATGAAATGTGAGAATAAGCTACTTTACATTACATACTAATTAAATATATGCTTAATGTTCTTCAAACTTTATCATAATGTTCATGATTAAGACTAATAATCATTTCTTTCTTTCTTGATTTATCCTTCATTTTGCTCTTTTATTTAAAAAATTAATCTTAGGTTAAATACATCATCCATAACTAATTATTCTAGTCTATAGTTTAAATCTAGTATAATTCACCAAGTATCAACACTGTCTCACAAAGTAATGAACCAAGGTGGCTCTCAACCATCAAATCTAGTAAATATTATGGAATAGTTCATCTTGATCTACTACTATTTCACCACAAGTAACTATATTGCTAAAACCTACTACTCATGCCCTAAATTTCTTAAATTCTAAAATGAGAAGTGTTATTTGAACATTAAGAGCACCTATGGTTCATTTACAAGCATCAACAGGGCCCACCTAGTGGCTAATATTCCTTTTTGTAAAGAACATTATAATATATAGAATAGGAATATTATTTTGTAGAGCATACGCTAGTTTGTTAGCATATTTCCCCTAAGTCAGTATAAATTTGAAGAACAAGTGTATTCTATAACTTATAAGGATAATTGTCCTCATCGTTTGTATACATATACATTGTAATTGATCGGTATATTGCCTAACCTTTCTATAAAGGCAAGCATTACCATTTGTAAAAGAGAGAGAATTTTGAGAAAATTTTATATGCTTGAAGAAATTAATATAATCAAGGAATTTTATAAATATTGTCCACGTTTGATATGTCAATTACTAAATAGCTTTTCTCTCAATTGCTAGTTTTATGTTTTGAATTTGAATGGTTTCTTTGAATTTTAGGTTACATGTCATGAAGAAAGGATGTTTGAACTTCATGGTTTATTGGCTAAATATATGTGATTAATTAGTTTTCACTAGATGATGAAGATGATAAAATTAAGTTGCAAAGTAATTATTGTGTGACTATTTTCCATAAAAGTTAAACCAAATAAGAAGTCTACCCATATTGAATTACAACTGGTGGAGTCTACCCATTTTTGTTTTATACACCCACTTAACTCTAACCTCTTTTCCTTTTTAAATGGGCTTTACAATAGGGCTCAATGCTACCTAGGCCAACCTAGGGCCTCCTTGAGCTTGACACACATTCTTAAAAATTATACTATTTTTTTATAAAAAATTGACTGAAGTATATACATGCAGAGCATTTAGAATAATATTTATTGTATTGTTTTATAAAATTTTAGTGTTAGAATTTGAAAACCTTATTTTCCCAAAAAATAGAAATGTTCATGCTCCTTTAGTAGATGGCTCGCTGACATCAAATCTGGGAGCACTCCAGCAGGGCAAAAATATTACAATAATCTAGGTAGACTATCTAAATTTTAGCGATTTCATAACATATTAAGGTGTTAAACAGTAAATAAAAGGGCCAATTAAATATAGATAAATCACCCATTTTATATAGAGTAAAAAATATATATTAAACACTATTAAGATTAAATCCCTAAAAATAAGGATTTCTGCCCATTTTAGATAGAGTAAAAAAATATATTAAACACTATTAAGATTAAATACCTAAAAATAAGGATCTATAGAAATTATAGCAATAAATATGCTCAATTCTTCAAACACTTTACAACCTACTATGTTCTGATCTGTCAATGCTCTACAATGTATGTTTGAAAAAAATTAAGAATATGTAAGAATAAGAATATATCAATGGTTAGACATGTTCGATGATTTTTGTACCTCTTAAAAATGTGTGAAAATTATATGGACCCTATTTTGCAAATTAAATTTGAATTTAAAATTCATTGGGGACTCCCACCTAATTTTGAACAAAAATGCACCTTGAGTAGTCAAGTCAAATTGAAGGTGAGTGATATATTTAATATATTAAAATGATATATATATATATATATTATATTAAAATATATAATATTCATTTAAAATATATATTGTATAATGTAATATAGTATTACAATATTATATATTACATGTTAATATAGTCTATAAATCAAATTATAATTATAAAATATATATGTTAATATGTTGAGAAAAGGTCCTAGTAGCCATGCACCCTAACTTTGGACATAAAATTAAGGTGCCATAACATCACATTAGATTTTGAATTTTTTAATGTCATCTTAACTACTTGTAACTAAATTTTCAAGGTCTAACACATTATACAAATTTTTAATATGATATAATCAATTATATCATGAGAGGTCAAAAAATGCATTTTTTAAACCTATGACAAAAACTTTACCTTTGGAGTACTTATAGATATGCATAAGAGTATCATACTTGAGTCTTACTTGTCAAGATGTGATTGGTTACTTTTGATTTTATCGAATAAATTTTGAACAAGTATTAGATACTACATGTTTTGCTTCAAGTGAACTTTAATATTTAAACACACCAATATGATCCATCGATGGATGACATGTTAACAAAAGCCTTGTTTGGTAATTGGAACATGCACAACTATTGGGACCTTTCCTATAATACATTTAAAATAAAATATATAATTTATATATAATATTAATTAGTTTAACACACACACACACACACACACACACACACACACACACACACACACACACACACACACACACACACACACACACACACACACACACACACACACACACACACACACACACACACACATAAAAACACACACACACACACACACACACACACACACACACACACAGCCTATGCACATGCTACAAAAATCCTTCGTAGAGTGTGCTCAAGGGTACCCTAGGATTGGCCATACTCGACATCCTAGTAGGCTTCACTACTACCTAGGCCATCCCTAAGCTTCCATTAAATCACATATATTTAAATAAAATAAAATAAATTTTTATGTTTTCAACTTAACCAAGAAATGTGAAAAGTTTTTCTTAGTTTATTTTTCTCATTTACATAAGAGGGGATCAAAAAGGTAGAGACATATATAGATTTAAAAAAATATATTTTGCTTCACTATGCACTCACCCTTGTTCATGTGCATAAGTCTTCACACATGCACACACACATATCATGATATATTATGTATGTATATATGTATTAGTGAGATGGGTAAAATTATAATTGATAGTTAGATGTAGTAATTCTAAACCCTTGATAATGTCAAAATATTAATTAAGTTCATGTTTAAAGATAATTATGGGTGTAGATCGATCGGGATTTGAATCACCATGCAATGATTTAGTCTATGATGGCTTGCATTATATATGTAAATAGACTCTTGGCATGTAATCTATACATTAAAAATGAAGTGGGAATATATGTTGCAAAGACACCATCTATTCTAATGCATTATTAGAACATGGAGCAGTATAATTGGTTTACTTCAAATCTAATTAGATACACCACTATAATTAGATATGCAACTGACCTACCCTATCAAAATCATTTTTATTTCTTAAAATAGATTAGACTATAAAGAATCACATACCATAAAGGAGAATAAAGAATGAACTAAAATCTATTATGCAATAAAATACCTAAACTATAGAAGTAGAAGGAAAGAAAATTTAACAGACAAAGATAATATTCCATTATAAATAACACAGAACATGATTCACATCTATATACATCGATAAAAAAATATAGAAGGCCAAAAGGGCACATACAAATCATCCAATCACATCTATGAGATACACTTGATAAGGTTGTAAAATGAAAAATGCTAACTATCACTACTCTTAGTCTATGACAATGGTTGGTTTATCAAATTTTATTTATATTCCTACTTTTGTAAATAGGTGCATCAAATACATGAATATTAGTAGTTACTATACGTTACAAAAAAACCATGAAGAAGACCATGGTATACACGAGTTAAAAACTTCCAAAAAGTCTGATCTGTCGGAACTAATGAACACATCTCTAGCTCACTTTGTGGCACCTGTAGTCAAAAACACCAATAAACACATATCACAGTCAGACTTCAAAAATGAAGTTAGTGAGCAAATTATCATTCTCATATTATAAACTTGAGAAATAAACCAAAGGATTGTAGTGGAGAAATAAAATCACCAGGACATATACTAATTTGTGTTTTATCTTAATTTGAATCTTTTAAACAGAAGAATTATGTATCACTAATTTAAATTGGAGGTCAAAAGGCCTAATTGTTAACTAAAATTTGATGGTCATTTTGTATAAAAGTAGAACACACTTAGTTCATTTGAATAATTTGTATGTAATCTAACAATTTGTATACTTTTTATAACCACGTTTGAAGGGTTACTAAAAATTAATAATTTGCATGATTTATTGCCAATTGTCTTAAATGATAAGTGTCATCTACAAAATCAAATTTAATGCTTGTGAAAACTTCAATGTTGATATGTGATTGAAAATTTGAATTTAATTCCTCCCAAACACAATAATGTTTGATATATTTGTTCTTCAAAGTAATCCACCTCATCTATTGCAGACATGGAGAAGTGTTGCAGAGTTTTAAATTTGTACATATGATTGCATTTACCCATTTTATGATGTTACATGGCATTATATGGCATAAAAATTCATTTAATTTTGTTAAAAATTTAATATTATTTTCATACCATTAATAATAATAGATAAATATATTATAATTATTATAATCTTAATAAACCAAGTTTTTGTGATTCTTGATTTTACTACATTGATGTGATTTGGCCCTATAAATGATGAATTTAAAGCCACTTCACTACATATCCAATTGATAATGATGCATGGATATGTGATTTAACCGTCATGAATACATGATTATTTTCATTTAATGACCATTGATTATTAATGTTTGATAGATTTGCTCTTTGATGTAATGTGTTGGCAAATGATTTTCATTAGATTTGTTGTGCATATAATATTAATTTATAATATATATTAACATATATATTATATGATATAATAATATTGATTAATATTTTAATATATGAAGGGATTCAGATGGTGGATTGACATTAATGAATTATGGAGGGTATTATTGTCTGGATTGATGGTATCCCATGGCATGAGGGAGCCTAGAGGCTTCCCTCATGCCTCTTTAAATTTATTTCCACCTTAGTATTTGGTAAGAGGGGTTATGTGAAAAAAATATTATAAATTGTTAATTAATCCTACTAGTTACTCCAAACCCATGACATTGATGTCAAAATAAGTTTGTCTTAAAGATAATTATGGGTGCAAACTTATCAGGAATTGAATTACCATGCAATTATTTAGTCTACTATGGCTTGCATTCTTTGTGTAAAGAAATATCCTCCTAGCATAATCACAATGTCAAAATTCCAAATCCCTTAGTTTTGATCAAATTTTATCTTGGTGAATGCAATGGATAAATTTCTTTTGTTGTAATGGAATTAAAAATATTATAAGTGACCATGAAGAATTATGGGTTTATAAATATAATAAAAATTTGAAGTGGACTTATATGTTTGAAAGAAACCAATTTTATTCCAATGATGTGTATGCATAATATTATACCACCACCACCACTTGTTTCTCCTAATAATTAATAATGTTACATCTTGAATCAAACAATTGTGGATGAAACTCCACTGATTATGCATTCAAAATAGCCTATTAATAATTATTTATAAATCATTACCATTAGTTCCAACATTCCATGATGATAATTTTACTTCTATTTCCATATTGGAACTTTTAAAATTTTCATTGTACTAGTATGGTCTTATAGTAGATTATTGAATATTTTATAATTATAATGATCCCCTGGATGTGTTTTAAAAACCCATGGTAGGAGACCCATCAAGTGTAATTTATTGTGATGAGTCTATTTTTATTTTATTGGAATGAAATTCCCTAAATTATAAAAATCTACATTTAGATATCTATAAGTGGATTCATGAAAGTTTATATAAATAAATACTATATATAGTAAGTGTTTTGAGGTAGACTACTTAATATGCCCTCACATAACCATATTCATTTAGATAATCACACAAAATCCTTTCCCAAGAGGTCTTTGAGTTAGTAGGTATGATTTTTTGTCGCTTATTTTAATTACCATTTTGAGGATGAATTCATTTCCAAATATTACTAGTTTATAAGTTCAAGAAAGGTGACTCACCCTCATAGATATTTGAATTGGTGAATTAAATTATCTCAAAATTATAATTCTATGGGGAGATAAATATTAAGGATTTAAATCCCTAAAAATAGAAAATTTGCTTATGGTACATCTTCAAAAAATGTGGATGAAACTCAACTTATTATTTAAGAGCCTACTTTTTATAAGTCATTAGCACAATCTCTATGTCAAAATTACAAATCCCTTAGTTTCGATCATGGCACATCTATATTCATTAGATAAGGAACACAATTTTGGGTGATCAGGTTTTGTCTTGGTGATTGCAATGGATAAATTGATTTTGTTACAATGGTGTTAAAAACATTAGAAGCAACCAAGAAGAATTTTGGGTTTATAAATATGATAAAAATTTGAAGTGGACATATATGTTTAAAAGAAAATATTTATTCCAATGTGTATGCCTACCATTATACCACCACTAATTATTTTTCCTAATAATTAATAATGTTACATCTTCAAAAAATGTGGATGAAAATCCACTTATTATGCAAGAGCCTAATAATAATTTATTTCTAAATCATTACCATTGGTTCCAAAGTTCTATGACAATAATTTTAATTCTATTTCCATATTTGAACTTCTATAATTTTCATTGTACTATGGTCTTCTAATGGATTATTGAACATTTTCTAATTTTGATGATCCTTCCGATGTGATCCACAAACCTATGGTAGGAGACCCATCAAGTGTAATTTAGATAAGCACACAAAATTCTTTCCAACAGGTCTTTGAGTCACTAGGTATGATTTTGTGTCACTTATTTTAATTACCATTTTGGGGTTGAATTCATATCCAAATATTACTTGTTTATAAGTTCAATAAAGGTGAATCACCCTCATAGGTATTTGAATTGGTGAATTAAATTATCAAAAAAAGTATAATTCCAAGGAGGGGCTAAATATTAAGGAGTCAAATCCCTAAATTTAGACAATTTGCTTATGTTACATCTTCAAAAAATGTTGATGAAACTCCACTTATTATGCAAGAGCCTACTTTTTCTAAATCATTAGCACAATATCTACATCAAAATTACAACTCCCTTGGTTTTTATCAAGGGGCATCTATATTTGTTGGATAAGGATCATAGTTGTGGGTGATCAGGGTTTGTCTTGGTGATTACAATGGAGAAATTTCTTTTTTTACAATGGTGTTAAAAAAATTAGAAGCGACCAAGAAGAATTTTGGGTTTAGAAATATGATAAAAATTTGAATTGGAAATATATGTTCAAAACACACTATTTATTCCAATGTGTATGCCTACCATTGTACCACCACCACTTTTTTCTCCTAATAATTAATAATGTTACATCTTCAAAAAATGTGGACGAAACTCCACTTATTGTGCAAGAACCTAACTATAATTTGTTTTTAAATCATTACCATTGGTTCCAAAGTTCTATGATGATAATTTTAATTCTATTTATATGTTTGAACTTATATAATTTTCATTATACTATGGTAATGTAGAAAATTATTGACAATTTTCCAATTGAATTTGATGATCCCCTGGTTGAGATCTAAAAACCCATGGTAGGAGACCCATCAAGTGTAATTTATTGTGACAAGTCTATTGCTATTTTATTGCAATTAAATTCCCTAAATTATACAAATATACATATAGATATATATATAAGGGAATTAAGTTAAGTATATTTATATAAATACTAAAAATAGTAAGTATTTTGAGGTACATTACTTAATATGCCCTCACATAACTATAATTTAGATAAGCACATACAATCCTTTCCCAAGAGGTCTTTGAGTTACTATGTATTATATTGTGTCACTTATTTTAATTATCATTATGGGGTCAAATTAATCTCCAAATATTAGTTTTTAAGTTCAAAAAAGGTGACTCACCCTCACATGTATTTGAATTTGTGAATTAAATTATCTTAAAAGTATAATTCCTAGTGGTGGGGGATAAAAATTAAGGAGTTAAATCCTTATTTAAGAAAATTTGATTATGTTGCATCTTCAAAAAAAGTGGATGAAACTCCAATTATTATGAAAGAGCCTATTATTTCTAAATCATTATGATAATCTCTATGTCAAAATTTCAACTCCCTTAGTTTTGACCCCAATATTGGGATTCAATGTTGAAGCACTAAATGTGTTATTGGCCAAAATGTTTAACCCTACTTTGCATTTGATATAGCACATAGTTTATTGTCATGAATGAAAATTTAATTTTTATATATTGCTATGGTGTCTACTACTTATCCCCTCACTTAACCATAATTTAGATAACCTCACAAAATCATTTCCCAAGTCTAGGTTTTGAGTTACTAGGTATGATTTTGCATCATTTATTTTAATTACCATTTTGGGGTTGAATTGTCTCCAAATATTAATAGTTTGTCAATTCAAGAAAGGTGACTCACTCTCATAGGTATTTCAATTGGTCAATTTAATAAATTATCTCAAAGGTATTCTATGGGGGATAAAAATTAAGGAGTCGAATATCTATTAAATAGTTTAATCATGTAATTTGATGAAAAAATATGAATAAACTTTTCTAATTAGAATAATTATAATAAAAAATAAAAAATTGAAAATATTTTTATATTAAAAACCTATATGATTTTATTATTTATTTTTATTTATGTTTAAATCACTTGGTCAAAAAATAACTTGTTACTGATTAGAAATTAAAAATATAAATATATGTTTAAATATATATTAAATATATTTTTTAAATAGTTTTTCTACATGCTTCAAAATTAGGGTTAAGTTTATTTTTTTCTCTTTCCATTATTTTCTCTCAATTTTTCTCTCTCCCTTTTAAAGGATGAAAAACATTCTTTTATTGATTGTTTTAAGATTAATTGTGGCATTAGTGGTGGAAGCTATGACCCCATTTTTCACTATCATTTCTATATGTTCTTATCCTTAGGTATTTAATCTATGTAATATATTGTTTTACTATATCTAAAATGTGTGATTTCTTTGGCTTGACATGAACCTTTTATTCATTGTTTATTGCTTTAAGTTGTGAAATCACTGAGATTCAAATAGACTTGGATTTTTGTTATGAAATGGCTGAGATAATAAAAAGGTAGAGATTAGGATTGTTTAGTGATTACTTATATTCAATAGGGACCCAAATGGTGAATGTGAAGGGAAAGAAGACATTTTTTATTAACTATAAGAAAATAATCATAGTTAAAAAGTGTCATGATGAGAGAGGGTTTCAAAGGTTCTACTATCTCTATCCTATCACATCATTCATCTATTGGCTCTATTCGGATACTGCAAATTGTTTCTATTTTAGACTGAGTTGAGTAGTCATTTTTTGGCATGTTCCAGGTTATTATTATTTGAGTTGAATTGTTTCCATTTTAGACTAAGTTGAAAAGTCATTTTTTGGGGTGGCAAACTTTTCCCTCATACCATGTCATAAAATTTATTAAATTGATGATTGAATAACACCTAACATCATTATTTGGGGTGGTAAATGTTTCCCTGGTACATCAATATTATTGGATATAAGGGTCCCATGCATCATTATATATTAAAATATTAACTATAAAAATATTTATAGCTATTATATATGAGTAGGTATTGTTTAGAGAGAAGTTTTTGAAGGGTGGGAAGCAATAGGGGGCTGAAGATTTGTATGGTTTTTCATTTTTTGTGGTTAATAGGTATCATTTTCATCCAATCAATTTTTATTTTTTTCAAAAAAAATTGTAGTAAAATGTTCCTAATTTCTCTCAGCAGCATGTATTACACATTATTTTTAGTATTTTTGGAGTCCATCTAGATATCTTCAAAGCATCCAGTACAAGTCTTCCAATTACCCAATATAAATCTTTAGAGAATTCTTAAACTTATCTAGATCATCATGGGTATGTCTTTGAATCACACCCAGAGCATATTTAGAGAAATTTGAGAGCATATTTGGAGTGTCCTCTAAGTGTTTAATCATTAGAGCTCGCTTATGGAATCCTCAAAATTGTAGCCAAAATAGTTGTAAAAATTATGTGTTACCTTCTCAAAATTACCCCTCATTGGGATTTTTTGGTACTCAAAATTACCCCATCCTTGGCATGTGTTCTTATACTCAAAATTACCCCATCCATGGGATGTATTTTTTTACTCAAAACTATAATATTCATCAAAGTAAGACATAATAAATGTAAGGAATTAGTAGTAAATTACATACAATCAATGAAAAAATTGCATTCATATCCTACTTAGATCAAATGTTAAATAATAAATGTAATATAATATATAACCAAACACAACACTTTAGGGATAATTTATATAATTATGACGAGCTATATGAAATGTTCATCATTTATCCCCCACACTTTACCTTTTGTGAGTCCTCTCATAAAGAAGTGGGATGGCTAATCCTTAATAAAAATTTCCTAATTCAAACCTCTGACTCAGATCATAAACTTCAAAATGACGGCCCAAGCTATGGTGGTCCCTTGGCAAGAATCCAAGATCTCTAAGAACTACATGCACCCAATATTCAAATTTAACTTATGTTTGAGAGTTTCAACATTGCCATGGAGATAGAGGACACATAATGATAGGAGGCCTAAAACTCATCATAATCCAAACATATAAACCTCTTTCCTCTAGGCATTGAGTGATTATTTGTCAAACTTCTTTGGCTTTTCTTAGACTCTATTTAATATTTGTGGGGCTAAGGATTTCCCTGCACTTTAACTCAATAGGTAATTTCTCCCACCTAAAAATACTTGCATTGAAACCATTATTATAATGGTGGTTTATAAAATCTCTAAAATCATCAATATTAGATCTTAATAGCTCATGATACATGTTCTCCATATGTATATAATATAGTGGTTGAAAAGAAGAAGTAAGTTTTTTTGCTTCTAGTCTCATGCATAACCCAATGGTGTTTTGTAATTCTAAAAATATATTATTAGCCTATTTCCATTCCATTTAGTTCCTTAGAGTGGAGAGAAAGGCACACAATTGTGTCTCTCCAACAAATAAATTTATCAAATAACTAGATTGATATCCGAATAATAAATTGAAAGTATAGAACTCACAAATAGCATCCTACCTTTATTCATTATTCTTTAGAAAAATGTTCATAAATACATGTTCATATTTAATGATATGTGAAAAACCAAGGGAAATTAACTGAATCTACCATTTATAAAACTACTCACATAAGAAAAGAACATAAACTAATGAAGGCTATATGCATGCTAATAGTTTCTCAAAAATATCACAAATGTGTTGGATATAAGCATATAGTTTTTATAATTATAGTTGGGATTATACCAATTGCTTACGATATTCCTCTTTAAGTTTGGCATTTTCATCCTTCAATTTCTAAATTGTATTCTAGGTGATATGTTAGATAGAGATTATTTCATGTAATGGAATAGGGAAAGAGGGAACAACTCTTGTTTACCCCTCTGTCTGAACTACGATCTCTCATGTTTCTCTTTACATGGCCTAAATAGAGGCTTGTAACTTATAATTTCAAGTAGTGATATCTATTATTCTATTAGTATGTCAGACAATCATTGTATTTATATAATAAATACTTTCTCTTAGATTATTAATCAGATTACTCTCATCAACATTGTCATTTTGAAAATTAGTAATCTTAGTGTCCTTAATAGTAAGATAATTTTGTAAATTAGTAATTCCAGTGTCCTTGATAGCAAGATAATTATGGAAATTAATCAACTCTTAAGTTTGTGAAAACATTACATTGTGGACCATAGTCTGTTCAGCTTATATTATTTGAAGAATTATTTCTTGGTCACTAACTCTAGTAATAGATTCTTCTCACCTTTGTTTCAAATTAGAAATCATCAAGTCCTTACCTTTTAAATTTGAATGGAAAACATCTAACTCTATTTATTACACTCTGATTGTTTCTATGTGGTGTGATAAAGCCATGGCATGCTACAATTCTTTTTCTTCATAGACAAAATGTGGAGAAGATGGGTCTTATTCAATCAAGGGTACATTAACCTTATCAACAATAGAGGGCACATGATTCTATAGTTATTAAGGTACAACTTATTTTTCTAGGGTTTCTTCTATAAATACAACTTCTTATATGGCCTATAGTTCTTCTTCTTCCTGTAATATAGGTTGGTGAATTTGCCAAATTTTAGTTGGAGGAAGAGGGGTGCTTGAAGAAAGTCCCATTTATCTATTTGATCTCTAATGAATATATTTGGAACTAATGCCAATGGAGATGGTCATTCTACAATTTCAACTGTGGGTTATTCAATCTAGATTGTAGTGGAAGGAGGAGAGGTAGAGCATGGTGTATTTTTGGCAAGAAATGGAGAAAATTTTCAAAGGAAAGAGGACCAAGTCTTTTTACCCCTTTGTTTATTGAGAAAATAATGGTGATAAATGAGTGTAACTAGCCCATGATGGTAGGTAGACCTAGTACCTCATCTTATCTTCCAAGAAACATTAATTAGATCATTATGAAGGAAATAGGGAATATTGATCATATATTCTTCTTGAATATCTCATTTCCTCAAATGAATGAGTCTCATAGCATCTCCACCCACTACTATAAACAGACCATCATAAGTGATATATTTTACTATCCATAAAATAATATTTTTCAAAAGTTGAGGAAGACTTTCTCTCAATATTCCCTTGGCCAATCCTTGGGGGGATTTGGTTAGTCTGGGGTATGGCTCATTTCCTTCAAAAAACGTATAAATCAGGTAAAAAAAACTAATATTTTCAATGTCAACTACTCCATCCTCAGGAATCCTAGATAGAGTATTGATTATAGAATGATTCACTAGAATGCTTTTCACTTTGATAATAAAATGATCTTCATCAAAATTATCATAGAATTCTTGAACATTTTCTTCATATAATCCTTGAAACATTTTTAATAAACTCAACCAAACTATTATTTCAAAGACTTATTTAGCTGCTTCATCTTACAACAATACATTAGAGGACACCAGTTCACTTTTTTCTTTCTCCCACCCATCTTCAGAGCAAGGAATATTTAATTTCAAATCCAACTATATTGTATAAACATAGAGCTTGAATTTGCATAGGGAATAAGGGAAGCAATAGGTTACATATATGATCCAATAATTACTAGTAAAGATAATGCAAAATGAATAACAAAGTAGGTTATATGATGAGATTATGACAAGAATAATGGTTTTAGTTATGGTTGTCTCTTTAGAGCATGAAATATATAATGGGAAGGTGCTTTATCTGATCAAGTAGTCATGTGTGTCATAAAGGTTATTATTGGTAGTAATAAGAGCAATAATTGCAATTAATTATGAATCATACCAAATATTTTTGAAATATACTCTATTTAACACATAGTTACATTAATCATGTTTGAAAATACCATTTATAAACATTGTCACAAAATACCATCACATTAATTCTTTGAGATATCTTTTGAAAACACCATCACATCAACTTATGGATTATGGAATTGTTGGTCTAATGGCATTTTTTTATTCTCAATGATGGAGGTGGATTCTTCCCATTCATGATTTTTCATCTTAGGAGCATAGCTATCAATATTTGGAGCTAAATCACTAGTCTTCAGAGCTACACCTTCAATCTTTGAAGTAAAACTATAGTCCACTCAGACTTTGTTTATATATAAAAGTATAAAGCACCTTATATATATAAAGTACCTTATATATATAAATCACCTTATTTATTACAAAAACCTTGTATATATTTAGCACATTGAATATATAAATAACCTTATTTATATGGTGTTATTTGTATGTATTTGTAGCCAATTGCATATGCTTAATATTTGTCTTGTTTGAAGAACCAGTTGGTACTCTATTAATGGAGGTAATGGCTGAGCTAGTGTTTGTCCCATATTAATAGAGAAATGGGACCTATTTTAACTTATTAGTTGTAGATGTTCTTACTTCAACCATGGCTTTCAAATTTTTATTGATGAGATCATATATGAGCAAGATTGATTAATGGGCAAACTTGTCAAAATTTGAGCTATTGCTTTTAGCAATTAATCACTCCAAAATTTAATTTACATTTAATTTGAATTAGATTTATCATCAATTTTAACTTTAAAGATAAAGAATGCCAAATTTTGACATGTGGTTACCACCTCAGATATAACTAAGTACTCATGTGGCATGAACATGACTAAGATATCTAGTTATCTCAAAATCTAGACACATATCACCCTTTGATTTCTTGGTGACCCTCAATTTATAGTGATCTCTAGGGTGGTGAGTTTTAATTCTGATACCTTGAATGAGGAATCCACTCTTGTGCTTAATTGAAAGGTATATCAGGAGAGACCTTTAAGGGGAAATATAATTTTGTGTATGTTTGAAATGTATCTCTTAGGAGATACCTTCAAGGTATTACATGGGCCTTCAAAATATCACCTAGTAGTGCCTTCCATGGAAAGGAAAATTTCACTTTTTATTTGAAGGATGAATACTCTTTTGTGCCTATTTGAAAGGTATCTCTTAGGAGATACCTTGAAGAGGAAATCCACTCTTGTTCCTGAAAGGTATCTCCTAGAAGATACCTTGAAGTTATTACGAGGGCCTTCAAAATATCAACCAGTAGTGCCTTATATGTAGAGGAAATTCCACTTGTTCCTTGTAGGAGAAATCCACTCTTATGCCTATTTAAAAGGTATCTCCTAAGAGATACCTTGAAAGGGAAATCTACTAGTGTGCATGTTTGAAAGGTATATCTTAGAAGATACCTTAAAGTTATTAAAAAGGCCTTCAAAATATGAACCAGTAGTGCCTTCCATGTAGATAAAAATTCCACTTATTCCTTGAAAGAGAACATAAGGTGTAACTTCATTTCTTTAATGTATTTTGTAAAAAAATATTCATAGGGATTATTGGTATAAGGAAATACAAATATGACTAGAATACAACCAAACGTGCTCAATCCACCCAGCAAGGGTTGTCACATAGAATGAGAAAATACTTTAGGTCAGATATAAGCTACTAAAGATAGATATGAATATGATTGTAAATTTTAATATAAATAATATTCAACAATAGGGGGATCAATAAGAGATTTCAATATTGATCTTTAATGTATGAAATACAAACCCATGCTGACTATATAATATTTATGTGCTCAAAGGCAAATAACACTTCAAATATGTAGAAGGTGTGTTATATGTAAGATAAAAAAAAGTAGGACAAAAACTATCATTTAAGAGAGATTATAAGTGGAGGGTTAACATATGAGCACAAAGAATTTTGAATAAATTTCCATATCACCTCTACCAAAAAATGTAGCACCAACTTAAAACAAATGAAATTGAAACCATGCATGAATTATATCCTTCTAAAACACCTCCTAATTGAATCTACAAGCCTAGGACTACCCTTAAAATGTCTATCAACACCCTATTTCCAAATCTCAAAGCAAAAAGGATTTTATAATCTAGATATACTCTCTAACTAACTACCATAAAGATGAATACATCATATCACTAATCAACTAAGCATTTAAAATACTACATTGTACTTTAACAATTGAAAAACGATGGAAACCATTAGTAATTTTCATTTATCGATTGAAATAAAAATGCATATAATGTGTAGTTGATAACATAAAAAATATATGCTATGCAAGAAAAATCCTATAACAAGAGAGACATGTTTGATGCTCTCAAAGCTTGGCAATGATTTTTTCTAGGAATGTTACACAGTGAGAACTCTTCTAGGCTATATATCTTGACTCAAAAAATTAACTGACGATTATAAAGGGAGCACCCCTTTTTATTATAAATTCAGTTAATCCTAGAATATTCCTAAAGGTGCTCTTACTGGAAGATTCCTTCATGCGCTTAGAGTTTTTTAGACCTTGGGAAGAAAATTATTCCTAGGATTATGCACGTGCTCTAGTGATGAAGACAAAATGGATTCTCCACTAAGGTAGAATGTTTCTTGTTATCCACATGGAGGATAACCTTGTAAGAGACAAAACAAACCTTTATCTTCTTACACAATAAACAAAACATCTCTTTCCTATGTACATGATTATAAAAACTACCTCAAAATGGACATGCAATGAAAAAAGAAAAGGGAAAAGAATGGAAAAAAGAAGTTAAAATAAAGGAGAGGTGGTGTCAGCTTGAAAGATACTAAAATATTCAATTAGGTTCTAGAATTGATCTAAATAAAGAATCCTTCACCAACATATTTTTGTATTTGATATATTCCTCAAGCATTGAGGTGAGACTCCCTTGGTCTAGGCCTACTTGGTATTTGAATTTGACTCTATATTCTTCAAGCTAGGTAAAATTCTATTGAATTATGGTTTGCTTCTCTCCAATGAGTTCCTTGAGTTGGTTGCATGAATTCTCTAGTGATACCAATTGTTTTATCTTATGGACATCAAAGGATTCTTATGGCACATCAATGCCATTCTTTAGATTATCACACACTATATCCTTCCCCAAGTCATTTGCACCATTAAGGTTCACCATCTTCCTCAACGTGATATATATCTCACTTGTCATAGTCTCAAGAGACTAGTTTTATCCTTTTAGATCAAAAATGTCATCTTTGATCATCATCAGATGATGCTTGATTTCTATTTGATATTCCATGGGTATTTTATGATCATTTAGAGAAATGATCTTATCTATAATATAAATATTCATGCTCATATTATATATATCTTTTACCTTCTATTAAGCCTCCTCCCATTTCATGGTGTTTGCCTCATAGCAAAATGTCTAGACATCACATTTTCTTTTATTTTCTACTATATCATTCAATCATTTAAATGTTGAGCAAATTATTTCTTATAACTTGGTGCCTAGGTCTTGATGCTAGTCTTTAGTTTCCTATCCTTGGTCTTTAAATCATAGATTCAACTGGAGTTGAGAGATGCAAAAGAGAGATGGAGAGGACCTAGAGCTATGGTGGTAGTTGGAGTTACTGCCTCAGGTTCACTCAACAACTTTTGTAAGTACTAGATCATAGCTTGGTTCTCTACCTTCAACTCCTCCATGGTGGCCTTGTCTTTATCCATCGTATGGTCTACCATCCTAGCCAAAAATTGTGATATATGTTTCAGCTCATTTCTAGATGGCTCCCCCAAATTGTGGCTATAGAATGTGTAACTTTAAAGGGGAGCATCCTTCTTCAATGTGTCAAGAGGAGGGATGGCTATCTCTACATTCCTTTCTCTTATAGTGGTGAAGGTGGTCCTAGAATGTCTTTGGGACTTTTTAGAGGGATTGGAATTATGTACTCGAGTGATCTTCATTACATATATCTACCCTATTTTACTCATAATGTCTCCTTTTTCCTTGATCTACTCTTTGACCCAGAGAAAGGGTCTGGGCTGGAGTCCCATTAAAGTGGTAGACATTATTGATGGCCTTGAGATAATGAAGGGTGTTATCATTAGAGTTTTATATGTAGGGAGTGTTACAAGTCTTGGTAGTGGGCTCAACAAAAATTATTCAATCTCTTCATCACTCTCTTGATCCTCACCACCCATATCCACTCTATGTTCTTTGTCGAAGCTTAGCTCTATCTGCTCAAAGACATCAAAATCTAACCCAAGATGATGATATTCCATGAGAAAATTCTCAATTAAACTTCTATATTTTATTGATTGGCTAGAAAGTTAGATGGTCACTTCACCTTATCTATTTTCTTGGGCCTCATGCATAGACAAGGCTATGGTGACATCCTTGTTACTTTCGAGTAACTCTTCACTAGTCATAGCCTCAAGACCTTCATTATGTGTTGGATCATAGACCCTGATACGAGGGAGAAATATTCATGGTAATTTAATTGAAGTGACATCTCTTGAATCACCCTCCTTAGCATCCTTATTGGAATCATCTAATTACTTATTTTCTTTTTTATGGGTGGGGTGCCCATTTGTAGGTTTTCTCCCCCACCTTTTTTCACACTCTTTTTTTCCTCTAGTGTTGGACTTGACATGTTTGGAGGGGAAAGGACATCTTGTGGTACTTATATAACCACCTTTGATCCTCCTTGCTTAATCACCACCTCTAAAATAGTGTCACTTTGAATGTTCTACTTCAACTTTCCTTTAGCTCTTTCACCAGACTTGTTCAATTCTTTAGTTCTACCACGATTACCTTAGACTAGTGGTTGGGTGATCACATTATCAATGAATGTCTTTGTCTCTAATGAACCCAATTATTTATATTGAGGGGATTGAAATTTCATAAATGCCTCAAAATCATCTTGTAAAACATTATCTGAAGATAAAAAATCATTTGAGGTTAGGATGCCTTCCTCATCACCTTTGATTTTTACTAAGGTTCCCTCATTTGCAAATAGTCCTATCATCAAGACCTTCACTGGGACTTGGGGCATTTCCCTTGGATTTTTATACCTAGTTTTTACCTATGAAACAGTGAATGCATGCTACTTATGCATCACCTTAGTGATGGGCCTACCTTCATCTAAATCCTCATCATCACTCATATCCCTTACACTTTAGGCATATGAGCTCTAGTTATCCTTCCTCTTCACCAAGAACCCACTTGGAGGTTATAGAGACTTCTTTACTTGATTTTATTTAGGGTTCTCTCCTCCTTCCTCCCCTCCTCTCTCCTTTTAGTGTATCTTTAGGGGAGGTACAACTGCTACTTGTTGCATTAGTGGAGTAAGCAAAACATTAATTAGATTGGCCATGGGGATGGACATTGGAATAGATAACATTATTGGGGATCTCTCTCATAAAATGGATATAGGGGTGGCACTAAGCCATGTAACATCCCCAGCAATAATTTTGTCCTAATTTTTTGGTAGACTTGTTATCTTTGAAAAATATAGTCTACCTTAGATTACATTATTATTATTGATTTAATATCAAATAACTTATTGAAATCAATATCACTAAGATTGCACTTGCCCTTACCTTTCACTACTAGTGGTGGAGCCATAGTATCACCACTATACTTAGGAAGGAAACATCCAAAATCATTAACTTGCCTAAGATCCTAAAGGGCAAGGGTGTCATAAGTACTAAGATCAACCCTTTTTTCCTTCAACCACCTAAAGGTTCTTCTCATGATTTGAAAGGCTTTATAGGGGTGAGAATCATTATGATATTTACTAAAGTCCACTTACAAGATGGCCTAGGATTCAATGTTATATTCACTATATAGTGGACACAGTGTCTTCTTATCATCTACCATATCCTTGGGGATGGGGGTGATTCTATGTGTAATAACCTCCTATAGTGTCAACCTCATGTAGTTTAATTTTTTAATGCCTTCCTTGATGGCAATGTCAGACTAGATGTATTAATAGTGTGATTGATGCAAAATCAAATTGGTTTCCATATTCACCAACTGCTTGATATCATAATTGGATTGGGGTGGCATCTTATGAATTATGTACTGGCTCATTTCTTGTTATAATCCCTTCACCTTAGAAATAAAAGGGCATGAATAATATCCAATTTTGATCAAAAATTTAAAGATATTATTTATCTTCTTTTCTATTAGCATTTCATGCGGAAGAACCATCTATTAGCTCAACTCTATTACTACTAATTTATCATCCAGGTACCTTGGCAATTTATGTGGGCACCCTGAGTAACCACTCACCCAAATATATGTGATTATCTTAAATTGAATATAGGAGGCACCATATTTCTATATTACCTCATTTATTTCTTTTAACATTATATTGAGGCTTTTAAAAAGAAATAAGACACTCATCATGATGTTGAAGAAGTAATTGCATACCCTACAAAAGTTCTTAAAACCATCCATGGTGATTTCTGGGTATTTTTCATAAATTCTCATTCCATTGGGGTTCTTGGTGAGCCACTAGAATTTTTTTTTTATGCACCAAACTATAAATTAAATAAAATTACATATATAATTTACCTATAAATTCCTCTTTTGAAATATTTTTAGCTTAGAGCTACATCATCTACCTATGCAGATTGTCACTAAGGATAGTGGCCTAGTCTAGCTTTTTCTACTTCTCTAATATGCATACTAGGATGAGGAACACCCATTGTTAAAATTTGTATACATTAATTATCTCTTGAAACCTAGTAGCCATATCAACAACATATTGGGGAAATTCATTGAATTCTTCTAGCTTCAAACTCTTGGACATCCTAAAGGCCTTCTGTCTCTTCTTGGCTAGCTAGTAAGTATTGACAATGTCCCAAATTGCCTTATCATTATTATTTATGTATTACTAGCATTAATCCATGGTGATTATAATTCCATTAGGCTAGGGAGTAATATCAAACATGGTGTTGAGGGCCATAGGGGTGAAATAGTAGATAACCTAATGCCTACTTTCAACAATAATCTTAGTGTTTGGTTGGTATGCTTGAGCACATGTAATAATTAATTCTAGGTATGGGGAAACCAAAAGGAGTGTTACTATAGGGGTGATGTATGTCATTCCAACATTATCTACTACTTGAGAGGGGTATATCCATTAAAGGTATTTAATATGACCTCAAAATCTAGTCCCATTGCATCCATATCCTTATTCCCATCCAAGACAGAGATAATGATGCCATTCATAAGAGTTGAGGATGCTACCATTTCTACCCTAGATTAATAATTCAATAATTCAAGTTTTGATAAAATATTCACTCAAACAACTCTTGAAACACATTTCAAATCCTCTCAAAAATCACAACACAGGGAGCTGAAATAACACTTATTATTAACCTGAAGGGTGACGCACAATAAAATCTAAAAATATGTGAAGGAATCATCGTAATCACATCCGTACACTACACGTGGATAGGGCTTATAAATAACTTAAATTAAAAATTTAAAATCTAAATGTAAAGTGTTGACACAAATGAAAAAAATTCTTTAGTTATAATCATTTGAATTTTGAGATTAGGGTTGCCATGAATACTTCGATGTACAACTATTTGCCACCTACTTTCATTAATTACTTAAGCTTCATTATAAAAAAGAGAGGGAAATTAATAATATTTATTTTATGTTAGGTGATCTACCTTGCAATATATGGAGATATATAAGTGAAGGATACATCATGGTACCTTTTTAGTCCCTCAATGACTTTTGTACCTTTCTCACTCATTACATTTCCTCTTGTGCAGTAGTGCAATATGTCTTAAACTCTTTACATTATGTAATAATTCCATATGTCATTATTTAACTTTCAAATTTAGGGTACATATGTCTTTAATGACCTTTTTATGTTTTCCCATTGAGAGGTAAGTGAGGCAAATTTCAAAAAGGGACCAAAATATAAAAGATCCTGAGGAGCTACCATGTGGCATCACTTTCTTTTTAGCTTTAGATACTTGGACCCTGGAGAATTTTTGAACCTTTTCCACTTAAATATAAGTGTGGAAATATTCAAAAAGGGAAAAAAAATTATAAATCCCTAAGAACCTATCACATTTTTAACCCTAAATGTAAGCTTAGACTCTTAGTCACCTTTTACTTTCGTACCATGTTTCTTCAAATGGAGAAGGGTGTCATATCCTCCTGACCCCTGAGAATGTTCATAGGAATCCCCTGAGACAAACACGTGTCCTTAATTTGGTTCATCAAGTAATTCCTAACCTTAGTCATCAAAACATGTTGAAGATGTAATCTATAAATTTCATCTGAGGCCACACTTCCATCTTCTCATTGTGTGTTATTCTACTACATTTTTTTGGTCAAACCCTTATTTGAACAAGAGCACTTTTTTGACAAGGGCCCAATTACTCCAATACAATTTCAATATCTCCACTCTTGTGCATGTTTGAAAGGTATCCCCTAAGAGATACCTTTAGTTATTACAAAGGCCTTCAAAATATCACCTAGTAGTGCCTTATGTGTAAAGGAAAATTTGACTTGTTCCTTGAAGGAGAAATCCACTATTATGGCTATTTAAAAGGTATCTCCTATGAGATCTCTTTAAGGGTAAATACACTCTTGTACATGTTTTAAAGGTATTTATTATGAGATACCTCAAAATATAACCTAGTAATCCCTTCCATTCACTATAAAATTACACTTGTTCTTTGAAGGAAAAATCCACTTTTATCTCTATTTGAAATGTATCTCCTAGGAAATACATTGAAGGGGAAATCCACTCTTGTACATGTTTGAAAGGTATACCCTAAGAGATATCTTGAAGGTATTAAAAAATATTCCAAATATCACTCAGTAGTACCTTCCATGCAAAGGAAAATTCCACTTGTTCCTTGTAGGATAAATCTAATCTTCTGCCTATTTATAAGGTATCTCCTATGAGATACCATGAAGGGGGAATCTTACATCTAAATATGCCATGAGAAAATCCTATGCACCTACCAAATAATAATAATGAATCCAAGGGGACTTTCAAGGACAAGACTTTGATAACTAATTTCATAAACCTAGTCATTAGATATAGGTCTCAAACCTAGGGATCTAGTCCTTAAATATGACTAAATGGCAACTAAACTAGGGTAGGATGTGAAATTTGATTTTCCATGGAAAGGAACCTTTCACATTATCAGTGATAAATAGGGAAGTTTTTTTGAAATATAATAATTAGAAGATAATGCCTTAGAGATACTCATTAACAATATTGACCTAAAGCATTTCATTTGACTTCCCACCATTCCCTGTATATGTTAGATAGTTTCCTTTCTCCTTTATTATGTTTCCCCTCCTCATCATTGTTTTCCAACTTTTTTACCTTTCTTTGTTTTTTCTTTTTTAAATAAGTGCCATTGACACAAGTGACTATTCAGATTGCCATGTGTCTTTTCCACATGTTTGAAATACTCACTAAAAGATATTTATCTACATGCCTATCCTATAATCAATGTCAAGATGATCTATTATGTATGTTTCCCCATAAGGATTACCATAAATCTTCTAAGGTAACACTTCAATAAAGTGTGCCACTCTTATCATTTATGGCACCAATGTATAAATCCACCCCTTCCTACCTAGAAGTAATCACTTACCATTTTTCTTATTTGAAGAGAGAATCAAAAAATTAAAGCAATCAGAAGGTAGCCTAAAAATTTAAGGGAACTATCTAAAGCATCAACCCTGTTTTCCTAGAAAAGTAAGAGAATTATCTTGACAATAAACCTTCATCTTCTTGGGTAATGGAATCTTCTATGTCCTCTTCTACAAGTGGGAAGCACCCATCAAAGTAGATATTTCATGGCTCAAGTAGTGAATGAGCCCCTCCTCCTATATATACCATGAGAAAATCATATGCTTCAACCCCCACCAAAGTAAAAGGGAAAGTCCTCAATACCTTACCAGCCATGAAGAGACCCTAAAAAGATAAAGCTTTGGTGATAAACTCAATAGATGAGATTTTAAATCCAAACTTGGCCCATAACCCTGGAAATCTGAGGGAGGGCACTCATGCCTAAAATATCAACAAAATTAGTAAGGAGTATCCCTCATTTGGATACAAAATTTGGGACTATACCTTAGCATAACACATGGTGCTCTATATCATCACCCTATATAGTAAAAAGTATGATGCTCAGACTGGTACAATCATAGGAGGTGCCTTACTTAAGTTTAGGATTGATATTAATAGTATCAGAGAAATACTCTAACTCCCACATGATCTCAAGTCTATCATCTATAACATTAAGAGCCTCTACATCATTTAGTACTTTGAAGTGGAAGATATGGCATGTTTCCTTAGATCCATTATTGACTAGAAGATCATAGAGCTACCTCCCATGCCCTTGTACCTATTAGATTTATAGATACACGTAAAGGATACAATACCCGTGATAGTGTTCATCTTGGGCATGGGCACTGATGCCAATGTCAAAGAATTCTAGTTGGTGCAATATTTTTCATGACCATGATAGAGAATGTTGAAACTTTCTAGATGGATTTCACTAAAGCCACCACCTCCACCATGAGAGAAGAGCTAAAAAATTTCTCAATAACAAGTACCTTCTGGTATCCATCTTACCTCATGTACTTAATATTAGACCAACACTCCAAAATATTCTTTAAATATCTTCAACTAAACACCATAGACATGGATGTTTTACTCAACATCATCACCCTAGTCATTGTTTAGACCCATGTCATATCAATCATGATAGAATACTATCAGTTATTAGAGTAGTTTATGGTTCCAATTCTCATGGATCTTAGAGGGAAAGATGGCATCCCCTAGATGACAAATTTACAATAAGCATGGCTCATAGGTAGTAGGGTACTAGTTCATTGGTTTTGAGTAGACCATTTCTCATTCATCCAAGTGCATGGATTTATGGGGGATAATTTTTGACTTCCTCGTATGCCAAATGGTAGGACCTTAACACTCAATTTGACATGACAACTAAATAATGTGGACTCCTTATATGGGGTAGGAAAGAAGAAAAAAGGGATATATGGCATTCTTTTTTCAAGGGATGGTATCACTGTACAGAAAAAGTACTAAGAACATCTCCTCATAACTAAGTTGGCAAAGTTAGGAATGGAACTGATAGATGATCAATAGGATTAAAATTCAATAGGATATATAGTGAGATTAAATCCCACCAATAAACTTGAGCATTAGACCTAACCATATTTGGAGTAAGACTTACCTCAAAATTATATGGACATGGCCCTAATCTCTCAAGACATGCCAAAGCTATGGGATTATTTTGATGATAAGTTCTAAGATTTTGACCTGATAAAGAAGCTATCTAGGATGATGAATTAGTAACTAAATGCCTTCTAATAGAGTAAAGATAAGAAGTTTGCCTTCCTAAAATATAGATACAAGCTCAGTCGACCACATGTTATTTTATATGAAGATGCCCCAAATGATAAATTTGAAGAGCTATGGGATGAGGCCCACCTAAAAGAGAATGAATATATCATAAAATGGAAGTCCACACTAGAGATTGAAATTTTTGAGGATGATAAAGAGGAAGATACCCTAGAAGTAGAAGCCATGGTGGCCTATCCCCCATCGACATGGCCATCATCCTTGCCCCCCTATGCTATGGGCCCATAATAGCAATAAGTAACCCATATACACCTTATGGCTGGGTCATCTAAGCTCAATAAAAATGAGGCACTAATTTCCAATCCAACTATGGTCCCTCCATAGAATAAAACATGACTTGCCAGTCCTCTCCTTTCTACCTCCACCTCCTTCCCCTCCACATCTCTAGCATAAGTTATAGTGATAACAACCACCCAATCAAGTGCTCCAATAATTTATATCATCCTTTCTTTAGCCTTGATAGCCCTAGTATCAGTTGTGACAATTCCCATTTCCCAACTTGACATTTCATTAGCCCTAATCTTCTCCTCATCCCCTAAGCCCACTATTCGATCTGACCCATTCTCTTCTACCTTTCCCATGTCTTCCTTCATTTCATTTCTCACTCCCCCACAGTCATTATCCACCTCATCCTCACTCATCACATAATCACCATTCTCCCTACCTTATGGGCTCCCATAGTTTTCACCTTCATCCCTTATTGTTCATTTACTCACTCCCATAGGAGTAGGGTCTACTAATTCACAGTAACAACAAACCATCCCATTTACATTGCCTCAAGGAACCCCATTTGTAGGTGAAATAATCTAAGTGATAGATCGAATTCAATAATAGATGGATGTAATGAGGGTGGCCCATGTAACCTATATGGAAAATAAGAAGGGAAAATGGGCCAAATCTGAAGCCTAACCTTGCATAAAATCATTTTATGACATGAGATAGTAGTCCCTCCTAGTTGTCCATCTAACCCCTTAGGTAATTAAGCCCCAATAATATATTTAACCAAGGGATTACACCATTTAAGCCATTAATATTAGCATAAAATAATCTTGACCCATTGATAAGGTCGAGCTTATGGAAGAAATGCAAAAGCTAGTAACTATGGACTACATCAAGGTAGCTCTTCAGTTGGAGAAAATCAATAAGGAGCTCATCAAGGTCAAGGCCATGAATTAATGCATCAAGGTTAAGGCTAAATCTAAAGATAATGACCTAAAATATACAATAAATAATATCCAAGCTACATCAAAATGGAAAGATTATAGGTTGAGGTTAACAAGTAGATCACCACTAAGACTAGACAACAAGAGGTGAAGGTAAAATTGGCTAAAGTTCATGAGAATCTCTTTGATATAGAGTGGGCTCTCCAACTACACCAAAACTCAACACAATAGGACTCCTTAATCAAGGATGAGGAGATAAAGAGACTAAATAATGACCTCATCGACTACCCTCAAGGCACAAAATTCCTTCCCCTAATCCAATAACTATACAGGTCTTACTGGAAATGGATCAAGGTTGTAGAAACAAGAATGAAAGTGATGCTTGGTTTGATCACTAACACACAAAATTTAATGGACTAGGTGAGCTCATCTATAAACCAAGTGATCACCTTCATCACACCCAATGTCCCAGACTCACAAATCTTAGTCCTGAAGCATTGAATTTCCTCTCTTGAGGCTTGAAAAATAGTAGGTGTGGCTAACTAAAGCTAGGCAGTAAAAAAGGTGAATGAGTTCCTAAGATATAATAAGGAAACAAATAAATGTAAGGCATTACTTTATGCCTTATAACAAGTGGTCCAAAAAAGGAAGGATCCATAGAAAAATTGGTCTAGTTGGGGCTCCCCTCTTTTTTCTTTACCTCCAATAGCATTCTCCATGAGGATCAGTTCAAGGCACTACTCGAATAAAATTAGAATGACCAGTCCATTTTCATAGCCCTTAGTCAAATAATTGATGCTTTCGAAGTGGAGAAAATTTTACACCCACTCACCCAACTAGAGTTTCAAATGCTAGCAGTGATTGAAAGCCTATGGAATATCTTGTTTAAGGAGATATTTGACTTGGATAGATAATTTTAGGCTCTCAATAAAAATACCTAGCCAAAGGAGGAAGAATGGGCACCATTATAGGTGGTACTAAAAAAGTTATAAATGTCAATCTACCTAGACTTTTTTGGGTTCTTCCATCTATAGGTAGACTCCCCTATGAGTCACTAGGAATTCTAGATTATAAATCCATAATTGACAATTTTGGAACAATTTGAGTTACGACCTCAAATTCATTTGATAATAAGTAGTTACTCATCACATTTTAGTTTTTTCCCCCTTTGGACCCATTTTCCATCTGTAGGCATGTTTACCCATTTTCATTTTTGTGAAGTGTTAGCCTCTTCCCACTATCTCAATTCCCATTTTTCATTCGCACTCTGGAATGGCATTTTCTTGAAAAATTCATTCCCATTTTATGATCTGAGTGTCAAATTGTTTTATGGACACCCATATGAGTCATTAGGATCTATGGAATAGAAATACACATTTTTTTATTTACGAGTAGTTTGTATATAGATTTAGATTCACTATGTAGTTAGAAGTTTCTCATCACCTTTCAGTGGCCCCTCTTTCAATCTCTTTCTTTTTTAGGCTTGCTTTTAATTTTTATCCAAGTTATAACCCTTGTCTGATTCTAACACATGGTATCCTAACGTTCATCCAAGTCAAAGATATTTTTTTCTCACTTTGAATAAGTGCTAGTTTGACACATGCTACCCCTAAACTCGATCTCACTAAGGATTTATATGTCTCATAGTTGCAAAAAGATGTTTTGCATGTGCCCCTTTATGGCATTCTATATTCAATATCTATCTACAATGAAGAGAATGTGATGTTATATGTTATTTAGAGTGGGAAACTATCTCTATATGTCATTTCTTTGTATTTACTTCTATATTAGGGGAAATCCTATTTATTTAGAGTTCATTTATTTTGTAAGTGGCATTTGGTGAACATTTTATTTCTTCACATTCTCATTTTTATGGATAACTATTATAATAGACTAGGATAGTAGTAGTTAGTATTTTTCTATTATGTAACCTTAGTAATCACAATTTCATCTTGCATCTGTAAAGTTGTAGGCATGGACAGTATCGACTAGGAGATTCCTTCATGGGTAACTTGAAGTATCTCCTAGTAGATAACTTGAATAAATTACAAACCTTAATAGCTCTGAGTAAGTTAATACTCAAGGTATCTAATAGGAGATTCCTTTGAGGGCCTTCTAATACCTTTATGATTAACTTGAATTTATCTCCTAAGAGATACTTTGAATATATTAAAAGGACCATCAAGGGAAACTTTGTTAAATTGGATTGAGGTGGAAAGATCATGTGCATAGGAGGACCTATAATTCACTCTTATAAAAAAATTCACTCTTGTGAATTATTGAAAGGCATCTCCTAGGAAATACCTTGAATGTACCTATTGATGGGAATTTTGACACATATTAAAAAAATTCTTCCCCTCATCTTTATCTTTTGAAACATCTTTTTTGTGGATTCCTTTGCCCATCAAATTATATTTAGTGGTGCACATAATTTATTTTTGATTTGGTCATACCTTATTAGGTAAAGTGTGAGTTAATGTATATATTATGAATATTGTATATGTATTTTATATTGAAGTATAGAATTAACATACATTTAATCACTACTCAAACACAAAAAAATGTCATGCACCAATGCAATATGCAACTTGTATTTTACAAAACATGAACTTTATTGATTTTAATTGTGTTTCAGAATGTCTTTGAGAAAAAAAAGAATTACCACACATAAAAGGTAGAAGGTGGCCTCACTCGAAGAGAATTTGGATAAAAGATAGAAGAAGGCCTCACTCTAAGAGAATCTGGATAGAGTAAAGTATAAAATACCAAAACTAAAATTAAATACACATAAACATCTTCCATTTTATGGTGGCAACAAAATTCCTCTTTTTGATTGGTATTTTGAATTGTTTAGTCCACCAAAAATGCATCCAAATATATACTTATTTAGCATTACATCTAGAAAATAATCTTCTCTAATTGGAATAAGCCTGGCTTGTGATAAGGATGAACTTGAAGATACCCTTCAATTCCAAATAGAAGTATGGAATAGAGATGAGGGAATTCTCTGTCGAGCTATAATTAATTTCAATAAATTTATACCTAGTAAAATGGAGTTGAAAAACATTATTTTCTCTTTTTCTTGTGAAATATTTGGGTTTCATTTGAATAGTTATGACAACCTTCAAATATTTGGGTTGATAGACAGAGATAATTTGGTCATTAGAATACAAAACATGTTGAAATAAAAACATGAAGAAGGGGTAACAACTTCTTCTACTTGCCAACATGCAAACATGTATTTAAGATACCCTATAGACATGACATAAAATAAATTGAAGAAAATAAGACAAGTAAAGGAAACATATTTGTATATAGATTTGAAAGAGGCCATACAAGTACTCACCAGTGGATAAACATAATATCAAACAAAAAGTTGGAATACTTTTGTTAACACAAACTTTTGATGAGACACACCATGAATTATCTACATGGTATATTTCCTCTATCAACTATACCTTGAACATTATTTTAGGGCTCTATGAATTGGGGGATGAAAATATAAAAATTATAAATATCAGTGAAAGAGGGGTGAATGATATAATTGATTTATTTGTAAAACATAATGAGGTTCTAATGAAGGAAGATTTTTTAATTCCTTTTGATCCAAGCAACCCTAACTGTTCTATTAAATCAAAGGAAGTACTAGAAGATATGATGGAGAAAAAAATAGTTAGGTTCAAAATTGAAGATGGCCAACATGCAATTACAACACAACAGAGAATTCTTTTGAAAGAGGAATACAATTCACAATCATTCAGAAATAAATGTTGTGTTAGAAGGGAAAGATTTATGAAAACTTGTACGCCATTCAATATTGTTCATGAAATATGTAATCAATATAATTAATCCAATGAAATAATTTATAAGGATTCATTTGTGGAAAGAGTTCAATCTTCATGTGACCTTATCAAACTAAGAGGTTGGAAGAATCTTTAAATAGAGAAGAAAAAGATAGAAGAAATACATGAATAAGATAAAAATTTATTCACATAAATGAACTATTCATCACAATATTTTTAAGAGAGAAAATTCCTTATTTCATGTAATAACCTATTTGGGATTGTTTTGATAAGGTGCTTGATTTTTTTGAAAGTGGTACTTTACCTAGTTCAGATAAATAAGATTTAAATCTGATTGGTACATAGTACTTAGAAATATTCAAGGTCTTTCATACAAACAAAAAGTATAAATAGTATATTTATTGGAAAAAGGGTCTATTTCCTTCTTGAAATCCCCTAGGTATAATAACATGGATAATTGGTGCAAAATGGTGAAGCTAGTAAGGAACATATTATCAAAAATTATAGATTATTTTAGCAACCATGATATGACACTACCGCCAAACCAAAAAATCACACTTGAAGAGGTAATAGAGATTTATAAACTTTTTTCAAAAAGTTTTGATGATTTATATGTCTTGAAAGAAGGTATTTCCAAAAAAAAAAAGGATAGGAAGAATTATCTCAAGATTCATTAAGCATATTGAAAATTTATCTAAATAATGATGGAGATCATCTTCCTAGTATAGATATAAAAACATTTAGTTGATATTATGGGCCCCCTTGTCTTTTGCCATCCAATTTATAAGATTTTATTGAAACATTCCTTCCTAGTCTGAATGCTGACTTGATAATTATTGATCTTCTAAATCTCACTAAAGTTTTTAAGGAAGAACATATTTTACTATTTATTTAGGCATTGAATGAAAAAGTTTTTATCAGGGCTTTCAATGTATTCATCATCCATAAACTAGAACATTATCCTACCATTCAGACCTCTCTTAAGAATATATGTGTTGGTGATTTCTATTACATGCAAGATACAAGTGTCATACTATGGGGTCTAGATAGTTATAGATTCGATTGGACACATATTATAGGTATCAATTTTTGTCAAGATCCATCTCATTTTTAGCTACAAGATTTCTACCTCCATTCATAGTAAACTAGATTAGAGGATGGTTTTTACATCTACAAAGACATGCCAACATTTAAAATGAACTAGACACCATCTTTTGGGAGACACTTATCTCTATTTTTCATGATTTTGATGCATGTGATGTGCTAGGGGTATATACAGGAGTTGGATTGGTACGTGCTTGTACAAAATTGAAAATAAATTTGTCTTTCATTACAAAAATTGAAGAACAAATGATTTTTTATTTTCAATTTCAAATATGTTTGACAAATTCAAAGCAAAAAATAAAAGAACAACCACTTCGATTAGTACCAAGTGCATAACATTTTTAATTTATTTTATAGCCATCCTACATTTTCTAAATATAACATCTTAACAATCTTTCAGTGTGTACGATTTATTTTTCAAACCTAACAGATTGGTAATCTTTCAGTGTTTAGCACCAATGGCATTGCATAAAAGTGAAGAAATAATAATAACAAAAAATCATATAAATGAACATGACACATCACAAGTTGAAGAAGGTAACATATTAAGATCATGCATATTTTTTCAATTATATACTTTTTTATTTATATTAAGATCATGCATATTTTTTTAATTATATACTTTTTTATTTGTCAATGATTCATAGTACTGATAGAATATTTATTCATTTGTTTATGTCTCAATTAAAATAGTTCACAATGTAGCTCAAGAACTTTGTGTCTATAACACAAGAACCCATGACATAGCTCTTCAGGTTGGTGCCTCCATGAAAATAACACAAGGTAATACTTTGCAACAAGACACATTTTTAAAATAAACATATCAAATCAATTGATTAATATTGAGAATTTTTAGTTACTACATTATATAATACCTTGCAGGGTATAAATAACCAAAGCTGCAATGAAAGAGTGCATTCATAAAAACTACAGAAAGGTAAAAAAAAGGGAAAACCCCTATCAATAAATACATAATTATAAAATTTCATACAAGTGTAGAATATATTACTTATTTTTATTTATGTAAACACATTATAATTGAATTTTTCTTCATGGACAGGAGATTATATAAGATAATAAAATATAGACTTGCATCAACTTGGGATTTGGAAGTGTGGTTCATTTTATTGTTGTATAGACTAAATGTGGTTGTATTTACCCTTTAAAATATTGTTTAAAAGTTTAATTTACTCATTAAAATGTTTTTTACATTTTTAATTTACCCAATTTAAAATAACACAATATGTGTTATAATATGTCTTCAATACAATAAATTTTGATGCTGAATATCCATGTGTTCTTTATCAATAAAAAACAATAAAGTATATTTTACTAGAAACAATTATATTGCTCTTGATTCAAACAATTTTTAATTTTATGTGTCTTATTGGAAGTATATTAATGAGGTTCAACTATTAAGGTGTATTATATTCATTTATATTTAGTGATAGTGAACTATGACTTAGAAGAGTTATTGTAAATTATATTTTGTTTGTTGTGAGGGGCTATGTAAACATATAAATATAGATGTTAATTGATCATACGTTAATTACTATAATAATATATATGTTGGTTGATCAATTTTAAATTCCTATCAATGTCTATGAGAAATGAGTTATGGAAAAACCAGACTGATTCAGATTATCATGCATTCATGGTCAACTTATAAGGATTCAATATGAACTTTTTTAAGCATGTGTTACAAAATTGGAAATAGAAATGATACATCCATGTATAATGAGTATTATATTTAAAATGTGCTTGAGCATGTACTTAATTTTATATGTGTTTATATGGATCTTTATAATATATAAATAAATTCAAAAAAAAATTATATGAAACGCATTATGTTTTTATGTTACAATAAGAAATGCAAATCGAAATCACTTCAATGACTAGTCTAGTAACATGTAAAACATTTTATTATAAAATTTTCATGTTATATCTCTAATTATAATATAATATTATTAAGAAATGATTCATTTATTTTTTAACAAAGTGCAGACATTTCAAAGGAGGAGCTAAAACCGACTCCTAAAAAATATTGATTTTGGGGTTGGATGACTTATTAGTTATTGTGCACAAAACAAAAGATATGTAAATGCATGATATGAGAAGAAAAGAAGATTATAAAATTTAAAATATGTCATACTACATTCGAGATCATTCTAATGAAATTTTGAAGGTGGCACTGTAGTGTTTTTCTCATATTGGGATTTGGTCAATGATGGAAGACAATCATTTGAGGATACTCATTCAAGCCATGGGTTACAAAATTTCAAATTTCATGTTTGTTTGGGGGAAAAATATTATAAACCATTCAATATAGATATAAAATAACCTTATTTTTAAAAGGACCTTCAAAGATGATTTTTTGATTGCCAACACATTGTTCATTGATTGTAATTCTTAGAAATGTGTTACAAATCAAAAATTGAAAATGAGTTATCTTACATGAAGTAGATATAGTGGAAATGGAATTAAAAAAGAGGAAAAGGATTGTAAAATAAAAATGGCATCAATCATCACATTCTTGGGAGAAAGCAAAAATCCATGCCAATAACTATGAACCAATGTTTAGAAAGATGTAACTTTCCCTGATTCTTTTAAATATATTTATCATTATCATCAATTTCATACAATTCAACTCTAAATTATTTCAGAAATAGTTCAATTAATTTCAAAATAATTGATTTTAATTTAGAATTAATTTTATCTTGTTATTCATGAAATTTTATTTATAGTTGGAGATTCCTTGCAATTATTGAATTAGTATATTGACACTTGTTCATTCAGTAGATCTTCCCAATGAACAACAAATAATTGCCAAGATATTTTATTATTTGGATGAACTATACTACTTAATATGTTTTCATCCAAAATTTAGCTATTCAAATGGTTCCATGTGTCCCAACAATGAAATCTACTTAAAAGGATCAATTATCAGTATGAAGGTCCAGAAGGGTGCCAAGATTTTCAAACATTCCAATCTATTCAAAATGATCTTCTACCAAATATTTTGAAATAATTCAATTTATTTAGAATATAAAAAACATATTTATGGATAAAATATTCTCTGCTCCACTTTAGTGTGTATAATTTTAAATTATTTAAAATAACACATAATTTAATTGAAATGATCTATGTTCAAATAGTTTGAAATAGTCTAGTTTATTTGAAATTAAAAAAAAATAAAAATTGAGAAAATCTTCTTCTGAATCAATCCATTTTATAGGTACAGGTCTAAATTATTCAAAATAACCCTATTTACTCAAAATGATCCATGTAAAAATGCTTTGAAATAGTCCAATTTATTTCAAATATAACAAATTTATTTTTGGAGAAAATTATCTTCACTCCACTTTAGTGGGTATAAGTCCATTTAATTTAAAATAGCCCAATTTTTTCAAAATGATCTATTTCCAAATGGTTTTAAACACTCTAATTTATTTAGAATATATGAAATTTATTTTTTCAAGAAAAATTTCTCCACTCCATTTTACATGGTATAAGTCCAAATTATTCAAAATATTCCATTTCATTTAAAATGATCTATGGCCCAACTAGTTTGAAATAGTACATTTTATTTGGAACATAAGAAAATTCTTTTAGATAAGATTTTTTCCACTTCACTTTAGTGGGTATGAATCCAAATTATACAAAATTATATGAAATAGATAGTGCATTTATATTCTTCTCTTCCATGTATTAGGAATTTGTATATTGACATGAGTATGTATCTTCTATAAATGTTTAGTTTAGTTGTTTAGTTTTTTTGTTTCTAACCCTCACTTTAGTGCACAATAGATTAGATTTACTTTTCTTGTTATTAGATTAGTGAAATATTAAATCATAAGACTATTTTAGGGTTGTTGTGTGATTGTGGTAGACTGTAGGATTTGGAACCCTACCTCATGTGGTGTGTTGTGACAAGTGATCCCCTAATCAGGTCTAACAGATCCTCACATTGGTCATGCACCCACTTAATAATTGTATGTTCCCTAGTTGGAAGTGTAGATATGCTCTATCACATCCGATCTAGGATTGATTTATAGACATGATATATTTATAATTACATACATTGTGGTGAACCCAATGTGAATCAAACCCTTGTAGAATTTATTTCACTTATTTCATTATTTTTATAATATATTTTGTCATGCTAGATTGAAATTGTTGATCCAGTTATTAATCTTTATATGCAAGTTTTCAGGAACAAATAACTGAATCAACTAGCTTGAGTCAATATAGGTTACAACTTTCTAGAGTTCTAAATTATCCTACTAGGTTAACCAACTTGATATAATTTATTTTTAGATATCTAGTTCAGCCTACTAGGTTGATCAGGTCAACCTAGTGCATTTTCAACACTCTTTTAGTAGGTTTCTATATAGCTTGTCTGTCTAACTTGACGTAGTTTATAGGCTTTTGATAATTTTCATTAAGGTATTAGATTATTAATCTTCTCCTTTTCATCTATAAACCATTTAGATCAGTTTCCATTTATTTTTATCTTTCCTTTTTTCTATACTTTCCTTTCATGTTTGTAGTCTTAAAAACTATCTCTACACAATCAACTAGGTCAACCTGACTGACCTAGTTCATTTCTAGACCCTTCTTGTATAGTATAGGCTTTACAAGGTCAACCCTATTCTTTATAATTGTGCATATAGTGTCAAAACTATACTTTATTTTAAAGTTAGAATTAACCTCTATATGTTAGTAATTAGTCTCACACTTTCTTTTCACTTGCTTGCATGCATAAAATAGCTTACATAGTCTAATTAGGAGGTTTTCAATTAATCACTTAGTTTCACTATTTCTATTTTATGCACACATAAACAAATCACATAATATTGGCAAGCATTTTAACATATAACTACCTAGGCTAACCTACTTGGATTACATCACCAATGGGGAAGCTAACTTGATGCCTTGGTCAATTATAAAGCATGGTTAATGGTATATTTTAGCTAAGCACTCATTACCATTATTTTTATGGTGTGTGAAGTGAGGGGGTATGCCACAATACCAAGAATATATCATTTCCACTACAATCCCTTTCATCTTAAAGTTAATTAAAACTATCCTTAGATTTATATCTAGTACCTTGATTACAACCAATTCCCTTTTACACTTAAAAACATTATTAATAATATAATAAACATCATAGGTTGACAAAGTAGCTATCTTTCCTTTTAATTTGTTTTCTTACACTTTAATCAACTGTGTGTGCAAAATATTGCATTGGCCAACATTAGTGCAAGATTTTGCTTTATGTGCATCAGTTAGATTGACCAACATCAATTTAATTGAATATTTATTTCCCTTTTAGTACATAATACTTTCTTACATTACTTGTAATTAACTTGCTTTAATTCATAACTTATTATCATCTTTATTTTCTTTCCTATCTATTGTACTATGTTGACCCGATCAACCTTGTATCTTTTTCAAACCTTGCTTCTAGTGCTTCTTCCTATCAACCATTTACTAGTCCATCTTTTTCTTCATAAGTAACTTTAGCTACTAGTGCCTCAAATTCTGATATCTCTTCTCAATATCATATCAACACTAATAGTGGTGCCCAATCCACTAACACCAACACAAACACTAACACTACTTCTAATAACAATAAACATACTCATCAACTATTATTGTAAAATATTAATCAAATGAATACATTCCAAGATCATAATATGAATAAAATGATGAGAATACAAAACCACCTTATTCATCTTCAATCTAATCCTGAACCAATGACTTAGGGCACACGTAACCAAAGTGTTCCTCCTCTTCCACTTCAAGATTCTCAAGGTAACATCATTCCTCAACCTCAATTGGACAACAAAGTCATTAAGAATTTACAAAATGAACCTCTTACAACCCAAATTTCTAACATTGACATTACAGGTATAACACCTACAATTTATTACAATTGATCAACCAATCCTACTATTCACCTCAAGACATTTGGAAATATATACAAGGATTGGTTCAAGTTAAATACCTTCAATACAACCAAAATATTAGCCAAAACCCTCATGGGTGATGCCTTGGATTAGTATAATAAACTTAGAACACAATCTATCACTAGTTTGGTGGACTTAATAAATGCTTTAGTGTAATAATTTCAAACTAGTGATCTTCCTAAAAACACTTTGGCAAGAAATATCCCTTGCCTAATCATCAACCAATACAAAAAATTCAAGATAATGCCACTTATCCACCAATAAAATATAAAGTCTTGTTGAATCAAATTATGAAATCAAATGATGAGAATGTAAAACCACCTTTTTAATCTTCAATCTAATCCTCAACCAATAACTTGGATCACACATAACGAATGTGTTCCTCCTCCTCTTCAATATTCTCAAGGTAATATCATTCCTCAACCTATATTGGTCAAAAAAGTCATCAAATATTTACAAAATGAACCTCTTACCACCGAAATTACTAACATTGACATTGGAGGTATAACACCTAAAATTTATTACAATGGATCAACCGATCCTACTCTTCACCTTAATAAATTTGTAAATATTTACAAGGATTGGTTCAAGTTAAATACCTTTGATGCTACCAAACTATTATCCAAATACCTCATGGGTGATGCCTTGGATTGGTATAATCAATTTAGAACATAGTTTATCGCTAGTTTGGAGGACTTAGTAAATGCTTTAGTGTAATAATTTCAAACTAGTGATCTTCATGAAAACACTTTGGCCCATTTCATCAATTGAAAAAAAAAAAAAAATGAAACTACCCAAGCCTTTGTTAAGTGATGTAAGACTTTTTCAAATAAATGTGAACATAACATAGTGGATGACAATGTTTTCATCTCTTTACAACTGCTTTATTTCTTAAATTAGAATATTGAGTCCATACCTTTTCTCCATGTACCTTAGAGGAAGCTATTGATCAAGCCAAAAGACAATATTTCCTCATGCATCATTTCAAGCCACCCCAGCGTTCTGTGGGCCCTCACCTATTAGTAAAGAAAAAAATTGCAATATTAACAATGATGGTATTATCGATTCATTTAACACCATTCATAATGTGCATGCTATCATTCCTACCCCTTCTTCAGAACTAGCTCCTTCTTAACAATACACCAATCCTCATTTATCAACAAACAAGATTAATGTCTATAAGCCTTTAACCTTGATTAAATATCTTAAATGTCTACCCAGGCCTCTTCCATGAGAGCTTGACCCTACTAAACCTATGAAATCATGGTATGATCCTAATAAGTTTTATTGGTTTCATTCTAGTTGGGGTCACTCTCATGAGACTTGTAGACAACTTTTAAATTTAGCTATGGACTTTCTTCTTGTCCCAAATTTTGATCATGATTTCATTATTCAAAAGCGTTAACAAGCCTATGATATTTATTTCAAAGACTATAAATCACATGATAAAAATCAAGCCTTAAATCAATAAAATGCTCATTTAGCTATCTATAAAGACCCCTTGCCTGATCATCAACCAATCTAAGAAATTCAAAATAATCCCACTTCTTCCACCAATAACATAAAAAGTCTTGTTGAACTAAATACTTATGAGAATGTGGTTAGCATGACTAATATGTAAAGAGTGGTGGATTTCATTGATTCATAACCAATCTAGACTTCTTTTTATAAGACATATCATGTTATCTAAGATTATTCTCCAACTCATTTAAGTGATTTGGGGAAAGAATATCTTATTTCTTTTGATGTTCTGATTTATGATTTTCCCTTAGATGACACATCCCATGCTATTACTACTTATCTCTTATCATCTTCTAACACTAATGATAATCCATTTTTACCAACACTTCTTCCAAACTTCAATATCAATCTAAACCAACTACTTCTTCATCACCAAATGATTTATAACCTTATTCTCAACCTTATAATTCTTATCAATATAAATTTCAATGCTCTTTGGATCCACCTTCTGAATATATTCTTAATCATTATGCACCTATATCTAGAAATATCCTTATGGGTTATGATGAGTGGGATCCCATTGTGGAACTTAGCAAATAGCTCTTATTCAAAATGAATATCTCTCATCCTCCTCTAAAAAGATGGGAGGCTACTTTATTTGGATCTAAGGATAGTATCTTACAACAATGTGAAGAGATGTATATTAACATTGATGAAACTATAGACACTTCTCTTTCTTTATTATTTCCTATCACATCTATGATTCTAAATGAGATTATACTTCATGTAGATGATCTTACATTATTTATTAGCATCCAAATAAATGATATCCAAGTTAAACAAGCCTTGATCAGTGAGGGTTCTTGTACCTATGTCACTTCCCTTGATTTCATTAAGACTCTTAGGTATTCTAAATGTAATCTCAAGTCTACACATAACACATGCCAAGGATATGATAAAAGGAAAATTCCTCCCTTAGGGTGTCTGTGGATTCCCATTACCATCCCACTTGTCACCATTAATGTGATGGTGATGATCTTTAAACTTCCCCTTTGGTATAACATCTTGATTTATATGACATAGACTCATCATATGTGAGATGTCATATTTTCTACATGCCAAGTGTTAAATTTCCTCATAATGGAACCATTTATATAATTTAAGGAGATACTAACCCTTGAAATTTTGAACAATTCCAAGATCATGGTTTCTTCAAGATTCCTACTCTTGATCCTTTACCTAGTGTTCTATTCTGTGAGTCATAGCATCTAAACTTTCTAGTCAACTCAACCAAAAGTTACAATGGGTATAATAAGCTTATTGGTAAAATTCCTCCAAACATTTTAGAATCTAATAATGATGAGCTCGATGTGAGTAACTTAAATATCAAAACTTCCAATATCTTACCTCATCTCATATCAAAACTCCCTAATTTCTTGTAGCCTCATTCTCATAAGCCTCCTTTTGATGGAATTCCTGTAGTCTTGACCAAGATTAGGTACTCTATTCACCAAGCTTCCTCTAATGACAAGGTCATTCTGACCTCTATCATCAATCTTTATACACTAGAATATGATGACGGCTATTATTTAGATGATCCTCTTTTAGGTAGCCTTATACAAGCCCATGATGTTGAGGTTATTTGTTTCCACTCCTTTTTACTTGAGTCTTTTCATGCATCTCATCAATCTCTTTCATTTATAGTTCCTAATTCTTGCATTTTTCCTCTTTATCATAGGGTAGAGATGGAATCAATACCTATAGTTATAGGGATACACTTAGAACCATGCTTTTATGTCATGCTATAACCAAACCTTATCACTTAGCCACACTTAGGGTAGTCCTCCTTACACCTTCTACAAATCTTACCCCTCCTTTAGTAGGGCTAGCTATAGTTATACCTGTTCCTTTTTCCACTCCAGTCAAGCCTATTTCCTCTCTTATTACTACTAAGTCTCTTCCGACTTCTCATCCTAGTGCTCCTCCTATTGAGCTTAGTTCCACTCCTTCTTTATCATCACCCTACCTTGATGATGGTTTTCTTCTACTACATTAGATGAATCCTTTCTCCTTAAAATGGGCCAATGAGTCCTCTTTAGCTTCTTCCACTCCTATTTCACCTCACTCATAAGTATATCTATTACTTCCATAAGATAGATAATCACTCTTCTACGCATAGTCATAAGTTGCAATAATACCTTGATACCTTGCATCCTTCTTCCCCATCATTACAAAAATCCCTACTTACCCTAAAGGTACTTCTTAAATATTTACCTAAGTATGGTTAGGGATATTTTCTATGTCACTTATGTGGCATGCATCACACTAATTATTGTCTCATTATTCAACTTCTTAATGATCACCTTGTAGCCATCCCTAGACCTTCTACCATTCCTCCCATAGGTCATTCTCATAACAAGGCTCCTCCTTATTCTCCCATATTTCTACCTCTTATGGTCCCTTCACCACCTTATGTGCCTCCACCTATGATTCCTTCATCTTTGGACCTTCGCTCACTTGTGGATCCTTCTCCACATGTGATTCCTTTTTCTCTTATAGATCTTATTTCCATGCATTCTCCTAACCAACCTTTGCTTAACTTTCCACCTTAGCATAATCCTTTGAGTATCCCTACTTTTTTAGTTGAGGAGATTAGAAAAGAAGTGTTTTCCCATTATTCACTAAAGATTGATGAGACGTTAGCTACAATACACATTTAACTTTATAGAGACTTATTTAGTGTATTAGATAATGTATGTGGATAGATTTACTAGTATTTATGAGCATATGCATTTTACTTTCACATTTATATTTAGAGTGGACATATGTTCCACTCATGTTTTTTTATTTATTTGATTATATCATTTGACACTATGTCAAATTATTTCTTATATTATATCATGTTTCTCCTTCTTATTGTACTATAGTTAGCTTATGTTATCATTTTTTATTTTAGCATATGATTATCTTTCTCTTAGTATTGCTTTGCTTTATTTTCCTTTGGAGTTTCACTCAAAACTCTTCCTTTGTATCTTCATGATTGTTTTCTTTCTTATCTTTATTTTTCATAGATAGTTGTCATGGTGACTTGGTTATATTTACTCTCTTCCCTTTTGTTACTATCCCCTATTATCATGTGATCAATTAACAAATAATATTTATCATTACTATTTATTTTCACCCGTCCTTATTTGGATCTCTTTTTCTCCTTCTTCCTTTCTCCAAAAACTAAACATATACATGGTTGAGATTAGAGATCACATACTAAGTTCATTATAAATCCTAAGTGTTTTATTCAGTATTTTGTCGTGGGTTACTTAGCTTCCTTTAGCCATAGCCTATAACTTATTCATGTGTATCACTATCTCTCTCATGATTGACCATTCCAAATCCATATGGAGGAGGAATCATTTAAAAAAACTTAAAAATAAATTTAAAATCCAAATCTTTTAAACAAAAGGCAATGATATCAAAAGGCAAAAACTATTGAATATTATTAAAAATCTAATCACACTAAAAGACATGATTCAAAACACATCTACTTCTTTTAGTCAAAGCTCAAACTCCATATTTGGCCTCACAATAAAGCTAAGGTCCTTTAGAGTACAGTGTGCCAATAGATTAGAAGAGGAGAATAAAAAAATATTTTAGTGACACTTACTTTCTCATGGAAGTACCCAATATTTTTAGCATACCAATGACTTTGTAAGGGGTCCTAAGGAATGGGGAACACATCATGGGAAGGCAGGTCCATTTTACTTTTCCTTATACCAATCTATTATTTACTAGTATTTATGAGCATATGCATTTTACTTTCACATTTATATTTAGAGTGGACATATGTTCCACTCATTTTTTTTATCTATTTGATTATATCATTTGACACTATGTCAAATTCTTTCTTATATTATATCATGTTTCTCCTTCTTTTTGTACTATAGTTAACTTATGTTATCATTTTTTATTTTAGCATATGATTATCTTTCTCTTATTATTGCTTTGTTTTATTTTCCTTAAGAGTTTCACTCAAAACTCTTCCCTTGTATCTTCATGATTGTTTTCTTTCTTATCTTTATTTTTCATAGATAGTTGTCATGGTGACTTGGTTATATTTACTCTCTTCCCTTTTTTTACTATCCCCTATTACCATGTGATTAGTTCACAAATAATATTTATCATTACCATTTCTTTTCACTAGTCGTTATTTGGATCTCGTTTTACCCTTCTTCCTTTTTCCAAAAACTAAGCATATGCATGGTTGAGACTAGAGATCACATACTAAGTTCATTATAAAGCATAAGTGTTTTATTCAATATTTTGTCTTGGGTTACTTAGCTTCCTTTAGCTATAGCCTATAACTTATTCATGTGTATTAATATCTCTCTCATGATTGATCATTCCAAATCCATATGGAGGAGGAATCATTTAAAAAACCTTAAAAATAAAGTTAAAAGCCAAATCGTTTAAAAAAAGTCAATGATATCAAAAGGCAAAAACTATTGAATATTCTTAAAATTCTAATCACATTAAAAGACATGATTCAAAGCACATCTCCTTATTTTATTCAAAGCTCAAACTCCATATTTAGCCTCACGATATAGCTGAGGTCCTTTAGAGTATAGTATGCCAATAGATTAGAAGAGGAGAATAAAAAAATATTTTAGTTCCACTTAATTTTTCATGAAAGTACCCAATATTTGTATCATACCAATGACTTTTTAAGGGGTCTTTAGGAATAGGGAACACATCATGGGAAGGTAGGTCCATTTTACTTTTCCTTGTACCAATCTAGTATTTACTAGTATTTTCCTATAGATCTTACTTCCATGCATTATCCTAACCAACCTTTGCTTGAATTTCCTCCTTAGCATAATCCTTTGAGTATCCCTACTTTTTTAGTTGAGGAGATTAGAAAAGAAGTATTTTCCCATTATTCACTAAAGATTGATGAGACCTTAGCTACAATACACATTCAGCTTTATGGAGACTTATCTAATGTATTAGATAATGTATGTGGATAAATTTAATAGTATTTATGACCATATGCATGGTAATTCAACATTTATATTTAGAGTGGACAAATCTTCCACTCATTTTTTTTATCTTTTTGATTATATCATTTGACACTATGTCAAATTCTTTCTTATATTATATCATGTTTCTCCTTCTTGTTGTACTATACTTAGCTTATGTTATCATTTTTTATTTTATCATATGATTATATTTATGTTATTATTGCTTTTCTTTCTTTTCCTTTAGAGTTTTTATAAAAACTCTTCCCTTATATCTACATGATTATTTGCTTTCTTATCTTTATTTTTCATAGATAGTTGTCATGGTGACTTGGTTATATTTACCCTCTTCCCTTTGGTTACTATCTCCTATTACCATGTGTTCAGTTAATAAGTAATATTTCTCAGTACTATTTATTTTCACCTATCCCTATTTGGATCTCCTTTTCCCCTTCTTCCTTTCTCCAAAAACTAAGCATATACATGGTTAAGACTAGAGATCACATACTAAGTTTTTTATAAAGCCTAAGTGTTTTATTCAATATTTTGTCTTGGGTAACATAGCTTCCTTTATCCTTAGACTATAACTTATTTATGTGTATCACTATCTCTCTCATGATTGATCATTCCAAATCCATATGGAGGAGGAATCTTAAAAAGCCTTCAAAATAAATTTATAACCCAAATCATTTAAACAAAATGCAATGATATCAAAAGGCAAAAACTATTGAATATTCTTAAAAGTCTAATCACACTAAAATACATGATTCAAAGGACATCTCCTTCTTTTAGTTGAATCTCAAACTCCATATTTGGTCTCACAATAGAGCTAAGGTCCTTTAGAGTGTAGTATGCCAATAGATTAGAAGAGGAGAATAAAAAAATATTTTAGTGCAATTAATTTCTAATGCAAGTACCCCATCTTTGTAGTAGACCAATGACTCTATAAGGGGTCCTGAGGAATCAGGAACATGTCATGGGAAGGTAGTTCCATTTTACTTTTCCTTGTACCAATCTACCATCATGAGTTGATCTTAGTAGCACACCTATTTGCCTACCAATCTTTGTGTCTATAGCAAGTAGGCTTCCTTTGTACATAGATGACCAATAGTCTATTAGTGTCTTCTCATTTCCTTAATATGATTCATTCCTCCTAAGGTATTCTCATAATATGCCTAAGTATTTCTTATTACACTCCTTTTTTCATTCCTTTTCCTTCGTATTTCCTCTTGGGAATTTTTTTTTTCTTATTTCTCACTTCCCATGGGATATCATTTATGAGTTCCTTTATAAGATCATAGATAAGACCTAATATCCCTCAAAAATGACCATATTTCCATCTTATTACCCACATCCTTGATTTACCATTACTTATCCTTCTACTTACCAATCTTTATTTGGTACCCCTTGGGTTTTTCATTTGTGAGTTACAGTGTAATACTATGGATAGGGCCCAATCCTCCTCACAAAATTTTCCAATAATCAAGTCACCATATAAAATTACATGTGTCAAATATAAGATAAGATTCAATAGATTATGAGGTTACACATAATTGACATGCTTCTTAGCTTGAATTAGTATTTTTTATGCTTACTTCATTTTTCTTTCGCATTTTATTTTCTGAGTACATGTAAGATTAAAACCATTTATTTAATTTATCATACTTCCTAGCTTGAATTAGTATGATAAATTTAAGACCAAATTTTTGAAAATTTGGTTTTTCTTTTATACTTCCCATTGTGGTATAGTATAATTAATTAACTTAATTTTGATTTATTTTTATTACCATTTGTGCCATTTTACATTGCATCCATTTTTTGACATTATTTGTCATACTTCTCAATCTGATATTTAGTATGATTTGACTTGTTTTAATTTGGTGTAAAAATCTTTTGCATTGGTTTAAAAACAAATCTCCTTTTACCATATTATTTTCCATTTTCTTGGATTTTTATACCTAGTCATTTTTTTGTTATTACACATTTCCCATCTTGAATTAGTGCGTAGTGAAATTTTGATTGATTATATTTTCCCAAGTCCTTTTTCATTTGTTTCTTTTTTAACCATGAATTTGTACTCCATAATGATAGAAAATAAACCACACCACATATATTTTCTATAGCATATAAAACAAACCTAAATACATGTAATAGACAAAAATATATCTAAAAGCATTCATAAACACAAATAGCATAAAGACAAAATACACAACCAACACTAATAGGCCAAAATGATACATCATATATATACCATGAGTTTGATACAACATATATAACCATATACAAATCCTTAGCACTAGGTCTGGGCTCCATCCTATCTATTTCATGGCCTAGCCATTCCACCTATTAAGGCCTTAGTCTGACTCTTTCAAATGGTATGTTATAACAAGGTAGTCCAAGATACCAATCCCTTAATCTATCCCTATAAAAATTCTATCTACACCTATGCTTGTGCCAAATCAGCTTGGGTCACTCTATGTGCTTATGTCAGTTGAGTTTGTATCATTGTATATGTCTACATCATCTATTTCACTATCTCCAAATTCATAGATCTCTCATTTTTTAAGGCCTACCTAGCCTATCTCTTGACTTCACCCATCTCTACTGATGGATGGATCCTCTCTCTCTAGACTTATATTTACCTCACTGCCTTGCTAGATAATCTAAACTAGCTCACCTAAGCTAAGGTAGATAATACACTCAGATCCTCTAGTGTCATGGGGATGTATGGATGTAGAGTCTCATCAAGGATGTCATGAATAAATCCCCTCACCAGGGATTCCCATCTCTCCTCATCCTTAGGTATGACTACAAAATCACACTATATAGATATTAGATCACTGTAATATCTCCTTATATACATACTACCAAATAAAAACTTAAGAAATAATTACACCATCTTCATACCTATTTGTGTCTTAGATCTTATGATATCATCATCTACATGATCACATAACACAATATCCCCATCTATATGGCCTCCTAATACCTCCTCGAAAGGTCACCTCCTAAGATCAAACTTGGATGTCATAGCTAGTGTCTATCTCAACCTCCATCTGAGTGGTCTCTCTGTCATCTCCACTAGCTCATCTATGGTGTCACATGGGATGTCTACAGTCTCCACTCTCTCCTATCTCCATCACTATTATATCATTAGTTGATGTTGTTCATCTTATTGTAAGGTTGGTAGTGGTAAATTTGTTATCTCTACCTCCTCCACCTCCTCCACTACCACTCATTGTTCCCAACCAGCCCATGGTCACTCCCAACATGGCCTCAGTATCAGCCTCACTATAAGTGGTCTAAGTCCTCTATTCCCTTGTGGCTCCCTCACATGTTGAGCCACTATTCAGGTATTAGTATTGGTGTCATTAAATGAGGTAGGCCCATCTATCCTAGCATCCATGCCATTAGATGTGGATCTCTCTACCACTTATAGTGTCTGACCACCTTTCTCCTCTCTAGTGTTAGTGCAATTGTGTGCCACAACTATCACATGATGTCTACACATCTCAATAACTATAGTGATGGCACATGGATCATGACCTACACTAAGTGCTCATCCCTCCATCTACATACTTGAAGTAACCTATCATCAACCACATAGGGCAACCCATCTAGTTGATACATGGTAAATATCTCATATACACAATCCATTTTATTTGGAACATTAGAAAATTCTTTTAAAGAATTTTTTTTCCAATCCACTTTAGTAGGTATGAGTCCAAATTATATGAAATTATATGAAATAGATATTGTAGTTGTATTCTTTTCTTCCATGTATTAGGATTTTTTATATTGACATGAGTATGTATCTTTTATACATGTTTAGTTTAATTTTTTTGTTTCTAAAACTCACTTTGGTGCACAATAGATTATATTTACTTTTCTTGTTTTTAGATTAGTGAAATATTAAATCATAGGACTCTTTTAGGGTTATTGTGTGATTTTTTAGATTGTAGGATATGGAACCCTACCTCACACAATGTGTTGTGACAAGTGATCCCCTAATTAGGTCTAGCATATCCTCACATTGGTCATGATCCCACTTAATAATTGTATGTTCCCTATATGGAAGTGTAGATGTGCTATATCACATCTAATCTAGGATTGATTTATATACATGATACCTTTATAATTACATACATTCTATTGAACCTAATGTGAATCAAACCCTTGTATAATTTCTTTCACTTATTTCATTATTTTTATCATATATTTTGTCATGCTAGATCAACTTTGTCAACCCAGTTATTAGTCTTTGTATGCAAGTTTTCAAGAACAAACAATTGGATCAACTAGCTTGAGTCAATATAGTTTATAGTTTTCTAAACATCTAAATTAGCATTCTAGGTTAACTAGCTTGATCTAGTGTATTTTTAGAGATCCAGTTCATCCTACTAGGTTGACCAAGTTGAACTAGTGCATTTTCAACAATCTTTTAGTAGGTTTTTGTATAGCTTGTTTGACCAACCTGACCTAGTTTTTGATAGTTTACATTAAGGTCTTAGATTATTAATCTTATATTTTTCATCACTATACTATTTAGGTCATTTTCCATTTATTTTTATCTTACCTTTTTTTTACTTTCCTTTCAAGTTTGTAGTCTTCAAAACTATCTCTACACAATCAACTAGGTCGACCTGACTGACCTAGTTCATTTTTAGACACTTCTTGTACAGTATAGGTTTTACTAGGTCAACACTATTATATATGATTGTGCATATAGTGTAAACACTATACCTTATTTTAAATTTGTAATTAACCTCTATATGTTAGTAATTAGTCTCACACTTTCTTTTCAGTTGCTTGCATGCTTAGAATAGCTCGCATAGTCTAATTATGTGGTTTTAAATTAATCTATTAGTTTCACTATTTCTATTTTATGCACACATGGACAAGTCACATAATATCAACAATCATTTTAACATATAACTACCTAGGCTAACCTAGTTGGATTTCATCACCAAGGGAGAAGCCGACTTGATGCTTTTGTCAATTATAAAGCATGGTTAATGGTATATTTTGGCTAAGCACCCATTACCATTATTTTTATGGTGTGTCAAGTTATGGGGTAGGCCAAAATACCAAGAATACATCATCTCCAATACAGTCCCTTTCATCCTAAAGTTACTTGAAACCATCCTTAGATTACTATCTAGTACCTTGATTATAACCAATTCCCTTTTACACTTAAAAACATTCTTAATAATCTAATAACCATTATATGTTGAAAAAGTAGCTATCTTTAATTTCAATTTGTTTGATTTCACTTTGATAAATTGTGTGTGCAAAAGCTTGCATTAGCTGACATTAGTGTAAGATTTGCTTTATGTGCATCAGTTAGATTGGCCAGCATCAATTTAATTGAATATTTGTTTCCATTTTAATACATACTACTTTCTTACATTACTTGTAATTATCTTGATTTAATTCATAACTTATTATCAGCTTTCTTTTAATTCCTATCCATTGTAATAGGTTGACCCTATCGACCTTGTATCTTTTTCAAACCTTTCTTCTAGTGCTTCTTCCTCTCAACCATTTACTAGTCCATCTTTTTCTTCATAAGCAAATTTAGCCACTAGTGCCTCATATTCTTATAGATCTTCTCAAGATCATATCAACACTAATAGTGGTACTCAAGCCACTAAAACCAACACAAAAACCAACATTACCTCTAATAACACTAATCAAACTCATCAACTATTATTGTAAACTCTCAATCAAATGAATAAAATCAAATGATGAGAATGAAAAACCACCTTATTCATCTTCAATCTAATCCTCAACCAATGACTTAGGGCACACATAACTAAATTGTTCCTCCTCTTCCTCTTTGATATTATCAAGGTAATATCATTCCTCAACCTCAATTGGACACCAAAGTCATCAAGTATTTACAAAATGAACCTCTTACCACCCAACTTTCTAACATTGACATTAGAGGTATAACACCTATAATTTATTATAATGGATCAACCAATCCCAATCTTCACCTCAAGACATTCGGAAATATTTACAATGATTAGTTCAAGTTAAATACCTTTTATACTACCAAACTCTTAGCCAAAACCCTCAAGGGTGATGCCTTGGATTAGTATAATAAAATTAGAACACACTCTATCACTAGTTTGGGGAACTTAGTAAATGATTTAGTGCAATAATTTCAAACTAGTAATCTTCCTAAAAACACTTTGGCAAGAAAGATACCTTTCGTAATCATCAACCAATCTAATAAATTCAAGATAATCCCACTTATTCCACCAATAACATAGAAATTTTTATTGAACCAAATTATGAAATCAAATGATGAGAATGCAAAACCACCTTTTTAATCTTCAATCTAATCCTCAACCAATGACTTGGGCCACATATAATGAAAGTGTTCCTCCTCCTCTTTGATATTCTCAAGGTAATATCATTCCTCAACCTCCATTGGTCAACAAAGTCATCAAACATTTACAAAATTAACATCTTACCACCCAAATTTCTAACATTGACATTGGAGGTATAACACCTAAAATTCATAACAATAGATCAACCGATCCTACTCTTCACCTTAATACTTTAGGAAATATTTACAAGGATTGGGTAAAGTTAAATACCTTTGATGCTACCAAAATATTATCCAAATCCCTCATGGGTGATGCCTTGGATTGGTATAATCAAATTAGAACACACTTTATCACTAGTTTGGAGGACTTAGTAAATTATTTAGTGAAAGAATTTCAAACTAGTGATCTTCATGAAAACAAATTGGCCCATTTCATCAATTTTAAACAAAATAAAAATGAAACTGCCCAAGCCCTTGTGAAGTGATGCAAGACTTGGTCAAATAAATGTGAACATAGCATAGTTGATGACAATATCTTTCATCTCTTTACAAATGATTTATTTCCTACATTAAAATATCAAGTCCATACCCTTTCTCCCTGTACCTTAGAGGAAGCTATCGATCAAGCCAAAAGACAATATTTCCTCATGCATCAATTCAAGACACCCCAACCTTCTTTGGGCCCTCACCTATTATAAAATAACAAAAATTTCAAGATTACCAATTGTGGCGTTACCGATTCATTTAAAACCATTCATAATGTGCATGTTATCATTCTTACCCCTTCCTTAGAACTAGCTCCTTCTTAACAATACACTAATCCTCATTTATCAACAAACAAGATTAATGTCCATAAGCCTTTATCCTTGATTAAATTTATTAAATGTCCACCCAGGCCTCTTCCATTAGAGCTTGACACTACTCAACCTATGAAATCATGGTATGATCCTAATAAGTTTTATTGGTTTCATGCTAGTTGGGGTCACTCTCATGAGACTTGTAGACAACTTTGCAATTTAGATATGGACTTTCTTCTTGTCATAAATTTATATCATGATTTAATTATTCAAGAGCATCATTAAGCCTATGAGATTGCTTTTAAATATTATAAATTACATGATAAAACTCAAGCCTTAAATCAAGAAAATGCTAATTTAGATATCTATAAAGAGCCATTGCCTAATCACCAACCAATCCAAGAAATTAAAGATAATCCCACTTCTTCCACCAATAACATAAAAATTCTTATTAAACTAAATTGTTAAGAGAATGTGGTTAGCGTGACTAATATGTAAAGAGTGGTGGATTTCATTGATTCATAACCTATTTGCACTCCTTTCGATAAATCATATCAGGTTATCTAAGATTATTCTCCAACTCATTTAAGTGAATTGGGTAAAGAATATATTATTTCTTTTGATCATCCAATTTATGATTTTCCCTTAGATGACACATCCCATGCTATTGCTACTTATCTCCTACCATCTTATAATATTAATGACAATCCAATTTTTACCAACACTTCTTCCAAACTTCAAGATGAATATAAACTAACTACTTCATCATCAAATGATTTATAGCCTTATTCTCAACCTTCTAATTTTTATCAAAATAAATTTCAATACTCTTTGGATCTACCTTCTAAATATATTCTTAATCATTATGCACCTATATCTAGCAATATCCTTATGGGTTATGATGAGTGGGATCCCATTGTGGAACTTACTAATCTTCCATCTCAAATACCTTTCCTTGAATTCATGAGGACATCTCTATGTCATATAAAATACCTCATGCAACTCTTATTTAAGATGAATATCCCTCATCCTCCTCTAGAAATATGGGAGGCTACTTTATCTGGATCTAAGGATAATATCTTACAATAATGTGAAGAGATGTCTATTAACATTGATGAAACTATAGACACTTCTCTTTATTTATTATTTCCTATCACATCTATGATTCTAAATGAGATTATGACTCATGTAGATTATCTTTCATTATTTATTAGCATCCAAATCAATGATATCCAAGTTAATCAGGCCTTGATCCAATGAGAGTTCTGGTACTTATGTCACTTCCCTTGATTTCATTAAGACTCTTTTGTATTCTCAATGTAATCTCAAGTCTACATATAACACATGTCAAGGATACGATAGAAGGAAAATGCCTCCCTTAGGGTGTGTGTGGATTCTCATTACCATATCACTTGTCACCATTCATGTGAAGGTGATGATATTTAACCTTCCCCTTTTGTGTAACATCTTGCTTGATAGGTCGTAGACTCATTGTATGTGAGATGTCATATTTTTTGCATGGCAAGTGTTAAATTTCATCATAATGGAACCATTTATAGGATTTAAATAGATACTAACCCTTAAATTTTTGAATAATTCCAAGACCATGGTGTCTTTAAGATTCCTACTCTTGATCCTTTACCTAGTGTTTTATTTTATGAGTCTTGGTGTTTAAACTTTCTGGTCAACTCAACCAAAAGTTGTAATGGGCATACTAATCTCACTGGTAAAATTCCTCCCAACATTTTAGACTCTAATGATGATGATCTTGACGAGATTAACTTAGCTATCAAAACTTCTAATATCTTTCCTCATCTCATATCACTACTCCCTGATTCCATATATCCTCATTATCATAAGCCTCCTTCTGATGACATTCCCGTAGTCTTAACCAAGACTAGGCACTCTATTCACCAAGCTTCCTCTAATGACAAGGTCATCCTAACCTCTATAATCAATCTTTATACTCTAGATTATGATGATGGCTATTATTTAGATGATCCTCTTTTAGGTAGTCTTATCTAGGCCCATGATGTTAAGATTATTTGTTTCCACTCTTCTTTACTTGAGTCTTTTCATGTATCTCATCAATCTCTTTTATTTATAGTTCTTGATTCTTTTATTTTTCCTCTTTATCATAGGGTGGAGATGTCATCAATACCTCTAGTTTATAAGGAGACACTTAGAACCATGCTCTTAAATCATCCTATGACCAAACCTTATCACTTTGCCACACCTAGGATAGTCCTCCTTAGAACTTATAAAAATATTACCCCTCCTTCAGTAGGGCCAGCTATAGTTAGGCATGTTCATTTTTCCACTCTATTCAAACCTATTTCCTCTCTTATTATTGGTAAGTCTCTTCTTGCTTCTCATCTTAGTGCTCCTCCTATTGATCTTAGTTCCACTACTTCCTTATCGTCACCATGCCTTTATGATGGTTTTCTTATACTGCCTTAGATGACTCCTTTTCCCATAAAATGGGCCAATGAGTCCTCTTTAGCTTCTTTCACTCCTATTTCACCTCCTTCTGTGAATTCTCCTAAAACCACTCACAAGTATATATATTAATTCCATAGGATACATAATCACTCTTCTACCCATAGTCATAAGTTGTAATAATACCTTGATACCTTACATCCTTCTTCCCCACCATTACACAAATCCATACTTACCCCAAAGGTACTTCCTAAATATTTACCTAAGTATGGTGAGGGATATTGTCTATGTCACTTATGTGGCATGCATCACACTGATTGTTGTCTCATTAATTAACATCTTAATGATCACCTTGTAGCCATCCCTATACCTTCTACCATTCCTCCCATAGGTCATTCTCATAAGAAGGCTCCTCCTTATTCTCCTATGGTTCTACCTCCTATGGTCCCTTCACCACCTTATGTGCCTCTACCTATGATTCCTTCATCTTTGGACCTTCCCTCACTTGTGGATCCTTCTCCACGTGTGATTCCTTTTTCTCCTATAGATCTTATTTGCATGAATTCTCCTAACCGACCTTTGCTTAACTTTCCTCCTTAGCACAATCCTTTGAGTATCCCTACTTTTTCAGCTAAGGATATAAGAAAAAAAGTATTTTCCCATTATTCACTAAAGATTTATGAGACCTTAGCTACAATACACATTTAACTTTATAGAGACTTATCTAGTGTATTAGATAATGTATGTGAATAGATTTACTAGTATTTATGAGCACATGCATTTTACTTTCACATTTATATTTAAAGTGGACATATGTTCCAGTCATGTTTTTTTTATCCATTGGATTATATCATTTGACACTATGTCAAATTCTTTCTTATATTATATCATGTTTCTCCTTCTTGTTGTACTATAGTTATCTTATGTTATCATTTTTTATTTTAGCATATGATTATCTTTCTCTTATTATTGCTTTGTTTTATTTTCCTTTAGAGTTTCACTCAAAACTTCCCTAGTATCTTCATGATTGTTTTCTTTCTTATCTTTATTTTTCATAGATAGTTGTCATGGTGACTTGGTTATATTTGCTCTCTTCCCCTTTGTTACTATCCCCTGTTACCATGTGATCAGTTCACAAATAATATTTATCCTTTCTTTTTCTTTTCACCAGTCCTTATTTGGATCTCCTTTTCCCCTTCTTCCTTTTTCCAAAAACTAAGCATATACATGGTTGAGACTAGAGATCACATACTATGTTCATTATAAAGCCTAAGTGTTTTATTCATTATTTTTTCTTGGGTTACTTAGCTTCCTTTAGCCATAGCCTATGACTTATTCATGTGTGTCACTATCTCTCTCATGATCAATCATTCCAAATCCATATGGAGGAGGAATCTTTTAAAAAACCTTAAAAATAAAGTTAAAAGCCAAATCATTTAAAAAAAATTCAATGATATCAAAAGGCAAAAACTATTGAATATTATTAAAAGTCTAATCACATTAAAAGACATGATTCAAAGCACATATCATTCTTTTAGTCAAAGATCAAATTCCATATTTGGCCTTGCGATATAGCTGAGGTCCTTTAGAGTATAGTATGCCAATAGATTAGAAGAGGAGAATAAAAAAATATTTTAGTGCCACTTACTTTCTCATGCAAGTGCCCAATCTTTGTAGCATACCAATAACTTTGTAAGGGGTTATAAGGAATGGGGAACACATCATGGGATGGTAGGTCCATTTTACTTTTCCTTATACCAATCTACCATCATGAGTTAATCTTAGTATCAAAACTATTTTCTTATAAAGCTTTGTGTCGATAGCAAGTAGGATTCCTTTGTGCATAGATAAACACTAGTCTCTTAGTGTCTTCTCATGTCCTTAGAATGATTATTTCCTCCTAATGTCTTCTCATAATATTCCTAATTCTTTCTTCTTACACTCCTTTTTTCATTCCTTTTCCTTCATATTTCCTCTTGGGAAATATTGTTTTCCTTATTACTCACTTCCCATGGGATATCATTTGTGAGTTGCTTTATAAGATCATAGATAGGACTCAATATCCCTTACAAAGTACCATATTTTCCATCCTATTACCCACATCCTTTATTTACCATTACTTATCCTTCTACTTACCAATATTTATTTGGTACCCCTTGGGTTTTTTATTTGTGAGTTACAATGTAATATTGTGGATAGGACTCGACCCTCCTCACAAAGTTTTTTGATAATCAAGTCACCATATAAAATTACATTTGTCAAATATAAGATAAGATTTGATAGATTATGAGGTTACACGTCATTGACATGCTTCCTAGCTTGAAATAGTATGTTTTATGCTTACTTTATTTATCTTTTGCATTTTATTTTTTTATTTTTTGAGTGCATGTAAGATTACAACCATTTCTTTAATTTATCATACTTCCCAGCTTCAATTAGTATGATAAATTTAAGACCAAATTTTTGAAAATTTTGTTTTTATTTTATACTTCCCATCGTAATATAGTATAATTGATTAACTTAATTTTGATTTATTTTTATTACCATTTGTGCCCTTTTACATTGATTCCATTTTTTTACATTGTTTGTCATACTTCCCAATGGGATATTTAGTATGATTTTACTTGTTTTAATTTGGTGTAAAAATATTTTATATTGGTTTAAAAATAAATCCCCTTTTACCATCTTGTTTTACATTTTATTGGATTTTTATACTTAGTCATTTTTTTTGTTATTACACATTTCCGATCTTGAACTAGTGTGTAGTGAAATTTTGATTGATTATATTTTTCCAAGTCCTTTTTCCATGCATGTGTACTCCATAATGATAGAAAAGAAACCACACCACATATATTTTTTATAGCATATAAAACAAACCTATATACATTTACTAGACATAAATATATACAAAAGCATCAATAAACATAACCAACATAAAGACAACATACACAACCACCACCAATAAGCCATAATGATACATCATAAATATACCATGAGTTTGATACAACATATACAACCATATATAAAACCTTAACACTAGGGATGGGCTCCATCTTATCTATTTCATGGCCTAGCCATACTACCTATTAAGGCCTCAAATTGATTCTTCCAAATGGTATGTTGTAACAAGGCATTCCAAGATATCAATCCATCAATCTATCCCTATAAGCATGATATCTGTACCTATGCTTGTGTCAACTGAGCTTGGGTCAGTATATGTGTTTATGTTAGTTGAGTTTGTATCATTGTATATGTCTACATCATCTGTGTCACTATATCCAAATGTATAGATATCTCATTTTCCAAGGCCAGCCTAGCCTATCTCTCACCTTCACCCATCTCTACTAATGGATTCATCCTCTCTCTCTAGACTTATATCTACCTTTCTACCTTGATATCTAATTTAAACCATCTCACCTATGCTAAGGTATATAATACACTCAGATCCTCAAGTGTCATGGGGTTGTATGGATGTAGAGTCTCATCGAGGATGTCATTAAGTACTCCCCTCAACAGGGACCCCCATCTCTCCTCATCCTTTGTTATTCCTATAAAATCACACTAGATGGATATTAGATCACTATCATATCTCATTATATACACACACATAAATACTAGCAAATAAAAACTTAATAAAGAATTACACCATCTTCATACCTATCTATGTCTTAGCTCCTATGATATCATCATGTACATGATCACATAACATAGTCTCCCCATCTATATGGCCACTTAATACCTCCTCAATAGGTCACCTCCTAAGTTCAAACTTGGATGTCATGGCTAGTGTCTATCTCAACCTCCATCTGAGTGGTCTCTCTTTCATCTCCTCTAGCTCATCTATGGGGTCATCTAGGATGTCTATAGCCTCCACTCTCTCCTATATCCATGAATATTATATCCTCAATAGATGTTTCTCATCTTGTTGTAAGGTTGGTAGTGGTACATCTGATATCTCTACCTCCTCCTCTGCCACTCATTATTCCCAACCAGTCCATGGGCTCTCCCAACATGGCCTCAGTATCGACCTCACTAACAGTGGTCTTAGTCCCATATTCCCTTGTGGCTCCCTCACATGTTGAGGCCACTAGTTAGGAATTATATTTGTGTCACTAAATGAAGTAATCCCATCTATCCTAGCATTTCTGCCACTAGATGTGGCTCCCTCTACCACTTATAGTGTCTGACCACCTTTCTATTATCTAGTGTTGGTATAATTATGTGCCAATGCTATCACATGATGTAAACACATCTCAATAACTATCATGATGACTCATGGAGCATGAGCTATTCTAAGTGGTCTTCCCTCCATCTCTATACTTGATGTAACCCATCATCAACCACATGGGGCAACCCATTAGTTGATACATAGGAAATCTCTTATATACCCATGGTATCAGTAGTATGATTGATCTCATATTCTTCTTCCCTCTAATTATCATCTCAAACAAATCATGTATGAGCTAGACATAGATGACATAACCTAGATCTCATAGTATTTGCTCTCTAGCATCATCCTGCTCAAGGATAGAATGAATAGTGGTACCTTGCCATCTGATTTATGACAGAGCACTCATTATGTCATAAGGCCTATCACCAACTTTTAGAGGTATATAATCTATGATATATACATATCATCCATAATGACTTTTCATCCTCTAAATATCCTCTTTGAGCCTATAGACAACATAGCTTAGGCTCTCCTCTCTTCTAAGCTATCCAATATCCCTATGGTCACTGGTGCTCGTACTATGGGTAACTCAAAGATGGTAAATACAACTTCTAGTATGATACCCACCTCTATCACATCCCCATCAACCACTAATCTGAAGATGTTATTCAATCATTCTTAGTGTCCCAAGAACATGATTAATAGGTCAGTACTAAGGGGGATCCTACACATATCATATATACCTCTTAAACCCATAACTACTAGTCTAGCTCAATCTCCATCTAACAATCTATCCAATAAGTCTGACAACCAAGACATGTCCACTAAGCTCTAGAATCTAGATCATCTCTGCAACCAAGAAACAATAGATGATTATTAGTTCTTCCAAGTAATGTATAATCACAATAAATTATTTACACATAATTTTTACAATTTTAATTAAAAACAAGACTAATTTCTATTACCTTATTCATTTTATCATATTTTTGGATTTCTTTATCCCTCTTACCCTCCTTTGGTCATTTTGGGCCATCATAGCCCAATTTTGACTTTTTGCATGTTTTTTGTGCTATTTGGGTTCCCTAGTCAACTTATTTTGACCAAAATTTCCCTATTTTTTTCATAATTGACTTCAAATTCCAAGTCAACCCTCTTATCTTCCCCTACCTAGTAATGATTTTTCATTATAGCCCTTACAAACTAGTTAATCCATTCTAGCTTTATACCCTGCATATTACACTAGGTCAACCCATACCTACTAGGTCGACCATATAGATTCTACCCTATTTTATCCTACTAGGTCAACTTAGTCGACCTAGTGCATTATATGCATTGACCCCATACATGTTCCCCAAAATGTGCTTTTCACTCACTTTCTTCTTAAACCTTTCAAACCCATTTCCCATCTTCCTATTTACTACCCGTAGAATCTAATTTTACTCAATTTTGACATATATAAATGTTTAAAATAAAATTTTATCAAAAATTCACTTAATTTAAAATAAATTTCAAGAACTGGTTTGAGATTTGTAGTTGCATACCTGTAGTGCACTCGTTGACACCTTTGGGTGTCCTCCTCATCTATCATGTCATTCTCTCACCATACTATCCTTATTTGAGATCTCTCTTTCCTTTCTTTCACAATTCAAAATGAATTCTATTTTTCCCTATTTTAAAACACTTTTTAGTAACTCAATTCTTTCATTTATTTTGAGATAGATTCCTTATTTTTCCTCTATCTTTGTTTCTACTCATCCATTTTACAAACCATAATATGCATTAGAATCGTGATGATATAGAGATTCGTTTTTACTATAATATGTCTATCTTCCAAAAATTTCATTTTTTTCTATTTTTTGCACTAATTTCTATAGGTTTGCCCAATGTACTCTACATTGGACACCTTCATTATTATAGTGTACTTATTTACAATACATTAATTTTATTTATCTTACTTTCTACTTATTTTACCATAATTAACATTAGCATTATGTGTTATCATGTTTTTTTAAAGCACCATCCCATGTTGAACTTACATGACATGTGATGAGATTCTACTCAGGCATATGTATACACATAATATTTTCAAATATTTATTGATTATTAACACTTCATATCATGTAGGACCTATTGAGTATCAATCTCTCTAAATGCATGCCTTTAGGGGTTTACTAGGAAAGGGGTGGGTAGACCATCAATGCTTTGTAATATTGTTATTTCTTTTTCCACTTGCCATCCACACACTAGCTTTCTAAAACCATTTAACCCAAGATTATTCTTCTTAGTTTTACCTATTCTTATCAATTTATATATTTTATCCTTCATTTCTTGCCTTATCACCCTTTTGACCTATAGGCTGTGTTAGGTCAACTAGGTTGACCTAGCACAATTTTGGGACTTTTCCTAACTGTTAGTTGGTTGGCCTCTCCGTTGACCTCGAATAAAACTAGAGAGTAAGCCCCAAAAATGTTTTGGTTTTACTAGGTAGACCTAGAACAATCAACATGTTTGAATGATTTTTGGGTAATTTTATACTATATATACAAGGTCATTTACCACCATTTCATAAGAGAAAAGAATTAAGTGAATAAGTATGAATGAACATTTACTTATTGACCATTATACTTGGGGAATAAAGATTTAGGGTTCAATACTTTATTTGGATCTAAAATCTCATCTTGTGGATAAGTCTTTTAGATACTTGGATCTATAAACCTAAATACATGTACTAGACAAAAATATATCTAGAAGAATCAATAAACATAACGAACATAAAGACAACGGAGACAACGATCACCAATAATCCAAATTGATACATCATATATATACCATGAGTTTGATACAACATATACAACTATATATAAAAACTTAACACTAGGAATGGGCTCTATCCTATCTATTTCATGGCCTAGCCACACTACCTATTAAGGTCTTAATTTGATTCTTCTAAATGGTATGCTATAACAAGGCAGTCCCACATATCAATCCCTTAATCTATCCCTATAAGTATGATATCTATACTTATGCTTGTGTCAACTTAGCTTGGGTCACTATATGTGTTTATGTTAGTTGAGTTTGTATCATTGTATATGTCTACATCATCTATGCCACTATCCCTAAATGTATAGATCTCTCATTTTCCAAGGCTTGCCTAGGCTATCTCTCACCTTCACTCATCTATACTGATGGATGTATCCTCTCTCTCTAGACTTATATCTACCTCACTACCTTATTATCTAATCTAAACTAGCTCACCTATGCTAAGGTATATAATACACTTAGATCCTCTAGTGTCATGGGGATGTATGGATGTAGAGTCTCATCAAGAATGTCATGAAGTATTCCCCTTACCAGGGGCCCCCATCTCTCCTCATCCTTAGGTATGCCTAAAAAATAACACTAGATGGATATTAGATCACTATCATATCTCATTATACACACACACACACACACACACTACCAAATAAAACCTTAATAAATAATTACACTAACTTCATACCTATCTATGTCTTAGTTCCTATGATATCATCATCTACATGATCACATAACATAGTCTCCCCATCTATATGGCCTCTTAATACCTCCTAGATAGGCCACCTCCTAATCTCAAACTTGGATGTCATGGCTAGTGTCTATCTCAACCTCCATTTGAGTGTTCTCTCTTTCATCTCCTCTAATTCATTTATGGGGTCATCTAGGATGTCTACAGTCTCCACTCTCTCCTATATCCATCACTATTTTATCCTTAGTGGATGTTTCTCATCTTGTTTTAAGGTTGGTAGTGGTACATCTAGTATCTCTACCTCCTCCACCTCCTCCTTTGCCACTAATTATTCCCAACCAGTCCATGGGCACTCCTAATATGGCCTTAGTATCTGCCTCACTATCAGTGGTCTAAGTCCCCTATTCCCTTGTGGTTCCCTCACATGTTGATGCCACTACTCAGGCATTAGTATTTGTGTTACTGAATGAGGTAAGCCCATCTATCCTAGCATCTGTGCCACTAGATGTGGCTCTCTCTACCACTTAAAGTGTCTAATTATGTTTCTCCTATCTAGTGTTAGTGTAATTATGTGCCATAGTTATCATATGATGTATACACATCTCACTAACTATCATGATGGCACATGGAGCATGAGCTAATCTAAGTGGTCTTCCCTCCATCTCCATACTTGATGTAGCCCATCATCAACCACATGGGGAAACCCATTAGTTGATACATGGGAAATCTCTCATATATCCATGCTATCAGTAGTATGATTGATCTCATATTCTTCTTCCCTCTAATTAGCATCTCAAATAGATCATGTATGAACTAGACCTAGATGACATAACCTAGACCATATAGTATTCCCTCCTCTAGCATCATCTTGCTCAAGGCTACCATGAATAGTGGTACCTTGCCATTTGACTTATGACAAAGCACTCATTATGTCATAAGGCCTATCACCAAATTTTAGAGGTATATAATTTATGATATATACATGTCATCCATACTAACTTTCCATCCTCTCAATATCCTCTTTGAGCCTATATACAAAATAGATTAGGGTCTCCTCTCTTTTAAGTTATCTAGTATCCCTATGGTCACTAGTGCTCTTATTATGGGTAACTCAAAGATGGTATAGACAACTTCTTGTATGATACCCACCTCTATCACATCCCCATCAACATTAAATATGAAGGTGTTAGTCAATCATTCTCAACATCCCAAGAACATGACTAATAGGTCAGTACTAAGGGGGATCCTACACATATCAAATATACATCCTAAACCCATAACTACTAGTATATCTCAATCTTCATCTAAAAGTCTATCCAACAAATATGACAAGCAAGACATGTCCACCAAGCTCCAAAATCTTGATCATCTCTGCAACAAAAAATTAATAAAGGATTATTAGTTCCTCCATGTCATGTATAATCACAATACACTATTTACACATAATTTTTATAGTTTTAATTAAAAACAAGCCTAATTTCTATTACCTTATTCATTTTATCATATTTTTGGCTTTCTTGATCCCTTTTACCCTCCTTTGGTCATTTTGGACCATTATAGCCCTATTTTGACTTTTTGCATCTTTTTTTGTGCTTATTTAGGTTTGCTAGTCAACCTTGTTTAACCAAAATTTCCCTATTTTTGTCATAATTGACTTTAAATTCTAAGTCAACCCTCTTATCTTCCCCTACCTGCTATTGAGTTTTCATTATAGCCCTGAAAAACTAGTTAATCCATTCTAGATTTTTAGCTTTCATATTACACTGGGTCAACCCATACCTACTAGGTCAACCATATGGATTCTACCCTATTTTATTCCTACTAGGTCAACCTAGTTGACCTTGTGCATTATGTGCATTGACCCAGTACATGTTCTCCAAAATTTACATTTCACTAACTTTCTTCTTAAACCTTTCAAACCCCTTTCCCATCTTCTTATTTAATACCCTTATAATCTAAGTTTTCTCAATTTTGACATATATAAATGTTTAAAATAAAATTTTATCAAAAATTCACTTAATTCAATACAAATTTTAAAAACTAGTTTGAGATTTGTAGTTTCATACCTGTAGTGCACTCGTTACCACCTTTGGGTGTCCTCCTAATCTAGCATGTCATTCTCTCATAGTACTAGATTTGTTTGAGATATCTCTTTCCTTTCTTTCACAATTCAAAATTCAAAATGAATTCTATTTTCCCCTATTTTAAAACACTTTTTAACAACTCAATTCTTTCATTTATTTTGAGATAGATTCCTTCTTTTACCTCTATCTATGTTTTTACTCATCCATTTTACAAACCATAAAATGAATTAGAATCATGATGACATAGAGATTATTTTCTACTATAATATTTTTATCTTCCAAAAATTTCAATTTTTTCTATTTTTTATAGTAATTTCTATAGGTTTGCTGAATGTACTCTACATTGGACACCTTCATTATTAAAGTGTACTTATTTACCTATATCACTAAGGTAAGTTAAAGGTATGTGTTTTTCAATACATTTATTTTATTTATCTTACTTTCTACTTATTGTACCATACTTAGCATTAGCATTATGTGTTATCATGTTTTTTTAAAGCACCATCCCATGTTGAAATTACATGACATGTGATGAGATTCCACTCAAGCATATGTATACACATAATATTTTCAAATATTTATTTATTTTTGACACTTCATATCTTGTAGGACCTATTGAGTCTCAATCTCTCTAAGTGCATGCCTTAAGGGGTTCACTAGGAAAGGGGTGGGTAGACCATCAATGCTTTGTAATATTATTATTTCTTTTTCCACTTGCCATCCATACACTAGCTTCCTAATACTATTGAACCTAAGATTATTCTTCTTAGTTCTACCTATTCTTATCAATTTATAAGTTTTATCCTTCATTTCTTACCTTATCACCCTTTTGACCTATCAGTTGTGCTAGGTCAACTAGGTTGACCTAGCACAGTTTAGGGACTTTTCCTCACTTTTGGTTGGTTTGCCTCTCTGTCGACCTAAAATAAACCTAGAGAGTAAGCCCCAAAAATGTTCTAGGTTGACTAGGTAGACCTAGCACAATCGACATGTCTGAATGATTTTTGGGTAAGTTTATACTATATATACAAGGTCATTTGCCACCATTTAATAAGTGCAAAGAATTAAGGGAATAAGTATGAATGAACATCTAATCATTGACCATTATACTTGGGGAATAAAGATTTATGGTTTAATACTTTATTTTGATCTACAATCTCATCTTGTGGATAAGTCTTTTAGATACTTGGATATGTTATGTAGTCTAGAGCTGATTTATCTTAGTTATCCTTACATACCATTTTAATTTATTATAAATCACCTTGGCCAAGGTGGATATTGAGTCTCGATGAGTTCATATTCAAAGTTAAGTATTATTAAATTTATTCTTCAATTATTATAGTAGATAGATAGTGCATTTGTATTCTTATCTTCCATGTATTAGGATTCCATATACATTGACATGAGTATATGTCTTCTATACATGTTTAGTTTATTTATTTTGTTTCTAACCACCAACTTGGCGTGCACTAGATTAGATTTAATTTTCATGTTATTAGATTAGTGAAATATTAAATCATAAGACTCCTTTAGAGTTATTGTGCGATTGTGTTAGACTATAGGCTTTGAAACACTACCTCACATGGTTTTTTGCGAAAAGTGATCCCCTAATCATGTCTAAAAAATCTTTCCATTATTCATGCTTCTTCTTAACAATTGTATGATCCCCAATAAGAAGTTTAGGTGTGCTCTATCCCATCTGATCCATGATTGATCTATGTACATGGTGCATTTAGGATTGCTTACAAAAATAATTTTAGGACATGCCTTTATTTCCCTAAAAATTATGTTATTATATTCCCTCAATATTACCCATAGAATGTGTGGAAAACCATTATCCAAAGTTTATTTAATTCTTGGTTCAAAATTGGTTAATTTCAAGACATATAAGAATTAAAAAGAGAATCATTATGAACCCAATTCAAGTGAATTTTAATAAAATTTCCCCACCCCCCATAAATTTAAAAAAATGGGCAATCTATCATAATATATTGATCAAAGTCATTATATGATTCATAGTACAAACAATGATTGACTAGCACCAAACCTTTTTTGAAAAGGTTATCCAAAGTACAGATCTTATTATGATGCATAACCAGAATAAAATATTGATTTTGGGGATAAGTTCTTCATCTTAAACTCTCAACCATGGGGTAAACTTGGCATTGAGAGGAGATAAATAATACTAACCTAATTTGACATTATACTACTCATCTTTTGAGCTTGACTAGACTAAATCACTTCCTTAATCAAATTTTTAATATGAACACCTCTTAAAATTAGATTTAGATCAAGGAAAATACTCTTAATTTACTCATCAACAATTTCAATGAAAATATTCTTCAATCATTTTATACCATTTTTAAAATAAATAATGTTAACCACATTAATTCCAAAAAGAGTTTCTATCTAGACACTAACACACTGCCAAGGCTCCAAATTTATTAGTGGTCGATCTAAAATACTAGAATATTTTTTAAATGTGATGTTGTACACATTATCAATCTTCCACCTACATCAATTCATAATAATATATTTGTTTTTCATAAGAAGTTCCAAATGGAAGACCCTCTTATAAAATAATCCTCAAAAAGGAAATCAATAACATTTATATTTTTTAAAAACTTAGTCTTAACTATATTGATCCATAAATATGAGTCCTTAATAGACCTCTAGCAAAACTTGGCAACCATCAATTTATTCATCCATTTCAATCTACGTAAACCAAGTCTACCATTCTATTTGGGGATACAACCCTTATCCCAAGACACCAAAGGAAAATCTTTATTTTTTCTCAACCCCTAACCATAAAAATATTTTTTGAATCCTTTCTAATTTATCTTCAACAACTTTTGGAATACTTAAAATAGACACTAGATAAACTAGAAGATTTTGAAGAACACTTTTGATTAATGAAATTTTAGCTACTTGAGAAAGGACTACTCCTTTCCAACTAGATAAGTTTTTTGAAACCTTTATATGAGAGTATTCCATAGCTAAATAGATAATAAACCAATAAACAAATTCATTCCTAGATATTTTGAATGCAATGATTTAATTTGACATCCAAAAATATGTAGAATTTTGTGTTATCTTACAATAGGAGTATTGAAAAATAATAATGAAGTTTTATCACAATCAAGCATTTGTTTTTACACCTCTTCATATATAAATAAAATTATTTTTAACTCCTTATCTTCTTTAACTAAGGCAATATCAATTTCAATTGTATCATTTATAAATTATTGATGAAGAGTAGGTTCCAATCTCTTAGATACTTTAGAACCTTTTAAAATTTCTATTTATAACAAGTATCAAGTTTTTTCACAAGGAATCCACCATGATAATAAAAAATAATGAGGATAAAGGATCCCTGTATCTAATACCTATTCTAATTCAAAAAAAATTAGTAGATGTACCATTTATAAGAATTGAGAACACATCAATAGAAATTTAGGTATTAATTAGAATTCAAATATGAGCATGAAAGCCAAATTTATTTAAAACCACTTCAAAAAATTCCCAATCCACTTTATCATATGTCTTACTCATATCCAACTTGAGAATCATAATTGGTTACTTGATCTTATCCATGTAATGAATGGTTTCATGCACAACAATGATCCCATCCCTAATTTGTATACTATAAACAAAAACCCCTTGGTTTTTGGAAATATCTTTACCATCAAAGGATGAATTTTGAATACAATAATATTAGTGAAAATATTATAGAATAAATTACATAAACTAATAGGATGAAAATCAAAAAATGTTATGATGCCACTTTTTTTGGGGATCATAGCTATGAATTTATTATTAAATTATTTGAGTAGTTTTTTAGATGAAAAAAACTCATCATTAAATATAACCATAAGAAACTTAATATCCCCCTAATGTTTTTGAAATAAGTCCATAGGAAACCCATTAGGTTCTAAGGCCCTATCTTTATTTAACATAAAAATTATAGCCTTGATTTCTTTAGTTGTTAATAGTTATAGAAAACTTGCATTATCTTGATTGGAGATCAAAGGAGTATAAATAATAAATTCCTAATTCAACTCAATGTCAATCCTATAATTAGCATCAAACATCTTTTTAAAAAATTAATAACTTCTTCCTTAATTAGTAAATGATCATAATAGATTGAACCATCATCTTTAAGTCCATCCAAGTTGAAGGAAAGGACAACATGAAAATCACCAAAAGTCAAGGTAAGGGTGAAAAATAGTATACTTATTTTTATCTAAATTTGGATCATAATACTATTGATCATAATTTTACCAGATATAGTGATGAAAGTAAAGCATATAAGTTGTATAATCCTACTAGTAAATCCATAATTGTTTGTCGAGACTATATATATTTTTTAAATGAGATGTATTTTGATTCTATTAATATAAATAATTATGTCATAATTGAATAATTTTAACCTCTTGAATTTTATTTTGAGGACTTACAAATTATTACACAGTTTTATTGTTCAAAAGGAAACAATACTAAATCTTTTCAAGAGACTAGACATCCATCTTCATCAACTATAAGTAAGAACAAGCAGTTGTTGAATCCATATACATATAGTTAAATACTATATTATAAATATGATATGAGGATCATAAGGATTCAATGTCATGAATTTAAATTTTTTGATGATGCTGAAAATATTGTGTTTTCATTTTCACTATGGCTAGTGAATCTATAAGTTATGTAAAAGCTAGTCAAAAGAAAGAGTGGGTTGATGTTATGAAAACTAAGGTAGATTAAATTGAGAGGAATGATATAAGGAATATTATTATACCTAAATATAATCAATATTTAATTTTAACCAAGTGGATCTATAATATCAAATTCTAAAGTGATGGTATAATTGATAAGCTAGCATCTAAACTAGTTGCAAAAGGGTTTGCACAAACATATGGGGCTGACTATGAGGAAAATTATGCACGTGGTGTGCCGAGATACTAAACTACTAATTATTTTTATATACAATCATAAATGATTTAAAATAAAATTAATGTATGTAAAACATGTGTTCTTAAATGGAATGATTGAATAAGGAGTAAATGTGAGACAACCACAAGCTTTTGAGGTAAAGGGTAGAGTGTTGTGTGTATATAAGTTGAAGAAGGATATTCATGAGATGAAGTAACCTAAAAGATATTGGTAATGAATAATTTATATTTTTTATTTTATAAAATTTTGTAATAATTTGAAATTATCCAACTCTTTACATATAAGTATTTGAATCTAATGTGTTGTATGTTTGTCTCTATGTAGATGACTTGATATTTACATGTAGCTCTATAGAGATGTCGAATAACTTCAAGGAAGATTATGAAATAAAATTTTGAGATTAATGATATTATAATTATGAGTTAATTTATTGGCATGAAATTAAATAAAACTAAATATGAAGTATTCATTTGTCTAGTCAAATATGTCCAAACCATGTTAAATAAATACAATCTTCAAGATTTTAAGGCCTTGGACACTCCAATTGCAAGTCGATAAAATATAATGAGAGAGGATGGTTTTCCTTCAGATTATGAGAAGACATTTATGATTATGGTGGGATTTTTTATGTATATGACTATTACAAGACCTAATATTAGTTATGAGGTTTCACTAGTTTCTATATTTATGAGAAAATTATCACTCAAATATCTACAAGTAGTGAAGAAATTTTTTAGATATGTAATAGGTAATTATAATCATTTTATACAAAAATTTTCATTATTTATAATTAGATACATATATTCATATTGGGGTAGATCTCTTGACTATAGGAAGTCAACTTCAAGTTATTACTTCACATTGGGAAGTGGGTTGGTTTTGTGGTCCTCAAAGAAATAAGTTACATTTGAATAATCCTCTGTTGAAGTTAAATATAAATCTCTTACATTATATTTCACAAAATTAATATGGCTGAGAATACTCCTAGTTTATTTTAGATGGGATCAACTTAAGCCAACACATTTTTTTTTTTGATAATAATGGGGCAATAAAATTGTCCAAGAATCGAGTTTTCTAAGAATAGTGAACTTGAATATCATTTTGTCAGAGACATGGTCAATGATAAAAAATTTATTAATTATGTTAAACTTTAAGATCAATTTTATAATATTTTCACTAATGTATTATTTAATAATATTCATGTAATACTTAAGGAGATGATAGGCATTTCTCTCATCTTTGCATCAAAAGGGGAATGTTGAGTATGATGCCAATGTTGACACTTTATTGTTAATATTATAACTATTTGATTTTATGTTTCATTTGTTTATGAAGGTAATTTAATTTATTTATTTCATAGATTGAATATTTGGTCAATTTTGAACACTTTTTGGAAGCTTCCTAAAAAATAGCTAGAAGTGCCAATTAGAGTGCAGTTCACTAAATGTGTACTTAACTGAGATTGAATATTTATATAGTCATCCCAAAGATGCGAGGAACACTTTTTAGATCTAAGTTAATATAAATCAAAGTTATTTTACTCAATTTCCTACTTTATATGTATTTGGAGCATGTAGCTTATCTAGTGTGCATGTTTTGCTTTCTTGTTAAGAAAGGCTTCTTACATATTGACCTTATCTTATAATTGAGTCAAAAATATTTTATTGAATCATATTTTATTTATCTTAGAGTATAATTTTATTATTATATTATTAATTAACATATTTATTAATTAAGGTCTTAATTTATCATAACTTATCATGCAACTTCCATGTAATTATCTAGTCTTAACCTTTCTTGTTAACAAAAGATTGTACATAAGTGTGGCATAATAGTTATTATTATTAAAAAAAATTGATGTGTTTTATCTCTAATTTCATTTTTGGTACTCATAAAGGAAAATAAACAAACTTATCTACTCTAATTTAAAGTAATTCGGTGTAATGTTTATCAACAATCATATTTATAATACTATAAGATTAACATCTAGTAATTATGGGATGTATTGTTTAATATATAGCTTCAATTTTAGATTAAATCAAAGCTGATTTTCACTCCCTCCATACATTAAAAATTTACAAGGTGGGTTTTATTTCATTTTTTTCTAAATCATAGGATCATTGTTTTGTTTGACTATTTATTTAACATTTATTTGGATTTCTAATGTATTTTCTCTAACCTTGTCATATATACATTATTGGCATGATCTATGGGACTTTACCCATAATATTTGTCTTATTTTTCTTGATAGGAATTTATTTATTATTTGGTATTGGTTTGTAATATAATTAGAGTAAAAATAGGGTAAAATTTATCAAATTTTAACTTTAAATCCCACTTTACACAGAGTAGTGTCTTCATATTTTGTAAATGTATTTATTTCCTTATGAATGGTGTCTACATAAGATAGGTTAATGTATATGTTTTTTCCAAAATAATTTGTATATTTTTAACATTTACATAAATGTCATGGCATCTACATTTTGTATAGCTATGTTTGAAATTTTCCAAATCTATATTTCTATTTTTAATGTTTGCATGATCACTGTGGCATCTGTGTTCTATAGAAAAACATTTGCACTCTATCAAAAATAAATTGTGATTTTTGTCTTCTATCATTTAAGTCATGATTTTAAATGCTAATTTCCTAAATATGAGTGCCTATGTACTATAAATCAACATATACATCTATTGATTTTATTCTACCTATTTTTATCATCTACACATATGTCATGATGTCTATGCCTATCTTGATTAACAACATTTGTGCTTTATGTTTTATCATATATAACTATTGACTACGTAACTTATATGTTTTACACTTTTTGAATAATTCAATTCAATTAAAAATATTAACTTATTAAAACATGGCTCTAGGAAAATCATATCTGGGATAGCATTCAGGTTTAACATTTAGGGTTGGCAATGGAGCAAGAAGTGGCTGGCAATGGTCAGGGGGACCAAGTTGGTCAGAAGTGTAGCTCATGGATTTTATCTTGAAGAGTGTTCCATACCATAAATATTCATCAAAAAAAAATTCAATCAATGCATTACTCTTAATTGAAATTTTAGTAATACACTATTCTTTACCAAAGATTCTCAAATGGGGGATATACTAATAGCATCAAGGTTCTCTAGCCATTTGGTAATCCCTAACAAATGTTCATGGGTAGATAAGATCAAAGTAAAGATAGGTGATTGTAAGGAAGTTTATGTAGCTATATATTTTTCCATAATAAAGGATTTGCAAGCATTTTTGATTGTCATTCCTGATGAATTGAAAACTAAAGCTTATTTATGGTGGTCTTCTTATTTAGTTGGAAAATTTATTGGCATGTGACCTAACTTAAAATGTTTTAGGGCTTGGGCTAGGATCCATTAGAAATTAAGAGTGTGTTTGTATATTTTATAACTTATCAATGATTATTTTCCTGATCAAATGTACTAATGATGAAGATAGTGCTCATATCTTGGTACGAGGACCTTAGTTTATGGGAAAATCTAGGCTTTTTTTGAAAAAATAGAAGGCAAGCTTTGACCCAGAATAGGAAGATATTCATAAGATGCCCATTTTGGTGTGCCTTTTTCATCTTCCTCTATATTTTTTTGAAGAATACTTATTCATCAGTATAGTGAAATTTTTTGTTAATCTAATTGCCTTTAACTCTACTTCTAAATCTAGGACTGCATGGTTCATGCCTGATTCTATGTTAATGCAAGAATGGATCAAGAATTTACCCTTTTTGTTATTATAAATTCTTATAGTGGATAAATGATTCATAAATTTGAATATGAATACTCTTTACTAAAATGTGAAGGATGCAAGAAATTAGGATATATGACTAGAAATTACCCGTCCTTTGTTAAAAAGGGTAATGGTTTTTATTTTTAAAATGAATAAAAATACATGGCTGAAGAAACCAAATACCATTACATAAGAGATTACATTGATTACTCATTATTATGAAAACCATATTTTGAAGGATCCTTTATCTTAGGCATGAATAACACTATAATATCTCTTAAAATTTTATATGTTTATACATCAGGTAATAAGCCAACTTCAATAGAGGATATTATAAGGGACAATGTAAATTATTTAAGGATTAATGAGGTGATATAGGTAGAGTAAAAATAATTTCTAAAAGGGAGATAAAACATAACTATTTCAAGAAAAAGTTAATAAAAAATATAAAGTAGGTTTAGTAAGCCAGATAAGATGATTTTAGTTCTGCAAAATAATAAAAATTCTTCTATAGATTATGCTTCTCTAGTGGATCAGAATATTTTCCAATTTTTTAAATATATAGAGGAAGGATAAATGGGGTTTGTATCCTTTAGGAGACTTTATTCATTAAAAGGAACTTTTTTTGACACAACTCAGGACCACACAGTGTTGGATAATGACAATGAGAAAAAGTTCTCTAATAGGATTTATTCTACTTGTACCTCACCAAGTTTTAAGTTGGATTATACTAGAGAGGATAAGGAATTTAATTAAAATGGGTATAAGAGGCATGAAAATATAGTTTTAATAAATATAAAAGGCTGATTTTCATCAGCTAAAACTAGAAAGAATAAAACAAAGAATTAGATAGTGAATGGATATCAAAAGATTCTAAAGCTCAAACCGAGCAAAGAATATATTAGGTAGTGGAATATATAGGAAAAATGAAGGTTTTTTCATGAAATAATGTGGGTCTAAACCATTCAAGAAAACATAGGGCATTTAATAATTTGAGGATTACTAATCAACTAACTATTATTAGTATCTAAGAAATGCAAATGGTTAGTAGTGTATTGAAGACAACCAAAAATCAGCTTTGGAAGGAAGAAATGTTTTCTAGTGTAAGCTCTAAGGGAGTGTCTAGAGGCATTGATACCTTCTGGGATGATAAGATGGTAAAGGGTGAAATCCTTGTTAAAAATAGACATCATTTATTAGTTGTGTCTACTCATATTTTGTAGAAAATTTCTTGGAATCTTTCAAATATTTATGCTCTTAATACAATTTTTGGTCAAGGAAGATTATGATTAGATCTTGTGTCTTTTATAAACACATGTAAATATTTCAAATGGATATTTGTGGGTGATTTCAACACCCTAGTTAGTGTAGAAGAAAAGAAAGGGGGTGTCTAATACTTACTCGATAGTATGGAGGATTTGGTTGAGTTCATTGCTATCAATGGGTTGTTTGATAAAGAACTAAGAGGATCTAATTTCACCTAGTCAAATAAAAGGATTGGTAATAATGTTATTAAAAAAATATTGGATTAGGATAGTGTCTCCCTTGATTGGTTTAACATTCCTAATTTTTGGTTATCATCACTCCATAGGACTAGATTGGATAATAATCCATTGGTGATAAACATTCTAACAAGTTTTTTTATTTTATTTTTTTATTTTTTATTTTTATTTTTTATTTTTTTATAAATAAAACCTTTTAGATTTTTGCATATGTGGTTTACTCACCTAGAACTATAGGTAAGAATAAAGGAATGGTGGAATGTGGAAGCTTCAAGAACAACTATGTTTAATTTTACATAGAAATTTAAAAATGTCAAGTATACAATCCATGTTTGGAATCATGAGGTATTTCAAAATATCTTTCACCAAAAAGAGAATATCAAATCAAAGTTGCTTAGTCTTGAAGATTGTATTAATTCGCAAGGATTCAGTGAACATTTCCTTTATCAGGATCATTAACTAGAGACAAATTTTCATTTCATTTTGGATTAAGAGGAATCTTTTTGGAGATAAAAATTGAAGGCTACTTGATTGAAAGAGGTAAATATTAACACATTTTTTTTTCATTTAACTACACTCAAGAATATAAGTCATAAATAATTAATAAAATATTTTATTAGGATGGATCCATTAATATTGATCCTATGGTTAGTAGAGAGAAAGCAATGAGTTTATTCAAAGATATTTTTTCTCCCAACTTGGTGCCTAACAAAGAATTAACCACAAATTTTATTCATCATGTCCCTATTCTTATTACTGGCAATGATAATGAAATCTTGTTGAGGTATGTAATAGAAGAGGAAATAGAGGTAGTGGTTTAAATAATGAACAAAGACAAAGTGTTTGGCCTAGATGGATTCCCTATGGATTTTTTCCAAAATTAATGGGATATTATTAAACAATATTTATGATTGATGGTGGATGAATTTTTATCCTCTAGAAAACATTTGAGAGAGTTTAATAATAATTTTATATCCCTCATTCCCAAGAATATAGGGGACTAAATATTCAAATATTTTAGGCCTATCAGGATTTGTAATTCTATCTATAAAATCTTTACAAATATTTTTGCATTGAGGATTCAACCACTTTTGAATAAAAGCATTTCCTCTAATCAAGGAGGATGTATCTCAGGAAGGCAAATACAAGATGGTATTATAGTAGTACATGAGATGGCACATTCCATGGATAAAATTCAACAAGTAGGTATGATTTTTAAAATTGATATGTCAAAATCTTATGATAGAGTTGATTGGGGTTTATTAGAATCAATTATAAATAAATTTGGTTTTCATTATCATATTAGAACATTGATTTACAACAAAATTTCAATGGTTATGTTTTATATTATTATTAATAGCTTCCCAGCTGGATTTTTTGGGAGTGAACATGGAATTAGATGGGGTGACCCTTTGTCTCCAATATTATTCATTATAATGATAGATTATCTAAGTAGGTACCTTTTGAATGTGCTTGTTCAGGGTAGCTTGAAGGGTTTTTAACTTGCCTCAAGGGCTCAAAATTCTCTTCACCAATAATTTTGTGATGATATGATCATTATATCATTATCTTTGATAAGGGAAGCCAAGGAAATAAAGTTTATTCTAGATAGTTGTGCGGTTGTCTCAAATAAGTTGATAAATTACTCTAAAAGTTACTTATTTTTGTTAACACACCAGTTATCCATCAAATAATTATTACACATATTCTAAATTTTAAGATCAAATAACTTCCCTTAGTTTATTTAGCCATGCCACTATTCAAAGGGAAAATGAAATCTAAATTTTGGTAACCTCTAATTAAAAGGTTTAAAATTAAGCTTTCTAGTTAGAAAGGGGCTCTTCTTTCATAGGTAACCAAAGTGTTTCTCATCAAAAGTGTTTTACAAAGTCTCCCTATCTACATTATGTCCCTATTTAAAATATCCAAGGTTATCGAGGAAAATTTTGACAAAATCTGAAAAGGTTATTATGGTTGGACGTGGAATATATTCACAAATTCCCTATGGTGGCTTGGGATAAGGTATTCCTATCAAAATACTTTGGAGGGTTGGGTATTAGAAATCTTTCCTCTATGAATAAGGTGTTAGTCACAAATTTTTTTTGGAGACTCCTCAAAGAACCAAATCCTTGGGAAAACATTTTCTTAGCCAAATAACTCGGTTACAAATCTCTTTTTTACTTTTTTACTGAGCCTACCTTTATTAAAGGATCCATGATCTAGAACTTATTTTCCAATAATATAGATACTTTACTAAAATGATATAATTGGAAGTTGAGTAATGGTCATAATAATATATTTTGGAAGGACCCTTTGATTCATAATTATTCACTAGAGACTCTTAAACCATGGAATCAATTTGCTCATTCTATCTCTTCTATTTTACAATAAATGGTGGCAGATTATATATAGGATTGAAGTGGTAGTAAAAGATGGAAACATTTGACCCTTGATAATTTTAATGATAATTAAACAAATATCATTTTATATCTTAATTTCATTCTCAAGTGTAACTATATTAAAAATCTACAGAGGGAGGATAAGCTAATTTTGATTGATTCAATGGATGGAAACTATCATGTTAATTTTGGATATTTAAAGCTTCAAAATTTTCTAGAGAGTGTAAATCCTTTGGGTCAGGTATGGAACAAAAATCTTATTCCAAAAATCAACATCTTCATATGGTTGAGTGTCAAAATAAAAAAATTCACATTGGATAATATAAGTAAAATAGGTCTTACTATGGTAAATAGATGTGTACATGTGATAATGCTTGGGAATCTATTAATCACATATTCCTTGATTATGTGTACTCTTCCCACATTTAGGAATCTTTGTTTATTGGGTTCTTTCTTCATCTATTCTAGAGGCTTGGTAGGCTTGGTAAGCTTGGTAGGCTTGGTTTTGTCTCTTTATCAACAAAGAACTCAAGGAGATTTGGAATATCAATTTCCCTCATCTTCTATGGGGAATTTGGAAGGAACACAAAAATCAAATATTAAAGGACAATAAAAGATCCTTTCTCAGAGTATTTAAAAAAATATTTTATATCTTATCTAAAAATTTAAAAAATATAAGATGAGGAAAAAGGATACCTTTCTTGTAATTTGAGGAAAACATTTCTAAGGAGTGGAAGCTCAATGTTGACAACATACCTCTGGTGGATCCTAAGATATCTTTGAGAATATTTCTGATATGGTTGGCTCCTCAACCTTGTTGGGTGAAACTAAATTTTTATGGGCATTCTAAAAGGAACCTAGACTTTTAAGAGGTGGAGGAGCTATTAGAGCAATCATGGAGAGCTTATTTCATCTTATGAAAGAAGCATTGGATTCCAAAAAAATAATTTTTGAGAAGCATTAGCAGCCTTTTGGTAGGTCTAGGTGGATCTTAAGTTGGGTTGCCAGTTTATTTATATTTAAGGGGACTCTCTTAATATCATTAATTATATCAATAAGAAAATATGGTTGTCTGGTCTATATCTCATATTATAGATGAAATAATTTAGTTAAGCAAAGGCTTTGAGAAGGTTATCTTTTAACATACTTATAGAGGCAAATATGATGGCAGATACCTTTGGTAATAAAGGGGTACAAACCAAGGAGTTAAGATTTAGGAATAAGATGGAGGTTCAACCCAATCATGTTAATGATATTATCATCAAGTATAAATGTAACATCATGAATCTAGTTGATCAATGTCATTTAATCAATATTTAATTAATGTCTTATCAACCAGGGTTGGTGTCCAAAGCTATCTATAGTAAGGTATGGGATGGTAGATCTAGAAGGCTACTTATGGGGGTGTTTGATTGTCTTATTCTAACTTTGACTAAAGAAAGAAATGTGTCCTAACCGATGTGATTCACTCTTTTTATAAAAAGGAAGAAATCAAACCAATCCACTCTTTTGCTAAAAGTAAAATATCACACTCCTATTTAATCTTGCATGGAAAGTAAAATCACACTCTTCACTAACAAAAGGAAATTTTTTTGACACATTTGCTGGAAAGGAAAACACACATTGCTTAGAAGGAAATGACTTTGAAATAAGAAAATGCTTTTTAAACTATGAATTTATTTTAATGTTTTTATGAATAAATGTAAATATTAACAAGATTCTAATTATAACAACAAATTAGTAAAACATAACATAAATACCTTACATAGTTCCTAGTTCTAAGGAGAGTGGACCCTTGCTCCTCTCAGACTTGGGAATAAAGATTAATCAATGCTAGAAATTGAAGTGTTAATTCATAAAATTGAAATGATTACAATATATCTAAAACCTATAATATGCTTGTATAAATATTTTCCTCTATTCTATGCTCTGTATCATCTAATATCTATTATATAATATATGAAAATATTACATTTTATACTAATATATTCATCTCAAAATAAGATGCAAAGGAATAAGATTCCTTGGTTGATCTATTCATCTAAAGATAAGAGATAGAATTTCCAAGAGATCTAATTATTTTGATAAAATATATATACTATCCTATAATAATCCTAAGATCAATATATATATACAATTTTATCAAAAGAAAATCCTATAAAATAGTAGGTGGTTGTTTCCCTTATTTGATTCTAGCTAGAATGATTCTCTCTTATCATATATGGCTGCCAGCTTCCCTATTTGTAGCTTCATCCTTACATATTTCTTGGAATTGACCCTATAGATTCAGGAGGAATGAACCTATGGAGTCCATAAAAACAAGCCTATGAAGTCCATAGAAACAATCCTATAGAGTTCGTAGAAACAAGCCTATAGAGTCTATAGTAACAAGCCTATAGAGTCCATAGAAACAAGCCTGCGAAGCTCATAGTTCTATTGGATGAAGATCAAAATTGCACATTCACTATACATTGCCTATGTCTTTTTCTTGAGCATTCTTCACAACAAAAATCACTAAAACATGCTATGTATTAGACATTAATGACAAATTAAAGGTTTATTCTTTGGTTCAATATAAACAAGAAAAATAACAATTTTCCATGTAATAGCTATCTAACAATATGGGATTTGCATAAGCTAATATCCTTTGAGAGATGAATTGAGGGAAATAACATGTCAATAATGAGCCATATTCTAATCTCATCATCTCCCCCAAGATTTACCTTTTTCAAATCCCATTGTAAACATTTACTAGCATTCATAGCTCTAGCTTCTACTTTCCACACTCTAACTCAAATCATATTCATCAAATTCATCTGTTATATGTTTGTCTAAATTGTTTGTAAATCTCTGATGTACTTGAATCATTTGTTTCCATATATTGAATTACTCCTCTGATTTTTGAGCTCAACTCTACCATCTTGGAATAGGTATGATCAACAAAGGGGGTCTATATCTCATGCCAGTCTATTTATAATCTCTCCTAGAGTTTATTACATTTATTAAGATTTCCAAAATTGAGGATGCTCTCCTCATACTCCATCTTAATTTATTTGGGGACATGACCTCTCATCTTTTAAGAGGCACTAAAAGTTGGTCCCATCTATTTACACTTGCATCCACCACTGAATTAAAACTCTATCTTGAAAACAAATCAAAAGAAATAACACAATCATATAAAGCCTATAAATAATGTGTTTTAACCTCATCATCTATCAAAGCATAGTTAAAATTCTATTAGATCAATCTGGGAATAGGAAAGGCTGGTCAGACACATAATCCTATAGTCTTAACATGATTTGTATAGTCCTCAAATCTACTTTTCCATGCTATTTGATTAATGAATATAGAATGTAATGCCCTTAGTTGAACTTCTCCCACATGAAGGTTTATCAAAAATTTATTTTGATCATGGTCTCCTAGAATCAAATCATGCAAATAAAATTCACAAAGCAAATCCCGCTGATCAGATTCAGCACTATAGAACATTTCCAAAAATGTTGTTGGCTATACAATTTTGTAAGATGACAAGAAATTTGTAGAAGATGTCATCTATTAAATTATTCAAATAAAAACAAACTATATGTAAGAGAATGATTCCTACATGCCAAAAGAGTTTCCCCTAATTTACATGCATCCTACAAATTTTCTTCTAAATCTTGGACTTTAACTTGTAATTCTTTCTTTTCATTTTCCAAGATTTTGTTTGAATAAGTTGCATCTTTGTTTTTTTAATTAATTATAGAAAATTTTTCTTCAATTTGATGTAGTATTTGCAAGGGAAGAATACATATATCACTTTTTTTATATTTGTGGTCAATAAATAGCTTAGGAGGAGGAGGTGAAACATCAGGTGGTTCGAAGAGTTTACCAAACTCTACAATCTCCTATTTTCCTTCTTCAAAATTTATATATATATCCAAAGATCTATTTGTTTACTTTCATACTCCTTTATTATTTCCTCTAATCTATGAACTTCTACTACATGTTTAAACCAAAAATGATTTGAGATGATCCTTGTGCTACAATTAACTAATCAAGTTAGCAATGTCAGCTATTTATTGTTGTTCACGAGCTTGAGCTTGAGAAAGCTACAAAGTTAACTACAGAATAGGATCATTTAAATTAGATAATTCACCTTTCTCATTGGTACATATAGTTTTTCCTTTATCCATTTTAGTTTCAATTGGAACAGGTGGTTATTTTTCCATACTTAATTCCTCTGTTGTGTGTGGCTCTTCCTCTGGAATAGGCTCCTCCATTATGATTGGAGAGTTCCTTTCAGAAGAAATTTATTCAATATCTATAGGTTTAGGGATATTTTGATGTATGGGAGAATGAGATACCATTTTAATACTTTCAAAAATGTCTACAACTTCTTGTTCATCTTCATCTATTATAATGAGCCTTCTCCTTCTTTTCGTCACTCTTTGAGCTACACTTGGTTGGCTTTCCTTCTCAACCATCAACCGTCGGTCTTCTTAGGTTCTGTAGAAACCTTTCATCTCAATTTTATTCTTCTTGATAAGGGAATTGACTATACTATAGATTCATGAGGTTCTTTTGGAGACTTTGAAATTATAGGGATTTGGGACCTTACGATTCTTCTTGAAGAAGAAGGAATTTCTGTTGGGACTACAGTCTATGATTTCTTCCTTGGTGTTATTTTCTAAACTGATGTAGCAAGTGGAGATGAGCATTCTTATGGTGAATTTGGGGTTTATTATGTAGAAAAAATTATAATTTGTTATGATATACTATTCTAAAATTCCTCCCAGACCTCTTGTCCTTACTGAAGGAAGTGATGTTGGATAATGGGATGAATAAGGCCATGATGCCTAAGAGCAACATTAGGGGTTGTAGACATAACTTCAGAGCACCATATAAGAAGGATGAGAGGTTAATTTTATACTGATGGTTTTATATCCCATACTTAATATGTATTAACATTTTCATGGTGTCTCCCCCTAAAAGACTGTGTTGCCCTTCACAAATGATATACTTGAGTACCCACTTGGCAACACATTTCCAGAGTTTAGGAAGTGAATTTATACTAATCCCTTTTGATTTTCGCTTGGAATCTACTAGACATGAAATTCCAGTCCACTCATTACCATTAAAATAACTAATTAAATCACTAAATTAAATTCTACCTATAGCTCTCATTCCCTCTTTTAGAACTTATATAATTTAGCTTATAACTTGAGTTGTAACAGGAATAACAATGCCTTTAAAAATTGAAAATTTAGGGGGGAGATTAGTGATGAATTCACTTACCATTATTTCATCGAAACCCTAGAAATTTTCAATGAAAGGTATCCAACCCTTGGCTCTAAACACTACCATAGAAGCTTTGTCTTTATGAAACTTTGCTAGATCCTTCAGCTCTGATCTTATCTTATGTCCCATATCTATGCAGATTTATAGTCAAACTTGTTCCTTTAACTCTGATTGAAATGTAGACCAGTCTTTTGTCAAAATTAGTAGGAAATAATCATTGAGGATTTACAGGTGAAAATCATGGATGATCTATAAATTAGATTTTGTTAAGGCCTATAGAAATTAAATGGTTCATACCAAACACTATAGTTGCATGAGTTCATAGTTTGATATGATGACTTGATATAGTTAAGCACCACACATTTCTACGAAGTGTGCCAACCATTTTTTCTCATTAATATAAGTTGTGTGAAATGATGGCATGTCACATTGATGGTGACAGTGATCCATTACTTCATTTAAAACCCCTTTTTATGACATCCCATCATTATGATACTTGATGACTCAATTGATTATATCAAAGTTGCACACTTATCCATCTACCTTTGGCGACTCAGTTGCATGTTTTTTTTCATTATGGAATGTGTCATGTCATTTCATTTTTGAAGATTCAAATTTGGGTGGTCATCTCCATATAATAAGTCTTAATTAAATCAAAGATAATTAGTTAACTAAACATAGATAAATAAAATATATGTCTTACTTACTTTAACCTTAGATGTTATCTTTTGCTCACCATGTGTCCTACACAAATAAGTTTGCATGGATTAGTTTATTGCATGGAGATGACCAATAATAGTGATATGATGATATTTTCTTATAATTTTTTTGTGTTTTTTCCCTTTGGCCAGCCATTGTTGGTTTTCTAGCCAAAGCCCTTTTTGCAATGCATAGCCAGCCAACAAGCTAGTTTTCTAGGTATGCATTGTCAATAACGTCCCTAGAAGGATTTTACCTATTGATATATATATATATATATATATATATATATATATGTATGTATATATATATATATGTATATATATATGTATGTATATATATATATATGTGTATATATATGTATGTATATATATATATATGCATATATATATATGTATATATATATATATATATATGTATATATATATATATGTATACACACACACACACACACACACATATATATATATATCTATATATATTATATTATTTTATTTATTTATTTCTCTCTTAGGACTATAGGATTATCAAGGAGCATGTTCACTGGAAGAAGCAAAGCTCTCCAGAACAACTACTTGATCCTTTACCTTTTGAACAAATTCTTCTTTATTGAGAGGTTTTTGATAAAGCTTCAATATATGTCCATTGAATAATAGAGCTATTCTACTATCATCAATAGGTATTAACTTAATAGAACCATTTTCATAGACGTCCTCAATCTAATAAGGTCCCAACCACCTTGTTTGTAGTTTTCCTTTAAACTATTGAAATTTGGAATCAAATAACAGTGCCCAATCTCCTTTTTGAAACTTCCATTTCTTGATCTGTGAATCATGCCATAATTTTATTTGATGTTGTATCAATTCAGTTTTTTGTAGTGCTTCCATCCTCATTTCATCAAGTTTATTAAGCGCTAAGAGTCTTTCTTTCTATATTTATTCTAATTCAATTCCTACTTCTATATATGTTTTTATAGTTTGTAATTCAAATTCAACAGATAATAAAGGCTTCTTACCATAAACCAATTCATAAGGTGAAAATCTAGTTGTTATTTTCCAAGTAGTATTATAGGCCCAAATAGATTATGGTATCTTATCTACCCAATCCTTTCTACTGGAATTAACAACCTTGGTTAAAATGGTTTCTAGTTCTCTGTTGGTGACTTCAACTTGCCCATTAGCCTACGTATGGTATGGAGATGTTTTTCCATGATGTGTTTAATATACTTCCATGAAGTGTTTTATTATGTTTGACATGAACTATGATCCTTGATCTAGGATTATCTCCCTTGGAGCACTAAATATTTGCATGATTTTGAAATATAAGAAATCAGCTACCATCTCTTCTCTTGTATGAGTTAATGCTTCCAATTCTGCCAACTTGGTCACATAGTCTATACATACTAGGAGATATTCTCTTCCTCTATAAGGATAATCCACTAGACTTATAAAACCAATTCCCTATTTCTCAAATGGTTCTAAAACCAATCGAGAATGAGGGTGCAGAGGCATCTCTATTGAAAGAGTACGTTGTCCAATTCTTTAACAAGAATCATTGTGTCTGACATATCTTTTTACTTGCTGATGAAGGTGAGGCCAATAGTATCATGTTCCTAGTATTTTATGTATGGTTCTTTGAGTTGAGTAATTCCCTCCTTCTGGTTCATCATGACAAGTTTTGATGATATCATAAGCTTCATCATTTGTCACACACCTATGAAACACATGGTCAGGTCCAAGTTTAAATAACATTCCATTAATCCATTTGAAAGAAGATCTTTCTTTGATTAAATGTTTCTTTTCTTTTTATGAAAATTATAGATGAAACTTCTTTATGGTGAGGTAATAGGCTATATCAGCAAACCGTAGAGATTTTGGTGAGATATAAAATAGTTATTCATCTAGAAAGTCATCTTCCACTAGTTCTTCTTCACCTGTAGTGTTTATTCTTGACAAGAAATCAGCCACCACATTAAACTTCCCTGGTTTATCTATAATAGTAACATCAAATTCTTGTAAGAGAAATAATGATCTAATAATCCTACCTCCCACAATTAGTTTTTTGGTAAGATATCTAATAGATAAATGGTCTGTATAGATAGATATCTTGTATCTTATTATGTAGTGTCTAAATTTGTTAATTATATAGATTAAAACTAGGAATTCCCTCTTAGTTGTGGTGTAATTTCTCTTAGCAGGTGTCATGTTTTTTCTAATATAATATATAGCATACATGTTTTTCTCTTCATCCTTTTTTATAAGGACTACTCCTAGTGCTATATTGGAAGCATCTGTGTATATATGGAATGGCTTAGTCTAATCTGGTCCTCTTAATACTAGAGCAATAAAATTTTTAGCTTTGATGGTCTCAAAGGCCTGTTGACAACTATCACTCCATTTGAATGTAGTATCTTTTGTAAGCAAGGCAAACATAGGGGAAAATATTTGGCTAAACTTATCTATGAAGCGTCTGTAGTAACCAACATGTCCCAAAAAATTCTTAATTTTAGTTTGTGTTTATGTAATGGGTAAATTAGAGATTATTTTGACTTTCTTTGGATATACTTGAATGCCTTTTACAGAAATATGGTGTCCCAGGACTATTCCTTATTCCATCATCAATAAACATTTCTCATGGCTCAGAGATAATTGATATTCCTCACATCTGATCAATACACTTTCCAAGTTGGTAAGATCCTCTTCATAAGTTTCACCATAAACAGTGAAATAATCCATATATACTTCAACACAATCATTTATAAAGGTTAGAGAATATTACCATAACTACTCTTTATAAGGTTGTTGGAGAATTACTGAGCCCAAATGGAAGTACTCAATAAGAAAAAGTTACCCAAGGGTAGGTAAACATGGTTTTATCTTGATCTTTAGCTACTACCATTATCCGGTATACCCACTAAACCCATCCAAAAAAGAAAGAAATCTCTTTCCTACCAAGTTGTCAAGAACTTGATCAATACAAGGTAAAGAAAAGTAATTTTTGAGTGTTGCTTTGTTTAATTATCTATAATCTACACATACCCTTAATTTTCAATTTTTAATGGGTATAATTACTAGAGGTGAAACCCACTAGCTGTCGAAGATGAGGTAAATAAACCTAGCTTTCAGCAACTTTTAGATTTCTATTTTGACTATTTCCTTTAATGTTGGGTTTATTCTTCTTTGTGGTTGTCTGACTAGTTTGATAGATTCTATGTAAATGTGATGAATGCATATGTTGGGGTGAATTCCCTTTATGTTGATATAATCCCAAGCAAAATCCTTGTTATGTCTTTCCATTACTTTAAAGAGTTGATCTTCCTCTTCATTTTTTAACCAAATATTGATGTTCAAAATATTTCCAGGTAATACCATGATTGGTTTTGTACCTGGGTAGTTGGATTATATTTTCTTAAACTCACTAATCAATGATTTTAGAGGACATGGATGAGGAATTATCTTACGAAACATAGTTACATTATCAACAAACTCTTTTCCAATAAGAATCAATCTTGTTAAAGAACAATGAAATGCATCTAAGAAATAAGTTTGTTATTGTTCTGCCAATTTCCACACACTTTTCTAAATCAATCCATTATTATATGGTGAAGAAATTATAAAATAAGTAGAAGTGGAGGTTTCATAATATTATATTTGACCCAAGAATCTTAAACTAAGGTACTCCATAGTTTTTGGACTGACCGAGTCCATAGCTTTCAGACTGGTAGAGTTCATAGCTTTTGAATTAGTAGAGTCCATAGATTTCAAACTGGTAGAGTCTATAGATTCTAGGTATGTGTCTCCATTCAATTCTTCTAAGTGTTTTGTAACTGTGATCATAGCTAATGAGGAAATGTTGTTTAATGTGTTATCTGATTTATACACCTAAAGTTCTTGTATGCAATTTGTTGATGGTTTTGTAGGAGGATACAAAGAGATGCATTTGGACTTTATCCCATTAGAAATGGTCATGCCTCATGACCTAAAATCAATCAATGTTGCTATAATAGCCAACCATGGTCTACCTAAGATTATGAGATATCTTATATTCTTTGTTTTGGGTTGCAAAACCATGAAATCTATTGGATACTCGCAAGATTCTATTAATACTTCAACATTTTATATAGTCCTTTCTGGTTTCACTACAAATTGGTTGAATAATGGTAGTTGTGGGTTGCATTCTCATAAGAGATAATGCATGGAGAGTATCAGTCATCATAACATTGAAAACTGCTCCCAAATCTACCAGGATGTTGGGAATTTCTTTACCTCCAATTGTAACTATGATCACCGGGCTTCCTGGATCTGCATATTTTGGAACTAATAGTTTTCTTGCTAATAAATGAACCACTTTTCCATCAACATGGATGGTTTCTATATATTTTAATTTCCTCCTAATTGTCTTAATATAGAGGTTTTTGATGACCTTGTTTAATTCAAGTATATCCCTAATAGATTGTAGAAGGGGTACCTCAATATTGATCTTTTGCAACTCATGGACCAAGTTTGATTTTGGTTTAATACCAATTTCTCTTAATCTTTCAGGAAAAGAAACTATAGGGATAGTAGTTTTATTAGGGCTCATTTTGATTTTAGCCTCTCTAATGTTTAATTGAGATGATTCAATCTTTTCATTTTCATCAGGTATCTCATAAATGAGAACTAGAGGTTTTTGTATAGTTTTCCCTAATCTCAAATGTATGTTAAAACACTCAATAGCTCCAACATTGATTGTATCTTCTTGTTAATTAACATAAATAGGTGTTGGTTATTTATTTTTTGGATTTGCTATTGGTTGTGTAGGCATTGAGGGTTGATTGATTTGTCCTTGCTAAATAATTGGGGGTGGCATAATAGTTTGATATTGAAGTGGTCTTCTTGGTTGGGTATATTGTGAATATGGGTTCCACTATTAATTCTATTGTTGATATGGTTGTGGTATCCATTGCTGCTATGGTATCCATTTTTGTTGTGGATATGGCATCATCCATGGTGGTGTTGGCATCCAATCTTGTCCTACCCATGGATTTTGAATTGATGGAATTTGGGGTTAATTCCACAATGGTGAAGGAACTGAAACATTCCATGGTGCCATCCATGGATTAACTATATTTCTTGCATTAAACTATCTTTGAGCCTGGTTTTATGGGGCAAAGTTTTGTCTTTGAATATAATTTACTTCTTTAGTGGACTGGACTTGTGTTTTCATTTGATTCTTTAAAACAATCAGAAGGGTGAAATTTTTGGTATCATGATCTAATGCATCATAGATCCCTCATGATGAAACATTGGTTTTATCTAGGGGATAGTCTTTAAGGGCATGTTTCTATCTATAGTTAGGACAGTAGATTAATAAGGGTTTTGTTACATTTACCTTAGCTTAAAGGCCATCCAAGGTAATATTTAGTGTAACAATGATATATATATTTAGATTAGAAAATTCTTCCATTAACTTACCCACATCATTAGATTTCCCAACTCTTCCTTTCCTAATTCCAGGTTTTGTTCAAGAGTAGTTGGTATAAAGCTCATAAATCTGATCAAAATCCAACTTATTTATATCTCCTCCACCCATTAGATTTAAGGCATCTCTAGTGTCTTCGTCCAACCCTTTCAAGAAAGCTAATTTCTAAACATCTTCAGTGAGTGGATAATTGATTCTTTTATGAGTGAACATGAATCTATCCAAATAATCCTCTAAAGATTCATCCTCATTCTATTTGATTTTGAAGAAATCCTCTTTTCTTTTACACACTCAGTAGTAATCTTGGTATTTGTTCAAGATTTCTATTTCCATGTCATCCCATGTTCTAATAGAATCACCAGGTAAACCCATGAACCATCTCATAGCTGTATCTTTAAGTGTAGAGAGAAATAGTTTTAATTTCTAGCCATCTATTGTGTAATCATAGGTTTGAAATAACACCTTAAACTCAAACAAGAATTGATCAAGATCTTCTATAGATCTTCCCCATAAATTTGGTAGATTAGCTGGTGAAATATTTTTCATGGGGGTTTGATCATTAGGATCTGCAACAATAGGAAAGGAGAAAGTCCTTCCTAGTTGTGCAAGTTATTGATTTTTTTGGAAAGCCATTTCTTCTTCTAATTATGTTTCAAAACTAGGATGATCTTCCCACTGAATATTTGTGGTATTAGTTATAGGTTGTTCAAAATTTTAAAAAAAATCTTCAGTTATAGATTTTTGAAATGTTTCTTATAAATCCTTGACAACTTCTAAATAGTGTCTTCCTATAAGAGATTGATCCTAAAGAATTTGTCCTATGGGGCTTGCTTGTGGCAATGGCCTGGTTTCTATCCAAGTTTCAAAAAATTCTTGTAAATAGGTTTCACTTGTAACTTTTAGTTCACTACTCAGAGATGTTGAAGGAGTGTCCACTTGTTTTTTTGGTGGAAACTTTGGGATGAATCATCCTTTATAATCTCTAGGATAGTACATCAATTTATTGAATTTTTATAGGATTTTATGGGTTTTTACAATGTTTTCTATTTTTCACTCTAGACCAATAATTATTACCTTAGTAACACCTTATTTCCATAGCAATGTCACTAAAAATGATGAGTGTCATTTAACTCCTCATTTAATCAATATTCAATTAATGTCTTATCAACCAAGGCTGGTGTCCAAAGCTGTTTGCAGTACGGTATGGGATGGTAGATCTAGAAGGTTAATTATGGGGGTGTTTGATTTCCCTATTCTAACTTTGACTAAAGAAAGAAATATGTCCTAACTGATGTGATTCACTCTTTTTATAAAAAGGAAGAAATCAAACCAATCCACTCTTTTGCTAAAAGTAATATATCACACTCCTATTTACGCTTGCATGGAAAGTAAAATTACACTCTTTAATAACAAAAGGATATTTGTTTCACACATTTTCTAGAAAGGAAAACACACATTGCTTAGAAGGAAATGACTTTGAAATAAGAAAATGCTTTTTAAAATGTTAATTTATTTTGATATTTTTATGAATAAATGTAAATATTAACAAGATTCTAATTATAACAATGAATTAGTAAAACATAACATAAATACAGTACACAATTCCTAGTTTCAAGGAGAGTGGGCCCTTGCTCCTCTTAGACTCAGGAACAAAGATTATTTAATGATGGAAACTAAATTATTAATTCATAAAATTTAAATGATTACAATCTATTTTAAACTTGTAATATGCTTGTATAAATCTTTTCATCTATTCTCTGCTCTCTATCATCTGATATCTATTATATAACATATGAAAATCTTACATTTTATACTAATATATTCATCTCAAAATAGGATGCCAAGGAATAAGATTCCTTAGTCAATCCATTCATCCAAATATACGAGATTGGATTTCCAAGAGATCTAATTATTTTGATAAAATAGATATCTTATCCTATAATAATCCTAAGATCCAAATATATATACAACTTTATCAAAAGCAAGTCCTACAAAATACTAGGTGGTTATTTCCCTTATTTGATTATAGCTAGAATGATTCTCTCTTATCCTTTTTGGCCACCAGGTTCCCCATTTGTAGCTTCATCCTTAAAAAATTCTCAAAATTTACCCTATAGAGTTAGGAGGAATGAACCTGCAGAGTCTGTAGAAACAAGCCTGTAGAGTCTATAGAAACAAGCCTGCAGAGTCCATAGAAACAAGCCTATAGAGTTTGTAGAAACTAGCCTATGGGTTCCATAGAAATAAGCCTATAGAGTCTTTAGATACAAGCTTGTGGAGTCCATAGTTTTGATGGATGAAGATCAAAATTGCATGTTCACTATACATTGCCTATATCTTTTTCCTAAGCATTCTTCACAACAAAAATCACTAAAATATGCTAGGAATTAGAAATTAATGAAAAATTAAATTTTTAGTCTTTGGTCAATATAAACAATACAAATATCTATTTTCCATGTAATATCTATCTAACAATCTGGGATTTGCATAAGATAATATCCTTTGAGAGATGAATTAAGCGAAATAACATGTTAATAATGAGCCATATTCTTAACTCATCACTAGTCATGAATAAGTTGGATCTATGATCAAGATTAGCATGTTATGCCATGCTTTAAAATGGGTGTTTACATTGTGTAGATTAATAATAAAGTTTTTAATTATAGAAACAAATGGTATACTCTTTATCATCATTACTTAATTAGCCAACACATAATCATTTCAAGGCTATTTCTATTTGTGAGTTCAATTACTTTGGTAGCCCTTCAATCATGGTTTTGGGAAAGTTTTCAAATAGGTATTCTAATATGGGTGGTAATATAAACCAAGTTGAACCTATGAATGTAGATCATATTAGGAAAAAGATGGAGGTTTGGCAAATTCTACATATAATGGGTATTACCAACTTTATTGATCATATTTTTTGGATATGATACTTATCTCTTGCATTAATTTGCAAAGAATTGGGTAGACCAGGTGGTTAATATCCATAAAATTTCCATTAAAATCAATGAGGAGTTAATTTCAAGGGTTACTGGGATAAAAATTAAAAAAATACATATATGAGACTCACTAGAAACCTTGAGTAGGAAAAGGAAAATTTTATAGTGGGTGATGAAAATATCACATTTTTTAAAGGAGGATTTAAAAGAGAGGATTTCTTAGTTCCATTTGATGAAGTGGATAAGAAAATCATAAGGTATGTTACCTTTGATGGATGTTATAAATTAGTGCATTACTTTTATCTCCATTTCTTTAAATAGATCCATCATAATATCCCTATTAACATTCTTTTTTATAATTTACATTCCTTGAAACATTCTATCAAAGACGTCTAAATGTGAAAGAAAACATAGTTGTTGCATCACGTGGTTATTTTCCTTATATACAAGTTTCTCAAGGCTCAGAACCCTACTCCTCATTATTCCATTACTAAAATTAAGCATTTCAATGTGAAAGTCTCTACCATTGGGCCTCTGAAATGGATTTTGAAAATTATTTTTAAATCTAAACCTGAGAAGGTTGAGGATCACAACAAGGTACATAATAAATAAGAGGGCTCTTTCAATGATCAATTTTTTTAGGAGACACATTCAGTGATTAAACTTGAGGAGAGTGACAAGCATACTTTCATAGATTAAGATAATCCAATCAAGACTCATTCACCTAAAATTGGGGAAGGCATAAAGCATGATGCAATAGGTAGCAAAGGAAATGATGATAATGTTGGTGTACAAATAGGGGATCCTCATTCTAATGTTTAGGCCAACTTTGATTTGAACTCAATGAAGCATATAGCTAAGAATCAAAGTAGAATAGAATTACTATAGGATGAGGTATACCTAAATAAATCTTTCCTTCATTATTTTATTAAGGATCATACATGACTAAAACATGAGATAAATAGTTTCAACAAAAAAGATGGGATTTATTACACAAGGGAGAAGGAAGTGGAAATGGCTACTCAAATTGATATTCATGTTGATAGAATTAATATGTTGGAGAAGGAAAATAGAGAGATCAAGGAAAATCTTAATATACATGTTAGACTCAACAAGGTAATGGTAAATAATGAAATGTAAAGTATGGAAGGGTTGTCTTTATTTTTTAATAATGCAAAACAAAGTGAGGATGAAACCATGTCCAAAAAGAATGATAAAGGAGTTACTAATATGAATGAGAAGGAAAATATGGTAGGTAGATTGGATAATAATTTCCAAAGTATGATAGAGAAGTGATCCAAATCTTAAGAGGAATGGAAGAAAACCCATAGCTAATTTTTTTTTTCTTTGTAATGTAAGTTGAGTATCAATTATTTTTATATTGCATCTTTGTTGTTTCTTTCCATTGGATATGTGATATGTACTATGTTTGTTAATATTTTTATCTATGTTAATTTACATAGAGGTGGTTCTTTTGTATGGGTAGGTTCCCTCTAAAACCCACTTTTTCCTTCAATAAAAAATAATATTTTTTTAGGTTATGAGTCAAACATCACACACTTAATCATTTAATCTTAATTAATCCATCTATTTTTATATCATTTTTTATTTTTTCTTATATGTGTTTAGATTAATATCATGTATTCTCTTCACTCCTTTCATAAGGTAACCTTTGAAATCAAAAAAAATCTATTTCATTCATGTCTCTTAGGAAAAAATTATGTATGCTCTTTCCTCACATTGTAAGGTGATCTTAAGAACTAGAAAAAATTGTGACTTCTTTATTTTTATTTTTTAGGGTCTTGAAACTTGTAATTAATCACAAAGAATTAATATAAATCCTATGTTCTGGTGGGTTATACAATTTAAGGAGGAATTTTTATTATTATCTAAGTAATGACATGTTTTAATGGAACTATTCAATGAAGTAGTTTCTTCCACCAATACCCAAGCCTTAGAAAATGCCTTTATATATAAGCATGCCTCATGTATTGAAAGGTATGTAGAGGACTTCCATAGTGAACTAGTAAAACCTAGCATAGGAGCCATTTAAGTGAAGACAAATAATGGTATCAAGAATATAACATTCTCAAAGATCACCCACAACTTACCCTTGAGGTATTATTTGTGTACCCCTATCTAGTTGTAATCACACTTGATATCATAGGTTTTTCTTATGTGCCTGTCTTGATTATATCCCCCTTATGGACAACTAGTTTTAAACTAAACACATCCAACCAAGCCAATCTTTCTAAATTAAAATTAAACCTATATTATTAAAACCTGATATATACCAATGGAATTCAACACAAGGTTTCACACCCAACTAAATCAATACTTAAATAATCACAACCCTTTTTTATCAAAATAAATTCTATTACATTGACAACACTAGCCAATCCCAAACAAACCTCCCATCCACTAATTACTATCCTAATCATTATATTCCCCATTAAAATTTAAAGGGAAACTAGTTATATCATCCCAATTCCATGATCAAGTCATACTTGAAAAAATCCAATAGATAATCCATTAGTTGGCAAATGTAACATCCCAAATATTGCCTTCGACATTATACCTTTATTGCCTACTAAATTCCATAATAGTCAACTCAACTAGATATATAATACCCATGAATCAATTGAGATATATAAACCCTATTTCATCTAACCCTTGTAAAAAAATCCAAAAAACAAAAATCCAACACCTCATTGTCTAACCATTAAGCACTCCATACTAGACTATCTCTTGATCTAAGAAAACTACACTTTCCCTAACTTTGGCAAAAAAACAATGAGTAACAATCACGAAATGAATGAGCCCATAATCTACAATATCAAAACAAACCATAACCCAATAGAAAATAAAATGATAAAAATCACTTAAAGAATACCCTAAAAATCCTTTTAGTAACATCTATTAAGCCCTTAAGGCACAAAAATTCAACTATGTCCTACCATCACCACTCCAAGGCACATCACTTACTCAAGAACTGAGAACATACATGTCTAAGAATAAATAGTTGGGGATATTCCAAGATCCCTTTTAAAATAAATATAAAGCTCATCCATAACCAAATCAAGGTCATCCCATATTTTATGAACCCATCCTTGATGGACCCATCTTTGACCAATCCATCATTGGTCCACCCATATTTTACAAACTCATATTTGATGAACCCACCATTGACCAAACCATATTGACTACCCCATGTTTGGTGAACCAGTAATTGACCAACCCACATTTGATCAACTCAAATTTGGTTCCTCATACAACCTCCACTCACCTATCAAAGCCTCCATCACCAAGCCTCAAGTTACAAAAAAAAAATTATATAATGACATCCAAAATTCCCTCCACATAGAAAAAATCCCCATCTCTCATAGAATTAGTGTCATGCCCACTATTAATGTGAATAATAAGGACCATACATCATGTTTGTTTGGCTCAACATCATTTTTCAAAATTTTCCTTCTTATAGAAGATAAAATTGAAAGTTTCAATAACTCATGGTTGTACAATGGTGACTTCTCATCTTATTTTCAAAGTGAGAAGTATCTTATATCAAAGTCAAACTAAAAAATATTTAAATATAAATGATGACGACTTGGACTCTATGAGTAATAAATCTTATAACATATCCATGTGTGCACAAAGGGGATCGCAACATTAACTAAAAATACCCATGTGATCAACATATGGATGTTAGTGACACTTCCCTTATTTATATGGAAGTTTAATCCAATATCAAAACATGTTCCACTAATGGAATCTATGAGGACATTATTTCCACTAATCTTTTAATGGCACCACCATATTTACCAACTATTTTGACCTTCAACAACTTGCACTCATTATTAGTCCACTAATAAGATAATGTACAATTGAACCTCTTTCAAAATAATGAAGTTATCATTGAGTTGTTGAGATTCTAAGATGACATCCAACTATGAGATCAAGAAAATATAATCAAAATAAATATCAACACATCAACCTATCTTAGGGATAAATAAGACTTCCTCAATTGAAACAAATCAAAAATAAATCAAAATAATAATTAAAAAAATAGAGTCCCTATTTAAAACCTCTTTGAGGTGATATTGGACAAAGTAAATCAAAATCAAGAACATAAAAGTATGTATTTTGATAAAAACCTTTATAAGGTGCTAATAGATGAGGAACTCAACTTTCCCCTTGTACTATAAAATTTTCAATATGACTCCACATTGTTTTTTCATGTAAATAGTAAAATATAAGATAATCCCAAAAACATTAAACTTGTAGTAACTCTTAGTCTTGAAAAATATAGAATTTCCATTGCCCTCCTATCAGAAGTTTATGATGTATTTACATGGCCAATGGTGTGTGAGACTATTGGTCATAATATCCTTTAGTATCAATCTATTCACACTTACCCCAATCATACTATTTTTCTAAATCCTTCACCCAACATGCATCCCACTTCACCCCCCTTGGTAGCACTTTTTATTATAGTCACTATGATAGTATCTAGATAAGATGTTTAGAATAAGTTAATCTTTAAATAAATGAATTAACCATAGACATATTTTGAGCACACACTTGAAGTTAGTATACCATTTCAATAAAAAAAAAATCAAAAAATCAAAAATTCAAAAATTCAAAAAATCAAAAAATTCAAAATGAAAAATTAAAAAAATCAAGAAATCAAAAAATTAAAAAATCAAAAAAATCAATAAATAAAAAAAATCAAAAAATTAAAAAATAAAAAAATCAAAAAATCAAAGAATCAAAAATTTTAAAAATAATGATAATAATAATAATAAAAAAATAACCAATAAAATAAAAATATAAAAAATCATCCACATGTGAAAACCATTACTATTAAACCTCAAGAGATTACCATAATGAAAATCAATTTCTAGCATCATGCATATATTTGTTATCTAAAAATATCCTACACGTGGGGGAAGATCCACTCCATCCATCCACCATTGACATCTTAGTCCATCCTCCTAACCTAGCCTATAATGTACATCCTTCTTCCCATCTTTGACCTTCATTACATGGAAGAAATATTGAGACCTATTTTGGAAACTTATAGGTATACTTTCAAAATGCTAATTTGATGACTGGGGCACATGTTTCTCATACAACATAATCCTTGGAGATTTTGATCCATCCAATATTACCACTATTACCATCCTAATTCTAGAACAGATTATCCATTTACTCACTGTCTCATCTAAAATCTAAAAAAATACAGAACATTATAAAATACAAAAGAATGTAAAAAATCTTAAAAATCCTAATAATGTTAAAGATATAGCAAATCCAAAGCAATACCCAAGTCTAAAATCCCCAAAAGTAATTTTTCTTGCCCTTGGACTTGTTGAAATCCTTGTTCACCCTCAATCAAATCATTACATATTCATCAATATATATCATTCCCACATCAAATCCTATATCTTTATCATGATATATCATTTCCAATCCAACCCCCTCATATATATATATATATTCTTGTGGAAAAATCCAAACAAATTAAAGCATGCAAGACTTATATCAAGTGTGTTAATTTCATCCACTACAACACCTATATCCATGTGATCTCTTGAGACATGACCTCATAGTCATGAGACCCAACCCCTCATTCCTCTTTTTCAATCCCTCTTCCTCCTTTTGAGAGACCATTTGTATCTTTCATCCCCACCTATCATCTCAAGTGGGCATCATTTATAAACAAATCCTCACTCCATTATGTCCATCTCCCTAAATACCATGCATTAAGGGCATCCTAATGCACCCATATTTCTTCCTCTATATTATTTTAAAACTCATTACTTCTTATTGTCATAAATCCTTTCAAACTAGGGAGAAATATAGACACTCCATTTATATACTCTATTTTTGACACCATAATTTTAATCACTTTAAACACTCCCTATTGATCCATAATCTACCACAATATTTCCATTAATAAACATTAATCATATCATCAACACATCCTTAGCCAATTCATTGTAACCACAACATCACCTCCAATCAGTTAATCACATTATCCTAATTCTATCATGACCTCACCCAATCCCCCTAAAATCAAATCCTAGATTAATTAAATAGTTAATAATATTATTTAGATGATAATTACTAATAATAAAATTCATACACACATAATTCCAAATATGTGAATAAATTAAAATAAAAATCAGCACATCATCCAATCTCACATCAAATCCCTAAATTCCAAGTCAATCAATCAAGCCCATGCCTAAAATCAATCAATACCATACATCTCTAACCTCTCTCATTTAATATCCAACACCCTTCATTTAATGAGGATGTTGACTCAATAATATCCATCCATCTCAAATCAAATCAATCCATCCATTTACCCCCATAAAATTTTTATAAATTAAACCCCTCTCATTTATTTTAAGAAAGATTTCATAGCCTAAAGAGATTGTGCTAGTTTGAGATCAATTCATCCAAGTCACCATAAATATCATCAATCAATATTCATAAATCCAAGGGGACATGCTTTAATAATGCTTTCACATGTCCAATTGAGCAACCACATTCATCTAAAATATGAGGAAATCAACACAAAAATGGGGATCTCCTTATGGTAAGTGGTGTATTTTATTTCCTTATTTACTCAATTAGAAGTGCACTTCTTTGTTAGAGTATTAATTTATTTATTTTATTTTAATGTGTTTTATCTAATTTTGGTATGTGTATAATTTATATATTTTATGTCTAACCTATATATGTGGGTGTGTGTGTTTATGATGATTTTTAGAATCAATGACCTAGTGGAGGATAATGATACAAAATACATGCCTTAACCTATTCCATGATCACTGATATGAGAAAGGAAACCATTATTATTGATCTTATATTTCTTACCAACATAGTAATATATTTTAAATTTGTTTCCCTTACATACCATGAGGATCAATATTTGGCATGACAAGCAGAGAAGATCAACACACTGGAGGCCTGATTTAAAACCCTAGTATACCTAGATATAATGAGTAGGTCTACCTCATTCAATACATATAATATTAGAGGGGAGGGATACCATAATATAACCAATATAAAGTGGTATAGGAGTCAAAAAAATAATGTCATGTCATTATGCATTAGGCCATTCCTAAAGGGGATAGTTAGGACTAGCTCTATGAGATTACTTAGTTGTTAGTATTAGTATTTTTTTATTTTTTGATAATTTGACCAAACTATCACTGTTGGTGTGATGGATATGTATGAAAAACTTTGTGTGTGTGTGTGTGTGTGTGTGTGTGTGTGTGTGTGTGTGTGTGTGTGTGTGTGTGTGTGTGTGTGTGTGTGTGTGTGTGTGTGTGTGTGTGTGTGTGTGTGTGTGTGTGTGTGTGTGTGTGTGTGTGTGTGTGTGTATGTGTGTTTGTGTGTGTGTGTTTGTGTGTGTGTGTGTGTGTGTGTGTGTGTGTGTGTGTGTGTGTGTGTGGGTGTGTGTGTGTGTGTGTGGGTGTGTGTGTGTGTGGGTGTGTGTGTGTGTGTGTGTGTGTGTGTGTGTGTGTGTGTGTGTGTGTGTGTGTGTGTGTGTGTGTGTGTGTGTGTGTGTGTGTGTGTGTGTGTGTGTGTGTGTGTGTGTGTGTGTGTGTGTGTGTGTGTGTGTGTGTGTGTGTGTGATATATTTAGTTTTACTATTCTCTAGTGCTTGTTATTTGTTATAATGTTTTACTTCTTAGTTTATGTATTGTAGATGGTAATGAACATGTGAAATTTACTACATATAATGTGGAAAATTATATTTATTTTTTTGTGTAATTATGTTAAAAAAAATTTAAATTCAATAAAAGTATTGTTTTTACAGAAGAATGCATTAACAATCACTTTTTAGGTAAAATTTGAGCTACTTCATTCACATGGCCAGAAACAATCAACCTGAACCAATGAACAAAAGGGAAAATAAATTTTATGGAATGATGAATATAAAGGTCAAATTATCAAAATATAAAAATTGTTAAAGATATTTATATTATTTCATATTGATCAAAATATGATTCAACTTCTTTCTCTAGATTTTCATTTTCTTTGAATCAATTGGTGAAGGGAAAGGTTATCTTTTCAACATAGTCTTCTAAGAAATATCTTTGGGATTTGTAACTTCAGAACTTTAAAAATTCTTTTATATTTTTTACCTATTAATGTGACCCCCTATGTTTAACCTCATGTGTTTAGGAAGAATTAAGGATTCATTACCAAACACTAAACATAGGTGAGTAAGGGAATTTACCTCCAAGGCTAACCCCATGCATCAAGGTAATTGTGAGGGATCAAAACTCAGGTTAGTAGAGGGAAATATATGTATAATTCTTACATTTACCACTTTCTTAAGTTTGATTTTATTTTATAATTCTTAATTGTTAATATAAATCTTTTTTTTTGTAGGAAGGTACTTACTCCTAGGAATTGGCCCCATGTAATTAGGAAGATGCAATGGATCATCATCAAATTTAATTTATATGAGTAAGTTGACTTGGGTAAAACTATATAGATCTTATATATATATATATATATATATATATATATATATATATATATATATAAGGATAATATACTATGATAAATCTTCTAGACTAGGTTGCAGGATAGATCATGTAAGTTTTTAGAAATTTTTAATAAACAAACCATTAATACACGTAAGGACCAAGATAAATATTCTACTCAATTTTTATTTTGAATTTATTTTTTAGAATATGGTAAATAGTAACAATGTAAATTTTAAATTATTATGGTTGCAATAATATTTTTTCTAAGGGAACTTATAGCTAGATAGTTTCCTTGTCAAACTAACTGAAATACACAAAGAAAATAAATGATAAGACAAGGCTACTAATGTATTTAAGACAATGTGGAATATATGGAATTTGTATGTAATATAATTTTAGCTGTATATATTTTACAAATTCTTAAAAATATTTACCATTCAAAGTGCATAAATGAAAGGCCCCATTTTGAAAATCTTCTTTTACTAGATACTGACCTAACAAATTGGGTCTAAAATATTGACCTTCACCCTTATTTTTGTCAATTATAATATCAATCCTCACAAATAATTTTGTAACATAAATAATGTTTTACTGGCATTTATTTTATTATATTGGTCATATATATGAGTTTTATAAGCCTCATGATTCTGAGTAGCCTTTAACAAGTTTTCATCTAAGCCTTTTAATTGGGTAAGATGATAATCCCTATACTCTTATTTATATAAGAAGCCCTATAGGGAAACAAAGAGGCCTAAAGTTATAATTATAAGTGTAATTAAACATATACACCAAATATTAATGAATAGGGGGTTCCCCTAAACGTATGAATGCTCATTCTTTAAGCCCACAAAGTGGAATATAGGTAAAGGTGTCAATGAATCCTACTATATTTTACAATATTAATTAGTATAAAATTTAAACAATTAGATCACCTTAGATTGACCATTATCCTAAAGATAAGACAACTACGTGGAGTGGTGAGATATAGATATTTTTTTTCATAGTTCATTTATCTCAAAATTCTTAAAAGGGGAGCCATCATCATAATAATGACTTGTGGAATTGTAAACCTACAAATTATCTAATTCAAAATCAATTTAGATATGATGGATCCCATGATAATGGTTAATAGCATGGCCTCTACACACTAGGATAAATTTTAAATTTAAGTGATAATGAAGTGATGGCCAATGGAAGAGGTGAGCAAGAGCTTACCAACTAGATCTAGACCCCAAGTAGAGAAGGACCAAAGTGTGATGATCAAATGAAGTTATTTGGAAAGAACATGATTTTTTTCAGAGAACTGTTGGAGTTTGTCACATTTTTGATATATTCCATAGGATCTTGCTCAAACATTGACAAAAAATAATCCATTCTATGGATATTTTGGGTAGTTTCATGATCACCAAAGTGTCCATAAGAAACAGCACTATGATAATGAAACAAAAATATCTTGAATTCTTATTGATATACATATCTAAAGATAATGGCATGAAATTCTTTTGATACTAGGTTATGTTGAGGTTAATGCCTTTATTTATAATTTCCATTCTTTAGATAGGTGAGGTTATTCAATTATTTTATTATATCTACATACCATAGGGAGGAATCAATCATGGGTATCAAAAAATAATAAATAAATTCATCAAATAATTCAATGTGAACAATATTACTACTATGTAAAATGGAATTAGTCAACCAATCGATAATAATTTATCCATTAATAAGCTTATGGTTGATGTTAGTTAATTTTAATTCACTAAATAATGTGATGAAATGGTTAATATTTTTAAAGAGGTTTGTTGAGTTATAAAGTTATGAAGGTTCTAAAATTTTATAATGACCCTAGTATATTAATTGAGCATATAGTGTATCAGTTGGTTAGTGGTGATCACTACAGCCATAAATTCCTTCTCTACGTGAGTATACATTATTTCTTCATCAATAAATACTTTGTTAATGATTTATATGACTCTTTATCTACCATCAACATCTTATGGAGATAACATGTAAGGAAGTGACACTTCAAATGATCTTATGTAAAGGATAAGGGGTCAATTGTACTTAAGTGGATAAATGTTTGTAGATACATAAGAAAATAATTCTCTAACTCAAATGCATTCTCATATTCATGGGAGTAGATTAGACCATTTTATTTTTTAATTAGGATGAATAACATACAAGAGGTCAAGGATAAACCTCTAAATTTACCCTATTTTTTAAGGAATAATATTATACATGATTGATCTTAAATTGGATACATCTCAATAATATCACATATTTTAGAAAGATATATATCAATTCTATATTTAAAAATGTACCAAAAAATATTTATATAAGTGACATCAAATAATAATTTTCAAATTAAGCATGAGACAATATTAAATAAAATTGGTAATTATGACACACAATACCTCAAGATGATCATCTCTTTTTTGTGACTTTCCAAAAATATTGTCTAAATATACCTATAGAATTTTTTAAATGTGGGTCATGGATCTTTGATAGGTTGCACTGCCATTATTATCACTAAATGGAATAATAAAATAACATAAAGTTTTTAAAATTTTGTTGAAATAATTTTTCCTTTGATCCCTTTTAAATATATGCATTTTATTATATCTTAAAAAGTCATCCATTAGAGATAAAAACTCATACCCAATTTTGGCATTGATTATAACATTTATAGCGAGAGAGGGAAATAATATTTAGGACATGGTTTGTTGATATCTATTAAATATATACATATCCTAATTTTTACATTATTATTTAGTATGAGGATGATATTATAAAACCATGTAGTATAGTCAACAAGCTTAATGAATCCTACCTTAAGGAGAGTGTTTGCTTCTTATATATCCATCAATGCAATTTTTTTCATTAAAGGCCTCAGTTTTTGTTTGATGGGTTTTGATATAGATTATGACATAATAATATATGATATGGTATTTATTTATGATTACATAATCATTAACAAGCTTATTTTCCTTTCCAGGTATGGTTTCTATGGAAATGAAATCTAATTCTTTATCAATTTCACATAATATTTTTATAGAGTTGAATGTGTTTAGATTTGGTTTGATAAAATTTAGAAACATTATTGGCATAAATTTTTAAATAGACTAAAATCATAAGGTTTTTAATGTATAATCTTATGGTAATTACAAAACCTAAAATAAAATATTCATATTCAGCCACATTATTTGTGCATTCAAGTATTAACTTGAATCCAAAATACATGATCTTTCCTTTAGAGGATGTCAGAATTAATCCTACATTAGTGTTAAAATGGATTTTTTCTCCAATTATTATGGAGTTCCCATTAATTTTTTAAATTTAAAATATCATCATGTTATGTAGGACTCCTTTCTTCACTCTCAAATATTTACACCATGCAAATGTCAGGAATTATTTCCACTAAATCAAAAGATTCCAAACCTAGATTTTTGTGGGGATTATAAGTTCCAATAACATTTGGGTAAAAATAGAGTGTGATAGGTTTTAATTCTCTAATATTTTGATAATTTTAGTTTTTTATGTCTTGGAAATGGTTGCCACTATCATGGGTATTCCTCACCCTTTTTTGTTACTTTTTATATAGTTTAAACAATTTTGTCTTTAGGATCCTCACCTAATGGGGTCTTGGAATTTTTTAAATTTTATTTTGAAATACATTTAGATACTATGATGGGTTATTTTTATTTTTTATGAGGAGGAGGTTTACTTATTTTATTTCTATAGAAGTGTCAATATATGTGGACAACATGAATTTTCCTAAGATTAGCTTATTGTACATTGAATGGTTTAGGATCACCTTCATGTTTAACCCTAAATTGATTTTAGTATAATGGTACTATAGGGTTAATAATATATAAGTGATTGAGCACAAGGGTGATAAATAGATCTATAGCATGACAATTAATTTACATACTTAGATATACAATATTCTAAATTTATAATATTGAGATATACCAAAAATAGAAAGTATGGTTATTGATTGATATTACAATAAATTGAAAACAAGAGTACTTAGATATTTCACTATGCATATACAGATCTAATCTAACACAATCTATAAGTGGACTAGATCAATATTCTATACTAGTTGTTAGATTTTATAATTTTATACTCTTTGACCATGGATGCTTGCATTGGATCTTGATAGTTGTGTCGACATTGGTGTTTGAGTTAGACATAGGTTTCTCATATAGAATAGTGACTAGATTTATATATGACCACCTAGATCCTTATGGGTTATTTTTCACATTTTTCTTTTATGTGTAAAAATCACATGCACATAATTTCACTCTTTGTCAAATGATCAAACCTTAGCTTCCTCACCTTTGGAGTGATTTTGGGAAATATGAGTTAGTGGACACATGGTGTTGATTTTTCCTAAGGAAAAAATTATCAAGTGGTGCTAAATACATATCCAATACTCTAAAGAGTGCCTCAAACTTATGCATTTCTCTCCTATGTGTTGGCTTGTGTGTGCATAAGGATGAAATGTGTGATAAACAAGTACATAGAGTGACCTAGATTATAAATTAGAAAATATGGATCATAGGATGATCCTTTAGTAATTTAGACCTAAAGGGATACTTTTCATATTATTTATATGGAAATAAGGATGAATATGGAATATTTTTTCATTTAAATATTTTTTTGAGTGCTTTTGCTATGTTACCTTGTGAGTTCCTGATATTTACTAGGTTTTATTTAAGTGAAGAATCAATGAGGGTTGATATTGTATGTATACCAATCCATTTTGAAAATATCTCACACTAAATAACTTAGGCCAACCTTTAGTATATTTTTCATTTGAAAATTAGATGGATTTTGGGAGCTAGATACTTAGCTTAAAAAGGAACATTTGCATTGATGTAGGCATTTGGATGGGACATAAGTGTTTGGGAAGCTACAAAATAGGTACATGTCCAAAACTAGTAGATAAGGATAATGATCAAATTTAGAGCATTTTGCATAGTATAGAAGGCCTAGTCATCAGAATAATGATTAGACTAAAGATAAGCAATAGCAAAAAGAGATAGCAAACATGAGGCTTTTGAGAGGGGAAAGGTCTTATAACTAAAGGGTACAACCATGATAGATATTTTACAAGTATAAAATACTATCGTGATACATAATTTAGATTTAGTATCTACATTTACATGCATTAATTATCAATGAAATTACTATTTTAAAGGAAAAAAATCCCTACCTAGGTATGTGTACCACACTGTGCCTTTATGTGAGTCTAACCTGAGTTATATTTTACTAACTGAATTATAACCAAAATCATGTTAGAACAGATAATTAGTGCATATAATATAGAATTGAAAGAATTTGAAATGCTTGAAATTAAAGAGAGTAAGGTTAGGAGTAGAGATGTGTATTGATGCAACCATATTGCCTTTTGATAATTTAATTCTAAGAGATGCTTCAATATGAAGTATTGAAATTGAGATTAGGATAATTTAAAAACTTACAAGTACATATATATATATATATATATATATATATATATGAGGAAAACATGTCCCAAACCTTATAGAAAATGTGAGTTGCTACATGATCATTGATCTCATTTCAATCATATAATCCAATAATAATATAACCTAGAGAGTGTGAGTGATCCAATCATAGACACTAAAAATCCATAATGATAGTTCTGAATGTCATAATTCCCCTAGACACCTCAAGACCCACTTGGGCCCAACCATTGGCCTTTTCATTGACAACCAAGCCTAACCTAATTTAATTAACCTTGTGGTTAAAACCCACCTTTTTACTGACCCTACCTTTGACCCCTAACTACTGATGATCAGCTTGACCATCGATAGTCAAGTTATACAATCTAAATAAACTTAACTCACCCTTAAATCCACCATGATTTTTCTATAATTAACTCATCTAAGTCTACATAGATGACCATGCATACACAAGTTAAAATTAGATAGTAATTTGAACCCCTTTTTAATGTCTTGATGTACCTCTCCTTCCTTGCCTATAAGAAGAGAGGAGCATGAGGTGAAAACCGATCCCATCCAAAACTATAAAGATATTTTGCATCTAGATCCTTTTTTATAGGAATCCTTATAGTGATCCAACCATCACATTAGAGTACTGACTTACCACCACCCTTTGATCGATAGTTAAGTATTTTTAGTCTATTAGAATCACACTAGACTCTATCAATGAGACAACTACCTCAACCATTCATTCAACCCTTCTAGCAAGCTCAATTTTTTTTTCCATTATTCAATTACTTTGTTTGTATTTTGAAATTATCCCAACACAAACCAACCTCTTGGAATTGTCTTATAGAAACTCATCAATTACCCATTTATCAACCCAGACCCAACACACAATAACTATTGATGGTCATCTTGACCACAAATGGTCTATCCAACTACGAATGATGACCTCAACCACTAATGGTCACCTCAACCATAGATGGTTACATCAACCACTGATGGTCATTATGGAAAAAAATAACAATAAGTTATTTTCACCCACTTACCCTCAACCAAATCTAATTTTATTTTCATCTACCTATTCATAAACCCCCAACCTATTTTTTGAATCACACCTAACCTATTTAACATTAGTATTGACCTATTTATTGCTATATTAGTCATTTTAATCCATTTTTTTATCAAGCATTTCTTGTATCTAATTTTAGTATCTTATTTATGAAAGTAATTTATATTCTATTTTCTAAACTTAATTGTTTACAACATGTAGATTGATAGCCCCTGAAGAAGCTCTTGCTTCTGAGATCTAGCTAGCACTAGGAAATCCACCCAACTATCAATATAACCGACCATTTTCTTTAGTGTTGTATTATTTTCATGTTGTCCTTCCAAGCCAAAGAAGAGTTCTTCACAATCATCTGATTTAATGTGTGCATAACCAAATAAAATTTTCAACCATACCCATATCTAGTTTGTTCTTCTTCCTTTCTCAGAATATAAGCTAAAATTCATGGAAACATTATAGCATGCTTAGTGGGACCCTTGAGTCTTTACTTGGGTTTAATTTTGTTTGCATCTATATTCTTTTCTCCCTATTTGCTCATAAATGAAATTAAAGTTTCTTTTAGGATTTAAATCAACTACATACATTGGTTGCTTAAAATTTTAGCTCACTTAGATAAATTAAATCAAAGTAATTCAATCATAGCATCACTCTTATTACACAAACTAAACCAAATCACCTTCATCAATAAAACAACTTGAGATAAGGCTTGACTAGGATTTCATCACCTAGTGGTCACCTTACCCTTTCTCAATAATCCTACTTGGAGGTCATTACCAAGGGGAAAACTAACTTAGCTCTCTAGTTAAGTATAAACTCTAGAAATTGGTATATATTGGTTAATCACCTGACATCCTTAGCATTGTGGTGTATGAAGTGAGGGGGTAGGCCCTAATACTAAGCCATGTATTGATTTATAATATAGATCCTTTTGAGATCCTAAACACAACTTGAAAACAAACCAAACTTCTTTTTTAGTACCCACTCTACAAGTCAATTTTAGTCACATAATTTCTTATAGAGCTTAAGGCATAAGCCAAAAGAGAGACTAAAAGGAACTTTGGGAATTAACATACTAATTTAGTGTGTAATTTATTTCCTTTCTCTTTTCTTGTCTTCTCTTTGTTTGAGTGGTGAGTTTATTTGTGTATTATCTCTTCTTTATCTTGGATTGTTCTAACTCATCATCAATGAAAGAATTTAGTAGTATAGAACCCATCATCAAACCAATCAGCCTTTTCTACCTGATCATCTATGGAGTACATCTATAAACCAAAAGCATCTCCCCACCCTTTTAGAAGTCCTTCTTTCCTTGAGTAGTTCCCCAAGGAGATGCAAACTTTTCTACCTTCTTAATAACAATCCTATGGCCCTTTAGCATTATCTTAACATGATGCCTCACCATACCCCTACTTTAGTTCCACCTATGGACCTACCTTATGGTATGCCTTCCCACCTTATGAGAAACACTTCTATTACTACAGTCACCACCCAACCATTGACCACCCAAGATTCTTCATCTACCGATAATCCCTTTGACACTACTATGTAAAAACAACCTACCCACCCTAAAAACACCCTTATACCTTCCACCCCACCAAAAACTCCTCTACCTTAGGAACAACCCAACCACTATCCACCTATACTCCCCTCACCATGGGAGTACCTACCACTAACATTTCCAACCTTCTTTTGGCTACCTCTAATCCATTAATTACTATTCCACTTAAAAATATTGTGGTGCCTATACTTTTTACCTTACCAACAATCAACACAAAAGTCAATACCCTTCCTTTGATCACCAACCTAACCATAGCTCCTACCCAATAGGTTCCCATTAAACCAAACCTAGGTTACATCCCTAACCCATAAGGGCATGTACCTCTACCCACTACCCAACCACCTGCAACCACCTACCCCTATATAGAATCCACACAATCACCTATGTCCACATATTTGTGGTAGATTCTCAACCTCCTACCGACAATCAATATATTACCCAACCAACACAATAATATGCACCTCATAAATTTTTAGGCACACAACCCAAAATAGATCTAGTGAAAATGATCATGGATAAAATGACTACCTTAGAGTCATCCATTTTTGGTGCTCACAACATCTTATCATATGACTAGATCTGTAATGAGCCCATCCACCCATCTATCTCTATCATACCATATCCTCCACAATGGAAACTTATCAAGTTTTCTAAATTTTAAAGTAAGGAGGATCCCCAAAAACACCTCAGGGCATTAGGCATGCATGTTATTTAATTGCCTACGATGATTCCCTCCTTATTCATACCTTACCTATGTCCCTATCTAGTCTTACATTGGATTGGTATAATGCCATAACCAAACACGCTCTCTTCCCCTTCACTCAGTTGGCCCAAACCTTCTTGGATCACTTCTTAATAAACATCTCTAATAAATTTTCCATCACTTAACTTTACTCTATCTAATAATTTAATGATGAATCTATTACTAATTATGTATCTCATTGGAGGAGCCTAATCAATCAAATTTCTTTCTCTTTACCCCAACCTGAACTAATAAAAAAATTTGCTTGGATATGTGCCAAGCACATGTCCTCTAAATTATGTGTTTATAGCTTCAGAACCTTTGTTGAAGATTTCACCATGGCACATAATCTATAAAATAGAGTCATTATTGAAGGAAAGTTAAAGTTGAAAAAAAAAAACTACCTAAAAAACCAATGAGACCTCTTTCTCTAAACCAATCAACCAAAACAACACTGGAACCAAAAATAAGGAAACTATGAATTCGGTTATCCTTAAGACCGCTCTTCCACCATTTGTCAATCAACTAAACTCCTCTAACTCTTCCAAATAAAACATGAGAAACCAAAATTGAAATAATTCAAATCAATTTAGTCTACTTGGCACTAGTATAAAAATAATAATAAATGACTAAGCTTGGTCAGTGACCATTAGTACTTTATTGTCAATCATTTATAATGTGACCAAATTTATGACTAAACCATTTTTAGTCATTTATTAGTTATTTTTATTGACCAATTTGGTATTATATTTATTCATTTATTTTTGTTAACTAGTCATTTATTTAGTCACAATAGTCATTGTAATAATTAATTATCGACAATTGGTTGTATATTTAGTCATTTTTATTCACTGATTTCTATTTATTGGTAGTATATTTAGTCATTTGTATTAACTGATTTCCATCCATTGGTAGTACATTTAGTCATTTTAATCATTATTTTTCCATCAATTGGTAATATATTTAGTCATAATTATTCAATAATTTTTGTCAATTGGTAGTATATTTAGTCAATTTAATTATATAATTGACATCAATTAGTAGTATATTTGGTAATTTTAATTGACTGATTTCTATTAATTGGTAGTCAATTTAGTCATTTTAATTTTTGATTTCCATCATTTTGTAGTTTATTTAATTGTTTTTGTTCACTAATTTTTGTCAACTGATAGTATATTGATACACTATTTATTAATTGCATAATCATTATATTTACTACTAGTTTAGAGGTACATTTTCATTTATATGGTATGAATAATTTATTAAATACCATAAGTTATATAATGTAGAAATAAACATATTATTAAACATGAATTAAAACATAAAAGCAAATAAAAATATTACATATACAAACAAGCTACAACATGCTCGAAGTTAAAAGATTGACTCAACATCATGATAAAAAAAGGTAATGTACAATAAAAAATATAATGTAATTTTGATGAAATATAAGATGTTCATATATATACCAAAAATATCAAAGACTAAGAGTTTCCAACTCTTTCAAATACACCATCATAAATATTCCTGAACAACACATTCAAACTACTACATAAAGAAGTGTGTCAAGCTCTGTAGTAACGAGTACATGATAAAAATTAACCATGTCATTTTTTACAAATATTTTAGTAGCCATGTACCATGTGAAGGTTACTTATTTATCTTTCAAATAGATAGATCTATCTATTTTGTCTTCATAAGCAAGGGGTATTTGTGACCTTTAAAATATTTACATTTACATCTCCTATTCCTTTAAATTTGACTCCATGTATAATAGATAGTGAGTGAAATTTCTCAATGCCCATATTAACACATCAAATGGATCCAACACCCAAAATTTACCCCTTATTAGATTTCATCAATACATTTATTCAAAAACAAAAAAAATACACATTATATTGAGATATAAATATTTGATAAAACAGATAAACATTCGATAAATATTTATAAGAAACTACAAAATGATGATAGGAAACATGAAACCATGCACTTAACATATTAAACAAAAATTAACTTCCCACTATTTGATACATAATATATGTTAGATACAAAAGGTGGTAATATGTTAGCAATCATGTGTCATGAAGATGTGGATGCTAAAAGGATAACAAATGCCATTCCTCCAGTTGTTATGGTCTATTCTATAGTTGTTGTGGGCACCTTCCTCACTATTGGGAACAACTTTACATTGGCTATGGGATTAACCTATAGGTATTATAGGTACATCATAACCCCTATATACACCTCTTTAGTAGTTTTAGGTTAATTCCTCATTAAGGATGAGGTATGGATTTGGCTATGGGCTATTGAGAAATTCATGGAAGACATCAGATAAGCTAGAGCAAGAGTGAGGAAATATTAGAGTAGAAACTTCAAACATTTCTAAGGAATGGTCATACCCTTAAATAAAAAGGTAAGTTCTAAAACAAAGGCATACACTTCCAATCTCCATTTGGAGTGTTTTAGATTAAAATTTATGACTACAGGGATATAAAAGAGCTATTCTCAACTTCTGGTCACTTCATGTAAAATAATTCACTCTACCAATAAGAGAGATATAGTATTTTTTCTAGATCAAAGGTCCTAATTTTGATAAACTAGCTAATTTCCAAATTAAAAGTTTACTAAACAAATAATCTATTAATAAACATCTTCATTTACTATGAGTAAGACAGAAGAGAAACAAGCCATCAACAAGCTCATACAGAGGAAATCAAGAGCAATAAATGCCATCACCCACCCTCATCCATGATTATAAATTTTTTAACATGGATAAAAAATAATGATATGTAGTAACCACCTTGCGAAATGATGGAAATAGTCTCTCATAGCACTGCAAGATCATTGCTCTAGTGCTTTGAAGGTCATCATGATTGCATGTAAGTTACTGAGGGAATAATTAATGGATAGGACATTATGATCACATAATTACCCAAGAGTAATAATACATCAAAATAATGACTACCATAGTAATAATTACATGAGAAAACAACAAGCTAAGCTTCCATTCTAGCAAACACTCACATGTAGATTTGTTATGTCAAAACCATAAGAACAAATGGTTATAAAGGTACGATGCATATTTTAGTCATAAAAAAGCACTTTATTCTTTTAATATAACTTACATTATATTAAAAAACATATTTAATCATTAAAACATCATTCATCAAGTTTTGTAATGATTTATGCCAACTCATCACTAAAAACCCTTATTATGACCCCATCCTATCTATTTGCATCCTACATGTACCACCTCACTTAGGGACAAGTGACATTTCATGTGGGACCATAAAAATGCTATGATCAATCAATCACATGATAATCTATGCAAGTAGATTGAAATCCCATGATTATGCTATAATGACGCCCATATTTGATTAGGTAAAATAATCAATTTTATTATTTTCCACTTCGAGATCAAAGATCATTCATAAAAAGACCTAAGCAAGACATTACTATAGCCTATAACCAAAACTACCATTATTGAAGAAACTCGCTTCACTACATGCAATAATCTAAAGGTAAAATTAGGTGTTTTAAAGATATATCTATTTGAAAATTTTGATAAGAAGATAAACTAGCTATAATGGGAGGTTTAATAGTGAGAAGGGAACCCTCAAACCATGGGCAGTTACAAGGAGACCCAAACAATTGGGCCATCTTTTGCAAGGTTGGATGGGCTACCTATTTTGAGAAACTATAGTATTTTTTAAAACCTCTCACTAGAAAATTTGTAGGGTCTTTATTGGAGAACAAGCAATAGTATTTGGCATCACATTTTTAGTTATAGAATAAATGGTATGTTAGGTTACTGGGTTACCAAGAATTAGGGAAAAATAGGAAGAGAAACCTAATGGCCAACTAGTTAGACAATAGTTTTCTCAAGACAATGAAAGGCTAGTGATTAAGAAAATAGGTGTGGAGAGATTGAGTTTACCCCCAACCTAGAGAGAAGTGGCGTTTTATATCATTAAATATCTAATATGTGAAGGTAGGTATTCCTTGATCTATACTATCCAATTAAAATTTTTGAATCATTTAAGGCATGGTAGGACTATGAATGTCCCAAAACACTCATGGAATATCTTAAATAAAATGTCTAAAGAATACCAAAGGGGGTAGAAAAATCCTTGTCTCATCATTATTTGATCTAGTTATTAGTTAAACAAGGAATGAGGGATACTAGACTTGACCTTAACTGGGAATATTTTCTAACCTTAAGGACTAGTGAACCTCAATAATAGGATAGAAATAATGAGGGGGAATCTTCCAAGGGATAGGTTTAAAAAACAACATAATAGGATACTATAGGCACTAGTGAAGCTAGTCAGCATGTAGATATTAAATTCTCACCTGTATTTATTATGAGTAAGATAAGATGAAGAAATTTTTTTCTACCTCTTGAGGATAAAAGGAAAGTCCACCAAAAAAAATTAGGTAGGATATTCCTTCTCCTACTATTCTAACTATTTAAACACAAGAAGTAGATTCTTCCACCATGGCTCCTTCAAAAGGAGAAGCTCTTCCATCACTAGTTGCAAAATAAGAAGGGTATGACATAAAACTTAATCTTTAATAAGAAGTTCCTCCATCACCAGCTACATAGGAAAAGCAGGGTTTAATAGTTCCCCCTCTTAAAAATAAAAATAAGATTGAAAGGAAGAAGCCTTTTACATAAAATAGAAAGATACCTCCTCCTAAGAGGTCTTAGATATTTTAAAAGACAAAGGTCAACTCTAACATCCTCATCTATAGACATTAATGAGGATGAAGATAAGAAGAAGGAGCATAAAATTGATAAGACCTCTAATGGGTTTGAGATAGTATAATGGTTTACTACAGAAGATTCTATAAATGAAGATGAAATGTAGTCACTTGAGCAACCCAAATTGTCAAAAAATAGGGTATATATAAGAATAAATAAGAATGTCATACTAGCCTATAAAAGAGGAAGAATTGCTTGAAGAGAGGACTATGGAAGAAGTAACAAAGCAAGGCATAGTTCCTCCTAACCAAGAGTTCTAAAATTTGGAATAAGCCATGGAAGAGATATATAGGTTAAGGAATAAAATAGCAGAGTTAAAAGGAAAAAGAGGTCTGGAAACACTTCCAGAGGTAGTAGAATTTGTAAATCCATCTATGGAAATAGAGTCCAGTAAGGAGAGGATATTGGAAGAGCTTGTAATAACTCCCTTAAAAGTACCTACAATATCTTCATCCACCTTACCTATAGATGGAATTAGTGTACCCAAAATATAACTTACAATAGATAATGTTATAGCTTTGGTACCATTCCATAATAGGTATTATTTTTTAGAGATCACTACAAAAGTACTTATAGTAAAAGAAGTAATTGATGTAGACCTCTCAACTACTAAGCTAGTAGAAACCGATGACCTTTTGAGATTTCTTGAGGAAAATTTCTAAGATGATGAAACATATCATAAGAAATTGATACAAAGGTTTGAATTATATGTTGAAGCAAGGGAGCCACATGAAGATTTAAAAGAAAGCCTAGAAAGGGTTGACACTAGGATCACTTATTTGAAAGAGAAGATCACTAACATACATGAGACCACTAAGATGTTAATTCAATGGAGATCACCCTCTAGGGTATATGTTATATACCTATAAGAAAGGTGGCTTAGATTCAAATATGATAGGATATATATTGATTCATCTTACATGGTATGTGATTCTAAGTCTATCTTTAAGGTCTATAGGCATGTTGACCATGATATTTAGGCACAATTGAGTGAGTTTTACATACAACAATATGTTGTTCCACATGACACAAAGTATAATCCCAATATACACCTAGGGAATGTATAATTGAATGCCTTTACTTCATAAATCCTCCATGAAATAAGAAGAAATAAATAGTTCGAGGACTATCAAGAGAAAAAAAGAGGCTACCTTAATGATTAGGGGTGAATCTGCTGATTTAGAATTTATAACAAAGGAATGGATTAATTTTATGAATGAAAATACTTCATGAGCATGGGTCACAAACAAACAAGTAGAGGTATAGAACCATTACCTCATCCTCATGGAGGGAGATGGAAAACAAATTTTTGTTTCCTGTTTACACAGATGGGCAGAGCTTTGAGATACCTTAAAACAAAAGGAACCTTATTCCCATCAAAACCTCAAAGAGGTAATACATAGCGTATATATGTAAATTAACCTTGTCAACAAAATATGTCAATTCCTACAAAATATTTCATAGTATGTCCATATTTCAAGTTTGAATGCATGCCTTTGATCTTGGGAAATCAAATGGTTTATGTTTAAAGGTGTAATAATTACCATTGATGATTTAAATGCTTTGACAACTTGTACCACTCTGTCATATCAAGACCATTGTGGGATAACGGTATGGTAGAGTTAGCATTTTACTCTCCCCACTATACCACACACCTTCACTTTAATTTTTCAAGGATAATGAGTCAGACAGTCTCGTACTGCCACCTTGTGTACACCCATTTGGATTCCCATGGGATGGTGGGTTAATTCTAGAGGTTGAGTGATTGTTCACTGCCATGCCGTAGTGTCATTGTTTACCCCTTTTGGGATTGTAGCATTGGATTTTTTATGTATTATATGTAGGATTATAGGGGTATATTATGAATCCATAATTTTAGATATCATTTTATTAAAAAGATTGAATAATTTTATAATTTTATAGTCTCTTAGTTTTAGTTTTCAGTGTCAGTCAGACCTAAGAGATAACTTATTTGTTTGTAATGACAATGCTTAGTCAGGTAGAGAGACTTTTAGCATAAGAATCAGGGCTTTAGTCATTGGGATCAAGGCTAGTTATGATAATGAAACTAGGCTAATTTTGTAGGTTCTAACATAGGGGTTGTTATTTTTCAAAATTTTGCATATGGAACCCTTGTAACTTAAGGATTTTGGTCTTATAATTCATTGTTGACCTCTTATTCTCGTTCTAGTATTTTAAATTTCTCACACTATAAGTTAATGAGGAGATTTAAGTTAGGGGGATAATTAACCATCATGTTTTCCAATGATGTCAAAGAGGGAGAATTGACTTAGTATAACATAGCATGATCTAAAATAGCATGACATACTAAAGCTAGGGAGAGAATAATAGTAAGGGGGGAATGATAAGGAATTATACTTGTCTTTTCACAAAAATTATTTAATAGTATAGGTTAAATATTTTTCTCACCTAATGTTAAGATATCTATAAAATTTATTAAATCACAGATGTCCATTATTGTTTCCTTCACATAAGCATATTCAATTCATGTGGAGGCTAGAAGCTGAATTATAAATTAAAGTTATCCTAATATCAGAGAAATGACTACAATTTAATGCTAGGATTTTAAAGATTTGTTTACTTTCGTAGGTTTTTTCTTGCATTATTTGATATCTTTAAACCTTGCTTGCTTCTTTTCATATCTATAAATTCTAGAGAAGTTAGAAAAGTCTAGCATCTAGAAAACATATAGGACATACAAGCAATTATATTCTAACTTAAAAAAATTAATTTTAACCAAAGTAAGAAAACTAAGAAGAATGATTGAACCTAAATTTAAATTTACTTCAAATTAGATGTGAGCATCTCAAGTTTTGTATATAATGTATCAAAAGAATAATGATGATTACATTCAAAAATGTATCAGTAAATCAATAGTGAATAAGCACACCTATACTCATATCTTTATTACATTTAATATTAAATTACATCATACATATAACCACAATTTAGGTGACAAGTTAACAAGTTAAGGTGATAGGATAGCTAAGGTGATAAAACGTCATCATAATCATCTACATTGTCAGCAAGATCAAAATATTGATCACTTATGTCTACATCTTGATTTTATTCCTAATCCTCATCTATCACATGCAATACATTATCTCTCCCAATATCTACCTTGGTAATCAAAATATCTTCTTCAAACTCTCCATCATCATCTTCATCCACTTCTTTGAACATTTCTTGTAAATTAAAATATTTCCCATCAGGCATTATATGAATAAATTAAATAAATTTTTGTTTCAAATGAGACTCTATTATAATGACATACAACCATCATAGGCTTCTTATGTCAATAATTAGAAATTATTGGTTAATCTGAAGAGGGTAAGCATACGACTCATCCATCTTTGATAAAAATTGTCATGTATTTATGCGTACAAATCCATACTCATCAAATTGTACTTTGGATGGTTAGATCCACTTAAAATTTAATAATATATTACTATTTTCACCAAAATATACTTGAATAATTTCTGAGATGAATCCAGCATAAAATTTCTTCTCAGTTTCCTGAAGAAATTTAGCACTAACAACACAATCAAAATTTGTCTTTCCTTTGTCTTTTTCTTCCACTCTTAAATAAATACCATAGACCCACATTCTAATAAAATGCATAGACCATAAATGTGGATATTATGAAACCTCACTTTCCTCTATTTTTATATCTTGACCTTCTTCTTTTGCATCATTGACTATATTAGCAATCCATTCTTCAAATTTTGGAAAAGAATCACCTCCAATCAAATCATGATGTCCACACTTTTGAGTTTGATGTTGCATCCAAGTTTGATTCTATTATTCATATTGTATAGATATAATATCAAGGTAAAAATATTAATATTAATAATATAAATGTGTAAATGTAATTGAGTAAATAAATTATTATGTAAATTTTTTTTACCTATGACACTTATTAAGTGAAGATGTGTTTTGAAGAATATAAGCATGTATTGCACTTATTTTTTGATATGATAGCTTCAAGAAACATCCATTTCCTTATAATACTTCACCTACAACTCTCTCATCTTTGTCATTTTTCCATACACATCAATTGACATTTTAAAAATCCTTCATATATTTTGTGCAAAATCCCATGGCCTCTTGCATTGAATATCCCTCAAACATGTTGCCTTCTAATTTTTCCCTAGTATGAATAAGTTTTTTCAAAACCTTCATATATCGTTCTATAAGATACATCTATATCATTCTTACTGGGCCACACTACTCTAGTTCATATTCTATATGTATCAAAAGATGCAAATAAGTAATACAAATTATTGGTGGAAAATCCCATTCCAATAGGCAAAGGACTTCAAAAACCTCCTCCCTCAAACTATGAAAGTTCAAAGGATCTAGTACATTTAAACTCAATCTATTTAATATTAGGCCCAACCTTATAATTACCAATCTTGGTCCCTTTGCAAAATGTGATATATTTACCACAATAGGTAAAATATTCTCGATTATGACATGATAGTCATGGGTCTTGAGGCCTCTTAAGCTATTAATGTCAGTTTGTTTTATAAAACTACTACTTACATATCTAGTGGTAAATGGAGTCTAAGACATCAACTATAAGAATTGTGCACATTGTTCCTTTGTCCAGAGATAAGGAGCACTAGGTTTTCTATATTTTTCATCATTATATTCTTCAATCCAAATATTTTGATGAATCTTTATTTTTTGAAATTCTTCATGTGATGAAATAGTATCGAAATCACCAAAAAGAGTTTCTATAATATCATAGTCAGTATGCATAAAGTCAACAGTATGCCTAATGGTTATATCCTTAAAGTATGATAACTTATAGAATATGCATAACCATTTTACACCACTTTAATTACATGCATCATATCGGCTACTAGTAATCCCATCATTTTCAATTATAAATGACATTTTTTTGTTCATTCTCAATAATGTAATCACCCATTACTAGTAATGGCACTTTATGATTATCTTCTTGACCAATGAAAAATGTTTTTTGTCAAAGACATGGAAGATGAATTTTAAGGTAAGCATGATGTCCACAATAAATACACTTATGCAAACTTCTTGAGTGCCTCACAAAATCCTTAAATTTGTAAGTAGGACATCCACGGTATCTATGAATAGTGAGACCAGATAATGTGACATATGAAGGAAGATCATGAATCTTAAATAATAAGGAAGATATTAAAGTGAATTTGATTGATTGACCATCCCTTAATGATTTAATTACTTCATTTCCTTTCCACAATTCTATTATCTCATCATATAATGTCTCTAGATAAGCATTTATTGTATCTAAAGTCACACTTTTCTTTCCTGGTATAATCAATGATAGCATTAAGAAAAATGGTTTAGTTGCTAATCATGGAGGCAGGTTATAATTTATTTAAAAAACTAGCCAAGTTGACCATTTATTACTTTGATTTGAGAATGGGTTCACCCCATCTAGAGCCAAACCCAGCCTTATATTGTGAGGATCTTGAGAAAAATTAGGCCATCTATTATCAAATTCCATCTACGTCTTAGAATCAAGAATATGTCATTATTTTCCATTAGTGTTATTATTTTGGTCATGCCACCACATAAGTTTAGAAATGTCTCTACATCTATACATTCATAGTAAGCATGGGATTATTAAAAAATGGTGAATAACCTTTTTAAGAATCATATCTAATTTCAACCATTATCTATACCTTGCTTCATGACATTTTGGACATTCACTATCACTTGAAAGATTATTAAGAAATAATACACAACCATTCACACATGTGTCAATGTTTTCATACCCTAATCCTAGCTTAGTGATTTGATTTTTACATTGAATTCATTTTGTTGGCATTATGGAGTCAGTTGGTAATAAAAAACTTAATAATGCCAATAAATAATATACACTCTCATTTTTCCAACAAATAACCACTTGAAAGTTAAGGATTTGAAGGATTGTTTTCAAATGACTTAACTTGCAATTAGCACACATAGGATTTAAATCATCCTCCATCGAATTAGCCCAATCATCATTTAGACCCTCATTTAACATTATATCAACTTTAAACCCTTTGTCTAACATTTATATCTCTTCATCAATGTTTTTTGCCTCTTCATCTCTCACACTCTATAATTCTATCATAATGTCATAATAATTGTAATCCCAAGGGCTTATACCACTATGCCCATATCTTAGCATATGTCAATAAATCACATTTCATTTTTTAACCTTTCCACCAAGACAATCATTACATGGACATGGATATTTTTCCATGTCCCTCTCATCAACTACTCTCTCATCATATGCATGGTATCACACTTAGTCAACCTTCGACATTGATCCATATATAATGTTTTGAATTATAGTATTAATTTAGTTTCCTATTTCAAGAAAAAAATAAAAATCTGAATAACTCAACTTAATCAAGATCTAATACATGTAAACTCATTCTCTTTAGCACTTAATCAAAATTTAGATCACTTCACAGAATTAAGATATAAAGCACTCTATAGAATTATACATAGAACACTCTATAGGATATAAAACAATCTATAGCAATCTAAATTCAAGAAATATATTTGGGCATCACTCTATAAAATCAGATGTTCTTTTTATGATTTAAAATAAACAAATGTTATTTTTATCCATGTTTTATTAAGGGTCTTCCTTGTCTAGATGATAATTAAATAAATGCTTTAGTAATGGAACATAGAATTTATATGTATTCTATTGATGAACCACAAAAATTTAAACATATGTCAATCTTGTCAATGTTAATGAATACACTAACACTAACAAATAGACTAATGAATTCTTTATTTTAACTTTGATCATTACTTACTAGCACAAATTATTAACATGTTGAGATAAGATGACTTGTTCTAAAAATTAATATACTCCCATGTGTGGACATATAGTATCAATTAAAATAGATTGGTGACCACATTGATTTGATGAACTATTATAAATTTAAACTATGTCATATGAGACCGTCTTCTAGGATTCCATGCAATTAGTAGATTAGTCTTGAACATAATGTTACCCAAGCATTGAGGTCTAAGCTAGGCACATGATCCCATGGTTTAATGGAAAAGTGATCAAAGGAATTGAAATTTGGATGCATGTTACAATTTTAATTCCCATATACTCTAAAATGCATAAAGGAAACTAATGAAAAAATAGTCTACTAAAATTAAAATTGCCTATATGGTTTTGGTACATAGTTGCCTATGTAACTTCTATAAGCTACACAAACCAATAACAAACTAATTATGATGTACATGCATGACCCATACCATGAAGACTTAGTGAAAAGGATCTTGAGGGATTAGGTTGGTGAATTTCTTAAAAAATTAGAAATTAATACCATACCCATGCATGATAATGTGGAAAAAAAATAGACAACTTCAAGATATGGTCACTACATTGTATTGATTATACAATGAATAAAAGCATCCAATTATTCCATAATGTTAAGAACTCCAAATTGTTACATGGTAATCAATGTCTTATGACAAGATACCCTCCTATTTATGTTACAAGATACACTAATTTTATTCTCCTAGTAGATACAGTTGCCAATTAGAAAGCTATATATTTTGTCTTTAATGTAATGATTGTTTCGAATTACCTCTGAATTCACTGCAGAGGGCATCCCCAAATTTAACTTCACTATAGAAGGTCTCACTGACTTCAAATTCATTATAGAAAACTATGAATTATTTTCCTTCCTTTTTAGAAGTCTCTAGGTCCTCTCCAAACAAGCTTTATTTCCTATGCAAGTAGTTTCTATACTTATATACTAAAACCAAGAATGCTTCATGCCATCAAATTGGCACAAAAACCCTCTCTATTCAACTCTGAATCCATTAATAATTAACAAAACCTCCTTCTATTTGTAAAGGTGCTATACAAAAATAATGCCAATTATACTCCCCACTCCCCCATCGAATTACCTCTGCCAAAATTTTCACTCTACTATGCTCCCCACTCCTACCAACAATTTCCCAATTTGCTATTAAACCTAAACATGCAATTTAACCCACTCCTACCAATAATTTCCCAAATCAAAATATATTTTTTAATTTCCCACCTTAATATCATATTGTTTTTTTATTTATTTGTGTGACTAATTATTTAGTCATTTTTATTTGTGTGACTAATTATTTAGTTGTGTTTTTACCCTATGATCAAATTAGTCATTTATTTGGTCATTTTTAGTTATCATGACTAAAATTTTAGTCACGTAGTCATTTATTTATCAAATTCTAATAGTGTGGGGAATCTTACACTTTGATCCCAGATATGTTAATGAAGGATAATATCATACAACTTCCTCCTATCAATCCTCAATAATTTGATTCTTCTCATCCTACACCTAGCTATTATAATGAGAATGACTTATATGCTTTCCATCGAGTAGTGGGTCATGATGTTAGTAGGTGAAATACCTTCAAAAGTGTTGTCTAGTCCATTATTAATAGGGAAATCTTGTGTTGGATAACCCCAATGCACATTCAAACAAATCCATTAACATTTTTAGATAACATTTTCCCACATTCACCTACCAAAAGTGAGATCAACAAATATGAGTGTCCTCATGATGCCCATACCATCAATATGGTTCTTGACACACTCATTACTGAAGAACCTACTACCCAATCTACCTATTATTTTCCCCTCCACTTATTGAGGTAGTGGAGTTACCTTCTCCTCTTTTGGAGGTCCAAAATAGGGAATTAACCTTTCCCTCTCCCCCACTTATTGAGGTAGTGGAGTTATCAACTTCTCCTTCAACTGACATACCCAAGCAAATAACCATCACCACTTTACCTTCTCCCTCAACTATCAAGCAATTTACTTCCGCTATGGAGATCATTATCAAAGAGGAAGCCACCATGTATACATGTCCCATAAAGGAGTCACCCATCCAAACCTTTCATCCTTTGATTAAGGAAAAGGATGAGGCCACTACCCCCTTTCTCAACTTATGGGTTTATCTTTTCAATCCACTACTCAGGGAAAAATACCGGTCTACAAACCATTTTCAAAATTAATTTAGAGGTTGGAATTTATCTCCAAACCTGACGTGGATCAAGAACCTTTTTGAAAATAATTGGGGCTCCATTACATCACTAAATAAGAACCTCTAAACACACCTTTGGTATACCAATCAACCACTTCTATTACCTAAACCCCTATCTCATCACCAAACCAATAAAAACCTCTAGCAACCCAACCATTTCCCCACCATCCAAAGCAACCAAATCCCAAATAACCAAATCATCCTCTACAACTCAAAAAACTAAACCAACCAAAAATCTTGGCGTCTTCCCTATGTAGAGCCTTAACCACCCCTCCTTGAAACTAAATCTCACCTAACTAGACCTACCAACTAAACACCAAACCAAATCAACCAAGTATAACCAAAAAAAGTTTATAAGGATAGACTTATACCTCATTCAAACTTTCCTTCTATTTTGAGGACTCATCCCTCCACTTTGATTAGGAAGGAAACTATCTCAACGAAAACCTAACCACTGCTACTAGTTATACCATCACACTTGCTTTCTAACATACCTATCTTCACTGAACCATAAATAACCAAACTACCTACCCTAAAACCTACTACCTCTAATTTATCAACTTACACCTTACCAAAACCAAAACCATCAATTAATAACATCACCTTAACTAAGACCTCTACCACTAAGCCCACTTTCAAATATTCTTCTAGCTCACCAACCAAGACCAAAAACTCTAAACACTTTCCACCTTTATCTAAATCTTACTTGACTATTTTCTAAAGGTTATTGCAAGATTCTTGCATGATCTTACCCCTTATCAATCCATTTGATCCTCTTGTCCTAAAAATAGTTTGGTATAATGACCACCAAGTGTGCTCCAATCATAGGACACTAGTGCATGACATGGAGAACTATAAATCTCTCTAAAACATAATCCATTAGCTCTATGATGAGGATGATCTATTAATAGATGAACCTCCCACATGAATTTTATTAATCCAACAATAAACAACCACTCCCCAACACCTACCTACTCCCCCCCTCTCACCTCAAAGTGATGAATAACCAAACCAATTTCCTACCCTAAATCTTCCATCTACCCATACTATTGATGTGGTCACTCAATCACACACTCGATAGAAAGATAAAGAAAAGGATATAGTTTCCATCCCATGGACATACCTATCTTCCACCTCATAATCAAGTCAAAATAAATCACCTTCACCTTCAACCAAACCCAAGGTATCCATCTTGGGTACCTCCCAATCTAGCCCCTCTTAATCAATTAGGTGAGTGGTGCTCACACAACTTCACCAAACCCTGACAAAGATGAGCCTATATGATTTGATTTATACTTCACCTCATCATTACTAAATAATGATAGAGGCATTTCAATCGATAGAGGTTCAACTTGAAGACCCTCTACCTTTGGTAGCCTTTTTTGTTACCCTCCAAATTTCCAACCTTATCACCTTTAAGGATTTATAAATATCTTTTATCCATCTTTATGACCTATATTTACTACTTTTCATCACTACTTACATCAACCAAACTCACTTCAAATGGGTGATGATTGATGGAGGATCCAATATTAACATCATCTCCTCCCATGCCTATGATCAACTCAAACTACCAAATAATGTCATGTTTGAAACCTTGGATATCCTCTAATCCTTCAATGACACCATGGCCACTACTTTGGGAACTATTTTCCTCCATATCCATTCAAGACCTCACATGATCCCAGAGCTCTCCTATGTAGTAGAAGGTGAATTCTAGTATAATGTCTTGTTGGGATGACCTTGGATTCATTTCATGGGTTATGTACCTTCTACCCTTCATTATTGCATCAAATTTGAGCACAAATTTTAGGTTGTCACTATACAAGCTGACCCAAGTCTCTTTTCATCATGCAACATGACCTATTGACCAAATGATGTCATCCTACCCCCATTTAGCATATCCTCATCTACCAAGGATAAGACCTCAACCATAAAATATTAACTTATATCTTCTTCTACCGATGAGGCATATACTAGATCATCCATCCCTTCAAACTAAATCCCCACCACAAACCACTAAAAATACACATTCCAACATCTTTTACTAAGGGAATATCTCCTCTTCATCCTTAAAACTTTTCCTACTCCCCAAGAGTATGGAAAACTTGACCACCTACCCAAGTATGAACCCAATTTTAGAGCCATTTTCCCATTTATACCTTCACATTATCAAACACAATTCATCTATGGGGGACTCAAAAAACTATTTGACACTTCTACCACCTCCTCTTCACCTTGACCATTCACATCTAGCTTCTCCTATTTAGATAACATAAGATTTTCCAATACATACCTCCATAGTTGTGCTTGAAATGGATTTGGTCTTGGATGATACAAGCATGTCCCACAAGATTTGATTTATATTGAAACCATAAAGCCTCATGAGAAACATAGCCTTGATTTTATTCTACCAAATAAGAGGAAAACCAAACCACCTACTACTGCCATTATTGAGGAAGACATCCCTTCCTCACCAACCTCTTCTCTACTTGAGTGTGAGGAGGATGACATCATCCCCCCAATTTTTTTCATCAACATGATCAATCTTGAACCCTTAACTTATCAAAAGGAATGGAAACCATAACCATCCGTATGACCCATCTTGAGATAATAGGAGATGACTTACCTACCATTAACACTTTTTAGTGCCAGGTTGATGATTCCATTCTCACCTATCCTGGTGCCATAGATTCTTCCGTCCACATATCCCTTCCTCTTGAGACTTTTACCATATTTAATTAATCCATCATGGATATAAAATTTAGAATTTCTAATAACCCCCACATTATCAAAATTGGCCAATCATTAAATTTTGAGGAACTTTGATACTTCCCTTCTTTCCTCCAAAATTACATCATATAATTTGCTTGGTCTTATAGTGACATGTTCAAAATTGACCTTAAAATTTCCACCCATAACATAGTTACAAATTATGATTCCAAGACCATCAAGCAAAAAAATTGATGAATGTACCCTCACATAACCCTTCTCATCAAAAAATAGCTCCAATGTCTCATATCCATCAATTTCATTTAACCTATTGATTATCCCCAATGGGTCTCAAATGTATTGTTTATCACCAAAGACATAGGGGGACTACATATTTTTGTGGACTATCATGACCTCAACCTCATTTTCCCTAAATATGACTTCCCTCTACCAATCATTGACCAGCTAGTTGATTTTACAGCTAGATACAAGATGTTATCTCTCATGGATGGATTCTTAAGTTATAATCATATCCTAATACCCCCAAATATCAGCACAAAACTACATTTATCACCCCATGGGGTACCTTCTACTATATATTCATGCCTTTTGGATTAAATAATGCTAGTGTAACCTATCAAAATGTCATGAGCTACATCTTCCATGACCTTAGATAGAAGATTATCGAAGACTATGTTGATGACCTCATTAGGAAATACAAATAAACTAAGTACCATTTTGCCATTCTCAATATTATCTTTGAGTGCCTCACCCATTATCATTTCCACTTCAACCCCAAGAAGTGAATTTTTGGGGTCTTTTTAGGAAAGCTCCTTGGATTTATCATTTCCTTCAAGGAATAGAGTTTTATCTTGTAAAAAACAAATCCATCTTTGACATACTTCTTCTAATTAACTTTACGAAAATCCATAGTTTGTAGTGGAATTTCTAGCCCATTCATTTCTTTATTTTCTAGCTTTAAATTGATGCCATCCCTTCCACCACTTTTTAAAGAAAGATATATATTTTAAGTGGAATATAAATTGTTACAAGACATTTGATTCACTCAAAAAGTACCTTTTGTCTCCACTTATCCTCACCCCTACCAAGGATGACCAACCTTTCTACCTTTATATCTCCACCATTGACCACTCTCTAGGGGTAATGCTTGCTCATTAGGATGAACAACATGAAGATAAATTTGTCTAATACATTATTTGTATGCTTGTAGAGTAAAAGACTTATTACACCCACATTGAGAAACTTTTCATAGATTTAGTCTTTGTGGCCACCAAACTTTGCCACTACCTTCTTAACTACATAACCTATGTCATAACCAATATTGATCCACTCAAGTATATGTACTCCAAGACATATCAAAACCAATGTATGGCCATGTGGCTCATGAATTTAACTTATTTTGGCCTTGAGTTTCTTCAAAAAAAATTAATTAGAGGGTAAGTCATTGCCAAAAAATTAGTTAGAGCACCTTTAACAAACAACGAACCTCCTCCTCTTGAGTTTTTATATGAGTCCATTATGACCGTCTCTTAGGTATAATTCATTTATCATGTCACCATGTTATTTAACATATCAAAGTTTCAATGTGGTGAGAGAGATAGAATCATTGTTATTCACTTTGATGGTGAACTTCTTCCTTTGTCTTTCAAACTTAACTTTGAATGTACCAATAATATGGCTGAGTATGAAGCCATATTCATAAGCCTTAAAACTAATTTAGCCTTGGGATTCAAAATAATTATTATATTTAGTGACTCTCAACTTGTGTTCAACCAACTAAATGGCTCTTACTAGTGTAAGAATGATGTTTTACAATAGTACAAATAACTATTTGACAAACTCTTAATATCATTTGAAATTACCATAGCCAATCAAATTTGTGGTCCAAAAAATAAGTTTTCCAACACCATGGATTCCCTTGCCTCATAAATCCCATGTACATCCTCTGAATCTAATATATCTATCATTATCCATAGACTTACCTAACCTTCCTATGTCAAACTAGATTTTCCCACCATCTTTAATGTGGAGGAGACCCAACCTAACCTTGGGTATTAGTAAAACTTTGACTATCTCAACCTTGCCATCATTCTTTCTATTATTTATTGGAATGATCAAAGAAAATTTATCCAAATTACCTCATGTTATGTCATTATGGGATGAATTATTTATAAACACAACTTTCATAGTCTCCTCTTCTGCTACCTACATAGTCATAAAGCCTCTCATGCTATTAGGGAAATGCATGATGGTATCTATGGGGGACACTTTAGTGGCCTAACCATTGATAAATGCATCCTTTTCCTTGGCTATTACTAGCCTACCCTTAACAAAGACTATTTTGATTATGTGAAAAAGTATGTTAAGTGTCAATAACATGCCAATTTACATCATGCACATAGCCATAGTCTTTGTGCATCCACTAATTTTAAGCGCTTCTCACATTGGGGTTTAGACCTCATTGGTGAAATTAACCCCTACTCTTTATATAGACACCATTATATCTTCACCATGATTGAGTATTTTACCAAATAGGTAGAGGTTATTCCTCTAGTCTCAACCAAAGAGGAAACTATTTTCAACTTTATCAATTATCACATCATCTACCATTTCATTGTTCCTCTCAAAATCATCACTGATAATGGTAAATATTTTTAAAACAATAAATTACAAGGTTTTTATTATGCATAAAGTATCAATTAAAGTTTTTCATCACCCTCAAGTGAATGGACAAGTAGAATCCTCTAACAAAACTCTTAACAACATGATCACTAAAATGGTCAATGCATCTAGTTAAGATTAGCATTTGTACATCCCCTTCACCTTATGGGTATATCATAATAGAATTTTAACCCTTATGGATACTACCACATTCTCTCTTGTTTTTCTATTCAATTCTATCTTACCTCTCGAATTCCAAATCCCATATATTCGCATATCTTTGCAATATCTCATTTTGGAAGATGATTATAATAAACACTGCTTAACCTAACATGAGATACTTGATGATCGTCACTTAGCCACCCTTACCCATCTTCATTTATATCAAGAGAACATCAAATTTGCCTATAAAAACACCTTAGAGTATGAGATTTCAACATTAAAAACCTCATCCTAAAGGAAAATCAATGTGTCACCAATATGAAGAGAAGTAAGTGGGGCAAGTTTTATTTCAATTAGCTTGGATATTATATGATAACCCAAAAGTATGGATCAAGATATTACCAATAATCTTATATTGAGAAAAACCTAGGACTTGAGCCCCTCAATTCTTCACATCTACATCCTTTCTTTTATTAAGATGGATGAAGCTCATCTTTTATCTGACTTAAGCTCATCCCCTTTTTACAAACCATATTCATCTCCATGTTTTATGGGATACCAATTAAAAATAAATCAATTGATTATCCATCATAATCATAGCCTCATCTTGAACAATGGGTACCATAGATCTACCCATGGCATGATTCACATGGTGATTTCCACCCCCTTTTAAGAGACAGATTCCCATGATCATTGTTACCTAAATCTCTTTACACCTAATAAAACTTCCTATGTTTTTTAGTTTTGCATTCATAAAGGTGAACCCTTAAGCCTATTTAAGCAATTTAATGTCAAGAAAAATCAAATAAATAAAAAAATTAAATCCAAACTAATAGCAATCATGGGTCATTCCTAGCATTCATAGATTGCTCCCTTGAAGGACAACTATTGAAAAATATTGAAAATTGATCAAATTAATGTGGAATACTCCCTCGAAGGATTGATATAAAAAGCATTAAATAAAGAATATGAACTTATACCATGCCCTCAAAGTATGGTTAAGTAATGAATTTTTCAAAACAAGAAATTTCTTGGAAGCTTCCTACATCGATCACCTTCCCCAACCCCATACAACAATAAAAAAAGAAAAAAACCATCACCAAGTAATAGGAAAATCCAAATAATTTTGAAATCCACAATCATCTTTCATAAGCAAACTTCCCACATCGATCAGTCTATACTTTGTATGACATAGACTTGTTTATACTGATTCTTTGGTAGCCTCCAGAAGAGACATGCTAACCTTAGAAGAAGATTCCATCTTCATCTATCTCCCCTTTTTACACTATAAGTAAGGGATTTTGAGATCACTTGAGATTATGATCAAGACACCTTTTTAACCAACTAATGAATGCTAAAGTGAAGAATTTGAAGGGCTTATATTCCTTAAGCCAATCCAAATTTGGTTTTGTTTTAGTCTTTATCAAAGAATAAACATCATGGCCTCTTCTTATCCTCTCATAACTCACTAATATATCCACTAAAACATTTTTCTCTTAGTTATATTTTTTTATCACATCTAGTGTTTTTAATCAACTTAATTTATTCATTTTAACTTAAGAAAAAATAACCATAATCATAAACACTTCACATCAACATATATCATAATAAAAAATAATATCATTAGCATATCCATCAAAAATCATATCAACATCATAACATCCATGAACAAAAAATCAATCAACCATTTTTACCACATGTTTAAAACAAAATAAAGAAGCATATACTTATTAAATTTTAGCATAAACATCATCATCATGACCATAAATAACATAAGAATCATCATCAACATAAATAAAATCCGTAACATTCCTAGCTAGGTGACTCTACATTAGTATCCAATGTCCATAACATAAGCATAATAAATATAACATCATCACTGATTAATATAAACATCATGAGATAAACATGAAAGCAAACCACAAATGATAAGCAATAAACAAGGATCATATATATATATATATATTATGAGTCTAGCATCATAATGTATACAATAATATACATGTCTCTCTCTTAAAATGCACATCTCATCACATTAGCTCATAGGTTGGTATCAAAATGATATAAAATAAAATATAACATATCTAAACTATATCATAGTTATGCCCCTAGAGCACCACTATCTCCTAGATCACTAGCACTTCCTATTACATATCCCCCTAAAGTACATGTATGTCCACCTATGGAAGCAACCCAATGACTTGGTGTCACCATGTTGGCACTACCTACCAAACTAGCTCTATACTCACCCCATTAGGGCTCATCTAGATAACACCTTAGGACTAGCATCATATTAGCTTAACTCCTCCATTGTGGCTGTGTATTATGCCATGGAGATGGTGCCTAGTGGTCCTATAGGTTCTATGGCTCACCCTCCTATATATCTCAAAGAGTCTCTCTCCTAGGTAACCAAGGCTAGTGAAGCTCTAGCTTGGTCCCTCTCACTCGTAACTATGGCCGCCTGACCTTGTAAAGCTACTAATTGACCCTATAATGCTATATCTTATGCCTATATAGTAACTAATGAAAATACTACCTATGAATTTGGGGAATGTCCCTGAACCTATGCCCATTAACCTCTACTAGCTAGGTCCACATCCATATACCTCCTACCACCATCATCTCTACCAAAATTTTCTACCACATATAAAGCCTAGTACCATGTAGGGTAATCATTGATAAAACTTGCATCATCAATCAATGTCCACGCTAGTAAATCCTCATGATCAAGTAAGGTATATACTAGATGTGGTTTAGGTAGTAGTATCTCTACATCCTCTCACCTATATCTAGGAAATGGGCTGAGGATACCCTATACTAACCCAAACTATCTCATCACCCTATCAAAAGGGATGAGATCTACCTCCCCATCCCTCTTGCTGAATACCCACCTGTAACTCTACAAGGATAAAGTCTATCTTAACATATGGCCTCTAAGTAATATCACTAATGACCAAAGTATCTAATGACCCTCTAAACCAATATACATCATGAGATCCTCCTCCTGTACCTAAAGTGAAAAAGTCATCTCTCCACCACATGAAAAAAACTAGGAAATCTATTTGAGAAAACCCAACCCATGGTATCCCAATCAACCTCAATAATTAGATGTACTCATAGGCTTAGTAGTCTAGGACAAACCCAATGTTAATGTCATAACTCCTATGAGCTCTAAATCCCCACAACTCCCTATATGTATAATTAAGTAGCATAGGTACCCATCCAAACACTTGAATCCTAGTAACATCTCAACCAATACCCCTAGAAGTAGATACGGAAACCTCCCACTACAAGAATCTAGAAGGTAAAAGTACAAAATTAATATCTTCATCATGGTCATTAGTCTCCTCTCACCCCTTACCCTATGATAGAGCATAGATTAGATACAACCCATAGCATGCCACTTGACATGATGATGATCATCTCCATAAATTAGATCCAAGAATTCCTCTTGATCCTCCCACTCAATGTGATATATTGGATCACCTCAGAAGGGAAATTGAGTGATCATATGCATGTCCTCTAACAAGATAGTCATCTCACCAGTAGCTAGTAGGAAGGTGTTTGTGGCTAAATCCCATTTCTCAATGAGAGCCGTGAACATCACTGCATCTCAAGGTATGTGATGGTAATGTCGCATCATACCAAGCCTGACTTCTTCCGTATGTTCCCAATCCACTAGGGTCATCCCTTGGTGGATCTCCATGAATATGTAATGTACCTAATCCTACATTTAGATCTACTCTAATACTTGTAATGTTTGATATCCAAAAAACTTATTTATTTATACTATTTTTTCCTATGACCTCTTCTTATCACACCTACCTCACACTCTATTCAACTCACAAGCATCTAATCCATCTTATCTCAAAACTTACACATTCACCCTCTATTCTTAGTACACTTAGCCCCAATTTTAACTATTATCTATAAACCATCAACCATTATCCCTTACCCTTCAAATGTTAACCTAAATCATCAACAAATAACTAAAACATGCAAACTATCAAAATATAAAATTTAAAAATGATCAAAATATTAAAACCTTCAACTTTACAACATTCAACCTTTTCCAAACTAATCCCCACCTTAGTCAACCACTGACGGTCATGGTGATTACCAATAGTCAAGTGACAACTCACCAACAATCATCGATCATCGATGGTTAAGTATGATAGCTAAAGAAATACCCAAACCCTCCCCCATAAATTCTCACCCAAACATTAACCAACAACTACAAACTAACATACACTTGAACATTACCTTAAACTAGCCACCCTACCCTGACAAATTTTAGAATTCACCCACAAATTTAACCCACCTACTCAAAACCCTAACACCTTAGGTAAACCAAAACAACAACTACACACAATCAAACCATAGCATGTAAATAAAAAACCATAATGCAATGCAAATTCACATATAATGTATCAATTATAAGCAACCCTACCTCATTTCTTGACCATTATTGAGGAGTAATCTAGGGACTCACTACCCATCCTCATCTGCACCCAACCTATATCTTCGTTGGTCTACTTGGTTCATGTGTATAACTTAGTAATTAACTAATCACTATCATTCACCATTAGAAAAGTAATCAAAAAATGACACAAATGCACCAAATCTAATTACCAACAGTCAAAAGTTTAAATGAGTCCAAATGACTCACTATTTTACATTTGACTACCAAACTTTTAGGGTTTACCCCTTGATTTTTAATGATCAGGGTGACTACCAATAGTCACTTATTCAACCCTAACCGATGATTAGGGTTTTAACTTTTTACCTTTGCCTCTTCACCTAAATTTTTTAAAACAATCCAAATCAAAAAACCACCCATGCAGATTACCTTCTCTACCCACATCAACCACCTCATTACCTCACCTTGGGTCCATTTCAACCTAACTAGTATGCATTTTGTGATGAATTTTGCCTAGTCCTTTTGACGACAACAACAACAATTACAATGTTGAACTCATTTTACACATGCACTACCTTATGCATACCTAACCCACTTATGTCTTCTCAAAAGCACTTCCTACCTTGGATATCCATAACTTCACCTCACCCATTTTTTTCTTAGGAGCACTTTCTACCTTGAATACCCACAAAAATACATACCTTTCCTAGGAGACTTGTATTTATGAGTGTTCTTAACTACCATGCCTAAATTAAATCATATTGTCTACTTATCACTTATCCTCCTAGAACCAACCTTTATTTTAACTGACTATGGAAACTTAGTCTATGTGCAATCTTGGCTATCACCCTTTTTGATGCACTTTGTGGGATTATTTGTACTTCAGTGCCCAACCTATCAGTCACCCTTTTTATCATCTACTTACTAACTAATCAAACCCACACACAATTATGTTTTACCTCATCAAATCCTATTTTGAGGGGGAACACTTCCTCCCATACTCAAGGTAACCTCACCTTTGACCCATAATCTTTTCTAATTTTCCATCTTGTTGATAAAAATTACATAACAAAAAGGGGAAAAATGTAGACACCAAAAAAATTCACATAATAGTTTTAAATGTAATAGTCCCCCTAGAATACCTTAGGAACCTTTTGGGACAAACCATTTTATTTTTGATCAACAACTAGGACTAACCTAAGTTAATTAACCTTTTGGCTAAAACCTACCTTTTTGCCAACCCTACCTTTGACCCCTAACTGTTGATGGTCAGGGTGACTGTCAAAGGTTAGTTTACACTATCTAAATAAACTTAAATCACCCTTAACTCTACCTTTATTTTTTTATAGTTATCTCATATAAGTCTACATGCAATCCCATATATGCATGAGTTAAAATTAGATAATAAGTTGGACCCCTTGTTAACATCTTGTTGCACCTCTCCTTCATTTCATATAAGAGAGGAGAAGGAGGTGAAAAGGGATCCCATCCACAAATATCAAGAGATTTTGCATCTAGATTTTCTTTTGTATGTATCCTTCTAATGATCTAGCCATCATGTTAGAGAGTTGACTTGCCACTACCCCTTAGTTGATAGCCAAGTATCGTTACTCTGTCAAAATTATGTTAGACTTTATCAATGAGCCAACTACCTCAACCATTCATCTAACCAACCTCTAAAGTTAAGTATTTATCTTTTATTATTCAATTACTTTGTTTTTATTTCACAATTATCCCAACATAAACAAACCTCCTAGAATTACCTTTTAGAATGTTATCAATTAGCCACTTATTAACATAGACCCAACATAGTAATTATCGATGGCCATCTTGACTGTCAATGGTCTGTTCAACCATTAATGGTCACCTCAACCACTGATTGTCACCTTAACCACCGATAATCACATAAACTACCAATGATCACTTTGGTAAAAAATTAATATCAAGCTATTTTAACCCACTTACCCTCAACCAAATCCAATTTTCTATTTTTTTACCTATTCATAAACCCCCAACCTATTTTTTGAAGTATACCTGACCTATTTAGCATTAGGATTTCCATATTTATTAGTATATTAGTCATTTTAATCCATTTATTTATCAATAATTTCTTGTATCCAATTTTAGAATCTTATTGATATAATTACTTTATCTTCTATTTTTTAAACTTAATTGTTTAAAATATGTAAATTGATAGCCCCTGAGGAAGCTCTTGATTATGAGATCTAGGTAGCACTATGAAATCCACCCACCTATCTATCTAACCAACCATTTTTTTGGTGTTATATTATTTTAAGGTCATCCTCCCAAGAAAAAGAGGATTTATTCATAATCATCTGATTCAACATGTGTACAATCAAATAGGTTTTTCAACCATACCTATATCTAGTATTTTATTCTTCCTTTATTAAAATATAAGCTAAAATTCACTAAAACACCAATAAAATCACACTATATATCTAATGAGAGTGGATGATTTAATCAATCCATCCTATAAATCTGGTAAATTTAGATGATTTAGTAAATTCTAAATTATAAACTTGTTAAGATTGAGTGATTTAATAACCTAAAATTTTCTAAAAGGTTAACCAACTATTGCAATAGATTGTCTCAATAAAGTTTTTAAGACTTCATATTAGGTATGATAATAGTCCATAATAGTATTTAAAATCTAAAAGATGATTTTATTTTACAATTTAAGGTGATCTTTCTATGGGATATGCACCTAATTTATGTCTCAAACTAAAACCTAAGTATAATAATGATACCAATGTATAAAATGTTTCCACAAGTGTGTATATGAATCATATAACTATGAAATTTAGCCAATTTGATATTTTTCAAGTGTGGAGGACATGTTCCCATGAAATGCCTCTATTGAATCTAGAGAATAAAATAACTAATGTAAGTTTGGATAACATATTTCCATAACATTCCCCCACTATGATCTAAAATTATGAAAAATGTGGAAGTCATGCCTCTATAACATGCCCCTCTTATGAGGTGAGGGGAAGTAGAAATTGTTAGTTAACTCACCCCAAAAAGATGAGATAATTGTATAATCTATGTATGGATCATGTAACATATAATAGTATCATTTAAATTTAGATATAAAAATTAAGTACATAGTATGTGATCACATCAAGTCTTAATATGCATGATGTAAATCATGGCAACATATTGAAATTAATAAGACAAGCTCTTTGAGAATCAAACATGCACACAAGAGAACTCAATAAAAAATAAAATTCAATGGTCCTTGGAGACCTCATACAATGGGCATGTTCAAATGCCACACAATAAAATGGACATGACTTAGTTAAATGTAAAAATAGGAAAGCATAGGCATGCGGGCCATGATTAATGGGGCATATTCAAATTCTTGAACAAGTAATATAATTCCAAACAATATAAATAAATTAACATTCTTAGGAATTGAAAAAATGAAATAATAGAATTAGAAGAAACCATCATAAACATATCATACTAGTCCTTGGATATAGGTTTTATCAAAAAAATTTAAGCACATAGTATATCAATTACAGTATGAAAGATATAATCATATACAAGGGAATGTGTAAATATATAATCTCAAACATGATAATTTATAATAATCATATAATAATTTATTCTAGGTATATAATGATCAAAGAATCAGATGCCCCTAATGTACTATTGACATGAGTAGAGAGAAAACCCAAAATCTTTGTGTATATATCATGTGCCTAGCTATGTATGCATCATAATCTAAATATGTGTGAAACCTATGTATGTATATAGAAATAAATGATATGATATATATCAACATGTAACTAAAATAAAATATTCCAAGGAGTTAATAAAACATGTTAATGCTGAATATTTTTTTATTTTTGTGTTTTTTTTGTATGTTTAGAATATTTGATTCTTTACCCTTAGGTTGGATCATTGGTATTGTTTAGATCATGGTTAGATAGGTGAAAATGTTATGTGGCATTTTATTCCTCAAAATTTAATTATGAATTATAATAATTATTGACATCATGGGGAATATGGATCAATTTTCCCTCGTGAGAAAATAAAATACCTTTTTGATTTTGGTCAATTTTTACTTCCATCTAATATAACCAAATGTCTCTTAATGTGAATGCATATTAAGATTGTTTTCTCATAAGCCAAAAACTTATTTAAATCACTTTAAGATAATAATAATTTTGTTTTTTATGTTTCATAAGGGGTCTTTCGGACCTCATTTATGTTGTAAGTATGTTAGCTCAAAGCCAAGTTGTTACAACCATCTTATATTACAAGTGGTTTTTATCTGTTTAGGATCAACATGGTTATTTTAAAAGGAAGAATCACACATGAATAATGTGATTGTTATATATTTTGTCATGGATTTTTTTTTTTAATTTTTTTTGACAATTTGAGGTGCTTGTTTTGAATATGCATTATATGTCATTTGCACTTCCAAATTATTCTTAGAATGGTCTTGCAAAGGGTTGTTAAATATATTTTGATTATTTTCATCACCAAGTTGTGAAACTAATTCCTTTAAAGGATAATAAAATTTAAGTTATTGGTTATCAATAAGATCTTTTATTTTATGCTTCAAAGTATAACATAAATTAGTATAATATACAGTGCCCTTGTGGTAGTCATAATATGTAGTAATATCTTATCATTTTGGTAGAGGTTGATTCATAGCAACCTCTATGGGTGGAGGGAAGGATATGATATGAAACTCTATAATATTTGGAATTAGTGAATATGGAGATGAAATTAACCATGAAATTTATCTCCTTAATGTATTGGATAAGATAAAATAGTTAGGTTTTTGTGATAGTATATTGGTTTATGTTATGGGTTCCATTACAACCTTTACATCTATTTTTGATTGAAATGATATGTGAACATACATAGTAACATTGATTTAATTTATATGTGTGTATGATAAACCATTATTTTAAATATAAATATTATGCTTGGTCAATTTGATAGAGTTCAGCATAAAGGCCACATATGGTGGCTCTACATTATGTGTCAAGGTTATCATATTTAATGTTCTAAAAATAACCTTTTATGGTGATGACTTGTGGAACAAGTCTAAGAGTGATATTTCATCAATAAAATCAATGTATGTCATTGATATATGTTTCATATAGAGTATTTTGGTTTCTTTGATTATGGATATTATTTGACATTGATAAGGGAAAGTCTTGATTAATTATATCCTTCAAGGGTTTTTTTTGTAAACAAAGGTAATAACATTTTCATTATGGATTAGATATTTCATCGTATATTTAAAATTAGATAGTTTTAAACCAATTGGTACCTAGGTATAACACAATTATTCATTTAGGATATTTTTATAGATAGTATATTGTTTTATAAGTTCAAGGATTGAGATATTTGTAAGTGTGTTACTCAACTGGTCAATAAGGTCATATCCTTGAGATTTGATCATAGGATTAGCTATAAGAGGCACATGTTGTATATTAGTAAGTGGAATATTAGGTTTTACACCTTTAGCTTTTCATGTGGTGATATGTTTGTGATTTAACCTATTAGGGTTTTACTATGTAAATCCTAAGTTAGATTAAAGGGACGGGTTGTGTAAATTAGTCAAATAATATGTAATAATTAAGCACTAATTTGTTATGGATTTTAAATTATTTTAAATTTATAGAAATAATAATAAATATTCTTAAATAGATACATATATGGAAAGTGACTGCCATAGATGTTCTGGGTTTTGAAAACTAGGTTCTATATAGTTTTGAGTGTTGTCAATAGTTTCCTAAGATCTGTTTGTTCATTAGATAATAGCACGCCACTTAGATAATAGTTCAATTTTCTAAAGTGTCCTCAAAGTGGTACTAGTATCCTCTTTTTAGGACTATTCTTATTTTTAGGGAGCGATTGCACTTATGTTTTTAGGTCTTGTTTTTACACATATGAAATTTATATATTTGTGTTGTACCTAGAAAATCTGATTTAGTGTGAAAATCCTAATCCTCCTTACAAGTATGGCATGATAAATAATTATGTGTTCATTAGTAGGATAAGCTAGACATCCTCAACACCCCATTGTGAACATATTTGGCTACATACCAATAATCCAAATAGGGATCAATCTTGATGTAGTTCTCCCAAGTAGTACTTGATGCAAGTGTACGTGAATGTTAGAATGAGAGTGGACTTGGATGACTTAAATATGCTTGAGATTTGAAATATTTGAAATATGGGTTTAGGGATTCTATAGATGGTATTATGCAAAAGTATGGTAGAATAGAGATCAAATACTTTAATTTGTATCAACTTATTTTTATTTGAATAGAATTTTTCATCTATTTTCCATCTAGTGAATAAAGGTCAAATAGACTTGTATTTATAGAGATATATAGCTTGTAAGGATAATAAAATTTACTTAATTTGACCTTAGGAGGGGCATAATTTTGAAAAATTATCTATTTAGGAGAGGTAGGTAAAAATATAGTGGCACCCAGTTGGGGACAATAGCGCCATGTGGTTGTAGTGTCCCAAATGTGGCACTAATGTCTGCGTGGTAGATTATTAGGCAAACTAGGTTGGGATTTGAGAAATCTATCCTAGGACTATGTTTTAGCTAACTATAATTGTTTGTGGTATACATAATGATTTAAAAAGTGTGGCAAAGGATTTAGGATAGGTCTAGCACTAAGCTATGAATAGGCTTACTCAAAAAACACTCTTAGCATCCAAATACCACTTTTAGGTGATTACATTTGGCCCACTTTATGCTAAAAATGTATCAAAGTGAAATGACTAGTATAAAGGAAAAAAAGTGTACTTGGACTTACCTTGGATGTTAAACCCATGTATTTGAGTCTGAGTATGTGAATTTAGGTCTATGTATGTGAAACATGATCCAAAACAATGACGTACAATGAAACATGCAAGAAACATTCCTTACTTAAGATATGATCAAAATCAAAAGACTATGATAAAATAAAGTAATTGATTAAATTTGAGTAAAGAGAGAGGAAAGGAATGAATGCACCTCATTGGGTATGTGAACTAATGCATGAACCTCATGACAATCTATGTGTGTGAGTGTACATAGTGATAATATCATTAAATAAATTATAATAAGCTGATGGCTTGCTTAATCCTGATATTAGCAGCTCAAAAACTCAATCTGGTTTTGACTCCATCATTACCCACCCTTGTTTGATGGATCCTGATCTACAAATAGCTTTTATAAGACTGTAAGTGTGTCTAACCCTCTCATGTGGATGGCTCAAGAACTTAGGTAGGTCATAAATCCATCATTTCCAATCTATATGAATTAGATGCATTTGAAACTAAGCTATTCAAAGTGATGAAATTATTAAATTGAGTATATGTAATTATGTGTGTTAGCTCTATGGCCACTTGGGTATATTAGGTAGCTCTAGGACACTAAGGAATGCCAACCAATGTAGATGGAGTAAGGCATGCATATAGTGACAACCTAAAATGTGATACAAAGTGTATATAATGTATATAATGACATGGATTTTTCCATTCCATTTGACCAACCTTTGTGTAGTCAAGTGTAAGGAAACTAGGTACTATGTACATGCCCCCAATCTGGTATCTACGTATATTGAATTTGAGTTGAGTATGTAATAACAAAATATATATAATTAAACTAAATGTGGGAGTGATCATGTCATTAATGACACCCCCAACCTAAACATCTAGTATGAATTTAATTTTTAATGAGTTTATTTGAATAAAATCTAAACATAACTATCAAATCTATGACTATATCTATGTTAATCTATACTATACCTAGTGTATTGGTCTTATTAATATAGACTATCATAAAATTAGGGTTACTATAAATTAGTTCCCTATAGTGGATAATAGTGCCATGTGGTGCTACTATCCCAATTCGGGTGTTAATATCTACCTAGTATTAAATAAGGGTGATCTAAACTATTTTTTGAGTCCCTATTTTTTCTATGTCTACCCTATGTATAATTTCTGAAACTGAGCATGTGTGTTGAATGTTGTATGTGAATATCAAAGTAAGAGATTAATATCTATGAAAAAAACCCTATAAATTAACCCTATTTTGAGGGTAGTTATGAAACCTATGTAAGAATTTTCCTTAAAAGAAATAGCTCTACAAAATGTATTAGTTGGAGCATATGCATGATATTCTAATATAATGTACAAACATAATATCAAAATGTAAAAGTATTTGAGCATAAGTAGATAATTTAAGATGTATGTTGTAATATATCATTACATAAGGGTGTTAAAATAGATTTAATCAATGTGTATAATAGTGAATCTAAATAACTACCTATAGGTATGGGTTATGATGTCCATCATGGCACCCAAGTGGGAAGGGTATATGCATGAGGTCCCTCATGGCATAAAAAATTGGTGTATGTATAACAAGTAAATACAAGTTTCATGGTGAATAAGTTTATAAATAAACATACATACAAGCACATGAGGCACACAAAAGTAGGCCAACAGGCCATCATACAAGGGACATGGGAACATGCCACTAAATTTGAGAATGAAGACATATAATGACATGTTTAAATGTATACATATGCAAGAAACAATAAATTTGGCTTAGAGACACATATAAGGACGTGTTTAAATGTCTTAATATAGAAATAAGAAATCACACACAAGGGACATGGGCACATGTCCAAGGAATACAAATAAAAAGTGGCATAGAGCCAAATAATAATAGCATATTCAAATGCGCTCAAATATGGAAGAAGCATAGGAAACATAATCAAGTCTAATCTAGGAAATCTATAAATGAAAGAATGTATAATTGTGTAGTAAAAATCTATGTAAATGATAGGATGTACATATATTGAGTCTAACTAGTGATAATTGAAAAAAAATATATAAGAAATGATTAACAATGATCAACATCAAGATATATCGACGCATAAACTAGAATGTATAAAATGTAAGGATAAAACTGGTAATAAAAACTATGTATAAGATGCCCCCAAGTGGGTGGATTTATCAAATAAATAAACTTGGATTGGTGTATATGTACCTAGTGGGTAGAAGATAATAAGTCTAGATAGTGTAGTGGACTAGGGTCCTATATGTAGTCTAAAAGCACTCAACAAGAACAAGTAAAACATCTATGTATGATAAATGTAACTATTTGAGGATAGCTAAAAATATATAATATATGGAAAGTAGTAGAAATGTAAACATATCAATGCATACACCATGTAATTTTTTTGTTTTTTGAGTAACATTTGAATGTTTTTATATTTTGACATTTTATATTATTTTTATATTTTTTGGATATAAGATATGTACAAGAAAATGAAAATAAACTATGTACAAGGAGTGTGAAAGAGAGAGAAGGAAGTATGTACAAGACTAGGAACCATACTAACTAATGAGTCTTATGGGAGACTCACTATCACCTTGACTTCTATCAAAAATAAGAATGTTAAACTCTCATGCAATTTGAATGTTATGATATAGTTGAATGTTTTTGCAATAGGAATCTGAGTATCGCTCATCATCAAAATCATAATATTATTCCACATTAGAATCATAATAACCTATTGTGCTAAAAGTAATTGACTCATACTGTAGGGTTGACCTTTCTAAATTGTGCTATGAAATATTGATTGTGATTTTTCTATTTGAAACTATGCTTATTATAGACATACAATGTTGTGGAGGCTCTTTTGCTAGAAAACCTTGTTTGAGAATGTTTGTTAGTTGTACATGATTTTGAATTTGCAAATTAAGATCTTACTCTTTTTGTAACATTTCTTATGTGTCTAGATGTTTTGCCTTGATAAAATATATTTTAGATTGATGTTCCTTAGGATGTTCAATAAATCCCAAACCTTATTGACCAATATTATCAATTGATGGAATAGAAGTGATGCCTTGAGCCTATTTGCCCAAACCTTGACCATGATAATAATAATATTATAAATACTTGTGACTAAAACCATGCCATATTGAACATTTAGCCACATTTTGGAGAGGTATATTTGTTTTTTATCTATGATTATTGTACTTTTATTATTATGATTGTGCATTTTAAACCTTTTGTTGTTCTGAGTTATGCTTTGGTAACCATTTTCATACTATTTCTAAATTTGACCCTTTATGAATTGGTATATGTGTCATTATATGTTATATGGATGATGTGTCACTATCTAAGTCATATTTATCCATTATCTATTACATTTTCATTTTAAATTCTAAACATGAATCGGTGTGGTGCACATGCATTCTATGATATGCACAAAAATATCTAGATATCCTTATTGGGTGTAGAGGAGGTAGGTTGATCATCTTAGATTTAACTATTTCCCTTAGTATCTCACTTGAACTCTTATTTTAACTTTGAATTATTTTTAAATCACTAGTTTTAGATGTACTTAATTGTGATTTATGATTTGGATATGTAACATTATTTTCCATAAATTGACTAGGTGAAGATGCATATACATGACTTACACTATTATGCCCTGGAGGCCTTTGTCTTGTAAATTATTGTTTTATTCTTATAATATTTTAATGTAATATTTTATTATATTTTTTTAAACCCATAATTATCTTTTTCATACTGATAATTTGATCACATAGAGTCTCACAAGTGCAAACCCTAGTTATTTTTTATGGAACATGCATGCACACACCCTATGGGAAGAGGTGTGAATAGGTTGATTATGGGAATTAGTGACATTGATATAGGATGATTCATATTTTGGATGAATGATAGGATGAACTTGGTTAGAGGGAAAATAGCTATCATCCTCATGGAGATGAGGAGGATAAGGATATTCTTTCATATATATAAGATATGACATTAAAACTTAAAACATAGTTGTTAGCTTCTGTGTTAAATCCTCTATGTGTGTATGTTTTTTCTTGTTAGTGGAATACCAAATATGAGAAAGATAAAATTATATGAGATATTAAATATATTTTAATTGATATAAATCATCATATAGACATGAATTTATGTCTTTTCTGAGTTCATTCCGAATTAAAGGGAATAAGCATACAAATGAAAGTATTAAAATTTTCAATAAAAAATGATTAATTTCTTTTATCATTATGATCATGATTGTATGAAATAAAAATCATAAGATATATAAATCAAATATGATATTTTGGAAGGAAAACTTGATTATATATATAAAAAGGATACAAACCCTATTGTGTTTAGGGCTAGGGTTTTGTTGAATTAGGGTTGTGTAAATTTTTTTTAGATTTACGTAAATGAAACCCTAATGTGTAATTGTTTTTATTATCTAGGTTAACTAAATAATTATAAAATTAGAAGTATGCATCCCTAATTTAATGTACAAAAATTAGAGAAGGTAAACCCTAAGGAATATTAGGGTTTTGAAGCAATATTTGAAGCAAGATGGGTTCAAATGATTTAACCTTTTAAGGGTTTACTATGTAAATCTTAAATTAGATTAAATGGATAATATGTCTAAATTGGTAAAATAATATGAAATAAATAATCAATGATTTGTTATGGTTTTTTACTTATTTTGAATTTCTTAAAATAGTAATAAATATGCTTAAATAGACAATTATCTAGAAAATGATTGTCATAGATGATATGGGCTCTAAAACTAGGTTATGAATAGTTTTGAGTGTCATCAACAAGGTCTCAAGATTTGTTTACTCACTATATAGTATTACACCACCTAGATAGTAGTGCTATGTTGTTGTAGTATCCTCAAATTGGCACTAGTGTCCTCTCTGTAAGACTATTCCTAATTTTTGAGATCATTTTCATCTATGTTTTTAGGTGTTGTTCCTATGCATGAAAAATGTAAAGCTCTATGTTATGATTGGAAGACCTGATTTAGTGTGGAAAACCTAATCCTCTTTACAATTATGACATGAACAATAATTGTGTGTTTGTTAGTAGGTTAGGATGGAGATCCCCAATACCTTGTTTGTGAAGAGAGTTGCATATATATCCATACTCTAAAGAGGGATCAAGCCTGATATAGTTGTCCCACCTAGTGCTTGATGCAAGTGCAAGTGAATTATAGAATGAGAGTGGACATGGATGCCTTGAATATGCTTGAGCTTTGAAATCTTTGAAGTTTGGGTTTAGGGATGTTTTAGATGGTATTATTTATTAGAGTATAATAGGGATCAAATATCTTAATTTTTTTCAACTTTTATTTTTTTCTAGTAAGCTTTGCATCTATTTTCAATCTAGTGGATAAAAATTAAATAGACTTATATTTATAGAGATATGTATCTTGTGAAGATAATAAAATGTACTTAAGCTGAGCTTAAGTAGGGCACACATTTGAAAAAGTATATGTTTAAGAGAATTAGGGCAAAGGATAGTAACACCCAGTTGAGGAAACTAGCACCATGTGGCTATAGTGTCCAAAATGTGGTGCTATCATCTACCTAGTAGACTACTAGGCAAACTAGGTTGATATTTAAGAATTCTATCTTAGGACTATGTTTTAGCTGACTATAACTATTTGTGGACCATATAATGATTAAATTAGTGTGTTAAAGGCTCTAAGATAGGTATAGGGATAATTTAGGAATAGGCCAACTCAAGCAACACTCTTAACTTCCAAATACCACTTTTAAGTGATTACAGTTTGATTAGTCAACCATAATATAAAAATGTAACTATAATTATAAATTGGATCCCAAAATGGCCTATAGATGAATCCTTATTGAGAATAATTATACATTAAAACCTAATTTTTAAATTTTTAATAATTTCAAATAAAAATAATAATAACATAAAAATAAGGTAACTCTAAATCAATTTTAGGGTTTTGATACCTCACATCAGGTTCACCAAATATTTAACCCTAAATTTACTTTGTTATAAGGGTACTACAGGGTTAAAAATATAAAAAAAGATTAATTATAAGGGTGATAAATAGATCTATAGTAGGCCAATTAATTTTTAAACTCAGATAAACAATATTCTAAATTATAATACTAATATATGCCAAAAATAGAAAGTATAACTATTGATTGATATTTCAATAAATTGAAAACATGATTACTTAGATATTTTATTATGCATATGAAAATTTAGGCTAAAACAAATTATAAGTGGTCTTGATCAAGGTATTAGAATAGTTGATTGATTCTATAATTTTACACTATGTGGCCTTAGACATTTATGTTAGGTCTAGATGGTTATCTTGGCACTATTGTCTGAGTTGGATACAAGTGTCTATTATGCAATAGTGTGTGTGTGTGTGTGTGTGTGTGTGTGTGTGTGTGTGTGTGTGTGTGTGTGTGTGTGTGTGTGTGTGTGTGTGTGTGTGTGTGTGTGTGTGTGTGTGTGTGTGTGTGTGACCACCTACATCCTTTTGGGTTTTAAATCACCTTTCTTCTTATGTGTACATATCACATGTAGAATCTAGCATTTTTTGTCAAATGATCAAACCTTATATTCTTCACCCTTTGAATGATTGGGGAAAAAATGGGTTAGTGGGCACATGGTATCAAACTACCTTAAGGATACCTATATCAATGGGAATTTCCTACATATACAATAATATGAAGAGGGCCTTAGAATTATGTAGTTATTCCTTACATGTTTGCTTATGTGTGCATAAGGATGTAATGTGTGATAATCAAGTACAATGAGTGACCTATCTTATAAATAGGAAAATATGTCTCATGGGATGCTCATTAATTAATTTATACCTATAAGGATAATACTCCTATGCATAATATGGAACTAAGGATGAATAAGTAAAATTTACTCACTTGAATGTTTGATTGAGTGTTCTTGGTAAGTTGCCTTGTGATTTTTTGATATTTTCTAGGTGATAAATGAATGAGGGTTGATCTTTTATTTATATGATTCCCTTTTGAAATATATCCAAATAAAACACTTAGAATAATCTTTCAGATACATTTCATTAGAAATTTAGATGAATTTTGGGCATTGGACACTTAGTTTGAAAAGGGACACTTACATTGATAAAGGTGTCTAGTTGGGACATAAGTGTTTTTGATGGGTTGTTTAGGACACCAAATTATCAAGGATGGGGACCATATAACCTCTTCTAAAATGAGATCCAAAAATATCTCCAGGGTCTATATATACTAGGTCTTGGAGGACTAGATCTCACTAGTTGGTTTATTGTAAATTATTCCATATAAGGAGCCTTTACTGGTTCTAGAATTTCAAATTTTCTTTAGCCTTTTAAAAATAAGAGGGATACATATATTTTATTATTTAATTTGTGTGGGGTTTGATCATGTTTTATATAACACTAAATTATGCATACAAATTTACCCAAATAAATCAACATTTTATGTGAATGGAAGTACAGTCAATTTTTAAACATTTATTACATTATTAATATTTGATAATGTGACAAAAGAATAGATATGAAGGAGAAATTAAAATCATGATTTATAATTCAAATTATATTGTATGAGAGACTAATCTAACCTAAAAAACCTATTGAACTGAAGCCACAATTAATCTGTTTGATGAAGTGTACCCAAAAATTGATCCCATGTCTAGCTAGTACTCACACAACCAAAATTGAGAATCAGTGTCAAAGTTTGGGAGAAGATAAAATAGGAATGAGAAAGACACTGCCATCATTTACATGAACAAGTAATGAAATTAACAACTCCACATTTTTGGTTAATAGTAATATTCACTTGAATAACATATTTAAGGTTTACAAAGTCATCATATGGTTAGAATTTTTTTATCATAAAAATAGTTTCAAAGTAAGTAAAGGGTAAGTAATTAAAATACAAAAGCATAAAATGTATATTTTAGTGTCTCCTCACTTAGAATCAACAAGAGCCAACCCTTTGAAATGGCCATCAACTGGGTATTTATAACAAATTTGGTTAATTGAGGGAAATAATTTTCCCCCTAAAATAAAAAATATATTTAATTTTATATTGAGTTTTACTTTTCCTCCCAAAAGAAATATCCTTACACTTAAGTTCCATTCACACTTGGAAAACATATAAAACAAGTTACTTTTTGGCATATGTGAATAAAAATTAATTTTGAGTTAATTAAAACTCACTTTATAAATCTAGTCGTAGGAATGTGAGAAGCTTTTGATTATGATAATTTCTCATGAAATTGATCTTACCAAAAGAATCACACTAGAACCAAAATTTTAATTCCATAGATGGTTTGAAAAATGAACTCCCAAATTTAAGATATGGGTGAAATACCTAGGGCATTTAAGGGTTACAAAGTAGAAAATTTTGAAATTTGGGTTAAAAATGAGTGGGTCCCATGGATGGGCTAGAAAGTCACCATATGCATGACTACGTGAATCATGCACCTAGGAAAGCCAAATTTTTTGACTACCATTGGCATGTATGCATGAGTAAAAGGCCCAGGATAACACATCTATGCACTTGAAACTAGATGACCTCTATTAATGCATCCATGCAAGTGTGAGTTATAGGCCCTCATTTCCACACTCTTCAACCTCCACCAAAGTGTAAGCATGAGTGCTTAAACTTCCAAGAAAAAATCAACTCTACTAAACATAAATTTTTATTTTCAAAAGCATGTGGTTTTGAATTTTTCCCCCTTGTGGGAGGGAGGAGTTCCTGATGTGGTTTTGTTGAAACTATGGTTTGATGAAACCATGAAACATTTAATTTTATTTTATAAAACCAAGTCTCATTAAATTAACTTTTTGTGATTTTAAATTTTAACCTTTATTTCAATTAAAAATCATTATTTTTGAAAAGTGGGTGTAAATCATAGTATAATGTGATTATTTATTCCTAAATATTGCCCATCAACCTATTTTTAGGGTTCTATTCAAGTTCATAGACATCTAAGTGACTAACACCAAGTGATTAGGCCTGATTGCCTAATAGGTATATTTGGCCAGATAAAGAGGATGCCCTTTGGAGTAAAGAGAGTGAATGGAGGTTCATAAATGTTATTTTAATGATTGTATTAGGGTATTTTGTTAAAGAATAATCAATTTACTTATATTTTTTTTTTCAAACCATTTCTTACAAAATGTGATTTTGAAAACATTTTGAGCTTTTAATTAATGATCTTAAGAATCAAATTTTAGAAAATAATAATAAAATTAATGTTTTCAATTATTAATTTCAATGTCAAAAAAATTGATTTTAGAACAAGGTTCTTGGCTCCCCAGAGAAGGTTACTTATCTAAGAGAATAGATGGTTAGGATTAAATTTTTAGGTTAGTTGTAAACATGAAAATTCTTTTTATGGGATTGGTCTTTCCACCTTGGTAAATTTTAAGGATCTATGATAAACTCAAACTAGGATACACTCAAGAAAAGTGGAGATACAAGTGTGAATAATTAATCAAGTGAGACATTTAAATATAGACTACAGGAAAGACTCCATTTTAGTGATAAGTGATAAACATGAAATTTTATCACATGAACATGGCCTTTATAATAGAGGTGGTTATAGGCCCCAATTATACAAGCAAACTAAGATGGACCACCAAAGTAATTTTGGAGTGTTAACACCAACAAGTTGTTATACATAAAATAGAAAGAGATTCCCTAATTTTGAAATAAATAAGGGCATGTTATGCAAGAATAAATAAATTATGACCTTGATGAAAAATACTCATGAGTATTTTGGAATGAAAGAAACATGTCTACAAACCCAAAATCAGTGTCCAAGACTATGCATAGAATGTGAATGAATTCAAGAGGGAAGAAAATGGGAATGACTAAGAAACCAAAATTGACATTCTCATTAACTTGATGTGTGAAAATGAGTTAATTAATACTTATTAGAACCTAAGACTAAATACTATGGTCTATTGAATCTTACCTTTGATAATGATCACCTGGACATTACTTCACTACCAAATAGGTGTTCATAGTCCTAATAGAGTTGTTTTTGATCCCATTAAAGACCTTACTCTACTACCAATCCAGCATCTATAATTGTGGTAGAGGTTTATTTAATCACCCAAGATTTTTTTTTTTGAAATTAATTTTCCTTTTATCTCTTTACTTAGTATCTCAATTCTAGGTTGGTGACCACCATGGAAATCGAAAGGTAGAATTATAAAAATTTCACTCTAGATTTTCACTACAATAGGTTCATCTAGGAAAAAAACAAAAACCATTAATATGTTGTATGTTTGGTTTGAATAGAATGTATTCATTGAGAAAATAGTTTACCCAAACTTAACACAACATGAAGAAATCCAAAACATAGACAATAACTTAAGCTTTCAAAACTGATTTGGAAATTAAATTTAACATTGCAAATTACTCAGAGTACTTACACACTAGAATGTCCTTTGTGTCACTTAACTATAAGATTTCTATTCATTATTCTTTGATTTATAGGGGAACACATAGGTCAAAACAAATGGGATAAGATAAAAAGAGATAAGTAATGAGTTCAAAACAACAAAAAAATGTAGGAAAATCAAGAATAGTAAAATACACTAATAATAAAAGTAGGAAAGGAAAGAAAAAATAAAAGTAGGAAAGGGAAAGAAAAAGTATGTATAGGAAATTTTTAGGATCATTCAGTCTAGGAAATAGTGTTTGTGGAAATGTACATTGATGGGACATGGGACTTTATCACTAGTTAAACACCTTAGATAAAATGAATTCTCACCTAATATTTTAAATATTTAGTAGGGACCCAATCATAAGGCATCAAATTTGTCATGTTGTCCCTTTTTTGTGATCCTTGTCCTAGAGAAGGACTAGATCACATATCCAAAAGGCTTTCACTTTGGCTCATTTTTCAAACCAATGTTTGATAACTCCTTGATTTTTTTTAAAATTTAGTATGGTTACATCACATTTTTATTTTAATTGTATTATATTCAAGAGTCAAGCCTCAATTTTGTCATTATTTTCTAGGTAGTCTCTCATGAAATGCAATATTGGGATTCTTAGGTTCACATGGAAGATAGGATCTTGGCCATATACCAAATTATATGAGTAAGTAGCCAAAAAAGATTTAATTATATTTATATAAGACCATAATATAAATTATAAAACATTGTACCAATCCCTAAGTTTCTTTTCCAATATTTTCTTACTGACATCTAACAAATATTTATTTGTTGATTCAACAGCCCCATTAACTTGTAATTAATAATTAGAGGAGAATTTGAGAATTACCTAGTTATCATAAGCCCATTTATAAATTTTAAATGAGGAAAAGGAATGGCCATTATCATATAATAGAGTATGAGGCATCCCAAACCTAGTGATGATATGTTCCTCTAGGAAGTTGATTATCACATCGATCATGTAATTATTGAATGCTTGAGCTTCAGTCTAAGAGGTATAATAATAAATTACCTTAAGTGTGAACTTGTGTATTTTATATTATTTAGCATTAATATCACTAATGAATTAAAATTCCATTTATAATAATGGCTAGACCTCAAAAATTGATTGTAATGGCATTATAGGGGTACATTCTCTATGCATGATAACTTGTAAAGTATTATAGATCTAGACATGTGTATGAGAATATTTTTAAAAACATGTAGACAATAATAACCTACCTTAATTATTTGATGGGATATAGAACTCCCTGATCCATGACAAATTCTATATTTCCCATGGAAATTACTAATTACTCCAACTAATTCCTCTTTATTATAGCATCTCAGATATATGCCTTTATGATTCTTTTTTATAGTATGCTTGATTTAATCATGAAAATACTATTTTAATGTGTAATTATATTCTCTTAATGTATTTTAATTATCTCAATCACTCATTTTTCAATAAATAATAAACCACATATTGGTAATAGTCATCATTAGTTATATCTTACAATGTATATTGTTGGCAAACTATCTATGTGTCTAATTCATCCCTGGACTTACTGAGTCCTTAACCTTGTATATTTTTAATTTTTTGAAGTTTCATTTCAAACTCTTATAGTATAATAATCCACTTGAATCTTCATTCCCCTAACTCATTTTTCATTAGCATGGCCTTCACAGTTGGGTCTAACACAACTTCAAATACCTTACTACAAAGAATGCAATGCTTGAAATTTTTGACTTCTTTGATTAAGGAAAAAGATTTTTTTCCCATCATTGAATATCCTAGTTTATAATTTTGGATTATATATCTCATGAATGATATAGGTATATCATTTTTAGATTATTTATTATATGTTAGGATAACAAAACTTGAGTGTTCAGAAGTGAATAAATAGATGTAAAGGGTTGTGTATATCCAAGACTAATTATCACCAATGTATTTACAATCAATGTCTTGATTTGAGAAATGTCCAATTGTACATTATCCATCCATTATTATTTTTCATACTTCTTTATCATGTTTTTTGGTGAGTGGACTATCTCTATGAAGCCCAAGATGAACTTCCTTACAAAGTTGATCCTGTTGACGAATGACTTTATCTCTTTTATTCTACTAGGAAATGGGATTTTTAGGATTAAATCTACCATTTATAGGTCTATTAAAATTCCTTGTTCTTAAATGATGTGGAAAATTTTCTCTCTGTGACCCCAAATATACATTTCTTTAGGTTTAGTGAGATTTCATGGTCTCTACATTATTGTAATGATGCTATCATATATTTCACATGGTCTTCCCTATTATTAGAAAATATAGTCAGGTTTTACATGTATATTATTATGAATTTTCCAATTATATCCTTAAATACAATATCCGTGGCACATTGGAAGGTGTCACCTACATTGATTAGGTCAAATGGCATCCTTTTATATGAGAATGTACCCCATTTGGTTTGAAATATTTTCTTTATTCCTTCTTCATAGTTTATCATTACCTAATTGTAGACTAAATACTTGTCTAGAGATGACATCATTTAGGATTTGATCACTATCTATAAGACTTCATATAGTGAATCCATTAAGTAATTATCCTTTTCTAATGGTTTGTTTAGGTTTAGTAAGTCCACATATATATGTATCTCTTTCTTTTTATTTCAAAATGGAATTAAATTACCCACCCATGTGGAGTGCCTAATAGGAAATATGATCTTTACTAAAAGAAACTTCTCCACTTCCTTAAATATCAAAGGCTCTAGTAATGGATTCGTTGGTCTTTGTCTCTGATGAAATGGTTTGATTCCCACCTTGAGAGGGAGAGTATGCATGAGAATGGAAGTGTTGAATACTTTCAAGTCCTCTTAGAGCCATGCTATAACATCCTTAAAGTCCTTTAGGGATTAAATGAATCCATTTTTTTCTCTTGGTACACATTGTGCCTAGAAGCATATTTTTTGATTCATTAACATTGCCTAGTTTACAATGTTAGTGAAACATACCTTTGGTGGGAACTAATTTTTAATTTTCACATTGGTAATCCATGTCAAATAGTATTTATAGTGAGACCATTCCCTTTGGTATACTATTAGTTTTTAACTTGATCACCCCTTCCTCATCGAGCTCAAAATCTTAATGACCTAAGAGTCAAATACATCAGTGTTTGTGATGAAGTTGATGATATGTTAATAATCGTAAATACCTAAAATTTCTTGATATTATCAAAAATAAAAGGTGTAGATATTAACTCCATTGAGAACCTTCTCAACCTAGATTTAGAAATTGGTTCCAAGGTGATCACGTCTATCATAAATGCATTCACTATATAGTTTTTTCTATGATTAGTGTTTGAATATTGAATGCACTAGAATATTATATTGAATTCCATACTTTGTTATGGTATATAGATAGATGATTGTCATTACAAGCATACTAAATTTTTACCTATTTGACGACTAGTTATGAATCATGAAACACCTTGAGATCTTAAAATTCTTACTGAGAGTAAATTAGAGACCATGAACTAATGCCTCATATTCAACCATGTAGTTCATGTAATATAATTTTAGGTGAAATGTAGCTAAGTATGATTTTCCTCATGGGTTAATGAGCTAAACACCAGTACCACACCCATTTTTAGAATTATAACCATCAAATTTCATGGTCTAAAACTAATATTCATCTAATATATAATGGACTTTGAAAGGTAGGTGCCAATGCAATATTTATTTATTTACTTATTTTCTAAATGCCTAGTGGGTATATAATTTATTTCTCAACTAATAAGTTTTTAATGGTAGAAGTAGGAATAGGGATACCTAGGATGGTTATTTTCTCATTTGAATAACTTGTGAGTCCCTTGTTTTCTCTTGGATCAACCTATTTCACACCCTCATATACTATGGAAGTACTAGAGAATGAAGGTATCATAGATGCATAGAGGATATAATTATCATATATGTTTTAACTCCTCAAATTTTGACTTTTCTTGTATGATCGGTATATTAATGGAGATGTTATCATGATATTCTACTTTTATGGCAGTATTAGATAATTAATGTATCTTAGTGCATAAAGGATATCATTCTCATGTAGATGATATAACTCCTAAAATTATGAATTTTATTATATGCTCAATATATTAATGAGGAAGTTCTCATGAGATTATGATTATTTCTCAAGTGTGAAGACCTCTAGTTTAGATTCATCATATAAGATATCATTTGTCCTATTATATTTAGTGATCATATGAGTCATTTTTGGTTATATTTCAATTCCTATATGATTAAGTATTTAATGCCATGTGATCCAAATATGAGATAAATCAATTTTCATGTATCCATTCAATGTTTTTATCTAATCTCTACTTAGGATCATACCATATGCATCAGGTATATCCACTACTTGAATATCAATAAATTATTACACCTTTAGATTAAAAGACAACTACATATGAATGTGGTTATGTTCACCAACCATTATAACCTCTAACGTTTCTAATTAAAAAACCTATTTTTTTACTTCACAAGAGTTAGACCCAATTTATATCAAATTGCATAAGGCATCATGTTTTTGGAAGTCATTAAATCCACCAAATAAATGTTCAAGTTTTTACCAAAAAAATTTGATTGTTAGGAGGAAAGGAAAAGTTTTAGTATTTTATTTATTAATTGAAACATGAGAATTAACTATCCTATTAGCTTATTTCCATTTAGGGGAAGATAATTCTCTAAATAACATGTCCTTTTGGTTATACATTTGGATCAAATCAAACATTGTTATATTGGCCTTAGTTTTGTTCAGGTCAAATACAATGCTATGTCCATGTCTATTTTGTTCCATTAGTTTGTCAATTTATGAAGGCGTATAATTATTTTTAGACTGATAAGGAATTATAGGTTCCTTAGGTAGAAACATATTGTTGCTTGAGTTCTCATCAGGTGGAACTAGAGTAATGTTTAGAGGAGTAGAAGTAGTTAACAGATTTTGAATTTTAGTCCTCAGCTATTAGTTGTTCCCTTTGAAATTATTTGAATGCATGGAACTCATCTAAGTTATCCTCAATCTCATTATCACTCTCAAATACAAACTTGTAAGTTTTCAAGACTATATCTATATTAGGGTTTCCTTTACCTTGATTAGATTTGTTATTTTCAATTGAAAGTATTATCTCTAAGTTGTCCATATCATTTTGAAATATGTTTAAAGATAGGGAAAATTGGGAACAATAAATTTCAATGTGATCAATTATCTTGTGCAACCTAAAATAGGTGGTAAATTCTAAATGATCTAAGTTCTCTATGTTTGAGGAACTATTATTATTGATCTAATTTGGATTATCAAGAGGAGTAGGCAGTCCTCCATTATTTGGCCTCATGTTCCACTACTTATTAGTTCCCTAAAAGTTGAAATTTATATTTTTTGGTGGGTTATTTGTATTTTATGGTGTTTTGAGTCACTTATCTATGCAAATTAACCATATCATTTGTCAATCTTTGAACCATTTACTATAAATGTTTTACTTTAGGGTTCATGCTAGAATTTTGTTGATTTATCACTTATGGTTGAGGGTTAGACACAAGTGAAATAAAATTTATAAATATAAGGATGTGCTTAGTTATGAATGGTAATAACATGCATATGGTTTTTTAGAAATGATAGGATAGCTTATTGGTTGCTAGTAGAGGAAGCATAACCACTAGTGATAGGCATGGAAATAGTGTTGTTGTATGCAACAAGGACTAATAGTTGGTTGTTTATCTATGGAAAAATGTGATTGGGAGGTATATAAGGATGAAAAATGGGCATATAGTTCATAGTAATTTGATTATAGACTAGATTTGGGCTTACATACAAAACACCTAGGATTGGATTCATCAATGTAGTGTTGTGATGAATGAAGAGAAAAACTGATCATTAGAATTTGAATATAAGCACCTGATTTTCCATGTGAAGGTAAAGGAGAAAATATATAACCTTTTAGCCCCATCTATTTCTAAATGTTGATAACCTCATTGTAATCCAAATACAAGGATAAGATAGATACCAAAGTTATTTCAAGGAAAATGGAAGTCATTGAATCCAAGTCCCTCAAGTATGTATGTATAGAATCTAGTTTTGTTTGAGTGTAAAAGTATTCCAACCTTTGATAAAGATTATGGAATTGTGAATTAAAGACATCCATAGGTTCATTCAATTCCCTATGAGTAGAAATAAAGTGATGGTATAGGAAAACCAAATCAATGGGTAGCCTAAAGTGATGGATAAAAATAGTTTCTAAATCACTCAAGGAAGTGATAAACCCATTGGGAAATCCTAAATACCATCCATAATCCATTTCATCCAAAGTGTATGGGAATAAGTGACAAGGCACAACCTCAAGATTAATTTTTGTTTTACAATAACTTATTTTAATGCTTAAATATGTTCTTCAACAATATGTATTCCACCATGCACATACCTAGGTCAAATGTTTTTTGGATTTTTTGGTAAGTCATGGGCAACACCTACAATGTTGATAGGGAAGTTACCTCCACCAAGCCAAGCCTAGGTCGGTCACTGGTGGGTTTTGAGGGGTAGAAAATAGACTAATAAAAGGAAATACAATAAAGGTAGTTCATTTATTGGCTGATTTAATGTCTTTTTTTATATTTTCATTTATTTAGTTTAGGTCTTATACGATCAACAAGTTATAAAAATTCAAAGTCATTGCCAATAGACTTTGATTTGGTGATCATTTATCAATTTTATAGCATAATGCTTATAAATATCTAGCATGGGTAATGCCAATTATGTTGATGGGTTGTTTATCACACCAACTTATGAGGGATAAAAACCATCCAAATTCTCTTGAAAAGAGATCTAAAAATCAATCCAAAGTCTATATCTACCAAGTTTTGGCATACTATATCTTACTTAATTGGTTCATTGTAAATTTTTACATATAAGGAGGTTTTTCTAGTTCTATAATTTCAAACTTTATTTTATCCTTTGACATATGAGAGGGATACATAAGTTTCATTGTCTATATTTTGTGGGTTTTAATATTGTTTTGGAGAACATTGATGTATGTATTCATATTTTCCCAAATAAATAAACATTTTATGTGAAAGGAAGTATGACTATTTTAAACATTAATTGCATGATTGATATTTGATAATTATAAAATAGAATAGAAATGAAATATAAATTAAAATAGAGATTTATCATTCAAATAATATTCCATGAGAGTCTAATCTAACCCTAGATTAACGAATTTAATAAAAAAGAGAAAAATAAATGGGGAAAAGAAAGAAATAAACTATTAAAATGAAGCCATAATTGATCTTTTTGATGAAGTGTACCCATAAACCAATCCCATGTCTAGTTAGTATTCACACAACTAAAAATTGGAATCAGTGTTAGAGTTTGGGAGAAGAAAAAGTAGAAAGAATAAATACACCACCACAATTTACACTCATAAGAAAAATAATAACTTCTCAACTTCCATTAATAATAATATTCACTTGAATAACACATTCAAGGTTTACAAAGTCATCATCTAGTTACAAATTTTGGTAGCATAATAATAGTTCCAAAGCAAATAAAAGGGATGAAATTACACTAAAAAATTATGAAATGTCTAGTTTAATGTCTCCTAACTTAGAATCAACAAGAGTCAACCCTTTGAAATGACCATGCGTTATCTCTTTATAACAAATTTGGTCAATTGAGAGAAATAATTTCCATCCAAAATAAAAAAGAATTTTATTTTTAACTAGAGTTGCACTTTTCTCACCAAAAGCAAGATTCTTGAATTTTAGCTCCATTCACTCTTGAAAAATACATAAAACAAGTTAATTTTTGGCATATGTGAACAAAAATGAATTTTAAGTTAATTAAAATTCTCTTTATAAATTTAGTCATAGGAATGTGAGTAGATTTTAATGGGATATTTTATCATGAAATTGATCATACCATGTAGACCATGCTAGAACCAACTTTTCAATATGATATGGGCCAAACCATCTACCTAGGTCATTTAAGGGTCCCATAGTGGAAAATTTATAAATTTGGGTTAAAAATGAGTGGGTCCAATAGATGGGTTGGATGGTCACTATCTACATGGCCACATATTAGCATGTCTACATGCATGGGAAGGACATATCGATGGACCATCATCGACATGCCCATGTGAGTGCAATGCCTAGGCTAACATAGTCACATGCCTAAAAAGTATTGATGGATGGCCTCTAAAGGCACATATATGCAAGGCAAGTACTTCATCTCTCTAAAAAAAAAAAAAATCAAAACCATGTGGTTTGGATTTTTTTCCCTCATGGGATGGGAGGAGTTCCTCATGTGGTTTTTTCGAACCATGGTTTACTAAAACTAGGAAACTTAAATTCCTTTTTTTAATTTTAAATTTTAACCTTTAAGCCAACTAAAAATCATTAGTTTTGAAATTTGATTTTTGAAAAGTGGATGATTTTTTAAAATTTTGAATTTAGACCAAGGTTCCAAAATCCTTAGAGCAAGTTACTTTTCTAAGAGAATAGAGGGTCAGGATGATATTTGCAGGTGAAGTTGTAAACATGAAAGTTTACTATATTCACCTAGAATTTTTATCAAAGGAAAATTTAAGGCTCTAAGATGTAAAAAAACTAGGATAGACACAAGAAAAATAGAGATACAAGTGTGAATAGTTAATCAAGTGAGACATTCAAATGTAGACTAAGGGGAATGATTTTATTTTATTGATAAGTGTTAAACATGAAATTTTATCACATGAATAAGGTATTTATAATGGAGGTGATTTTAGGTCCTAGTTAGACATGCAAACTAAGACAAACAACCAAATTAATTTGGAAGTGTTGAGACTAATGAGTCATGAGTGTACATGGGATCAGATACATAAAGTAAAAAGAGGTTCCCTAATTTTAGAACAATTAGGGAATGTTTTTCAATAAATAACATGTGTTTGGGATGTTAGAAAATAAGTAAATGTCTAAAACTAGAAGAGAAGGATAATTATTATATTTAGAACATTTTTCATAGTATAGAAGACCTTGTCATTAGAATAATAATGGTCAAACTAAGAGATAATCCACTAGGCACAAAAAGATAGAGAATGTGAACCTTTTGGAAATGGGAAGGTATTAGAACTAAAAGGTACAACCATGATAGGTATTTTAAAAATATACAAGACTAAGGTGAAATATAATTAAGATTTAGTATCTGCACTTAAACAAATGGAAATCTTATCTCTTGAAATAGGGTTGAAGGAATGCCTTCATTATATGAATTCATGGACTTCTCAAGATAATGTTATAATTTGTATCCTTGTCTATAACATATAATTATGTCCATTTTATGTCCCAAAGTAATAGGTAAAAATATAGTTCTAACAAAAGAATATTTAGGGATATCATAACCTCAAAGGTGTTCTTAGTTGATAATATGTCCCATAAGAACCCATTATATAATCAAAAAGAGAATGGGACTTTATCAACAATATCCACATCGTCAACCTTGTCTCTTTTTACATAATTTTTATAAATCCATATTTGTAGATAAGAAGTGATATCTCCTCTCTTGGCCATATTGACATTACAAGTTAATCATCTAAGATTGAAGAACTACCTGACATTTTTGAGATTATTTCTATGAAGGTACATAGCTAGAAAAATTTAGTTGATTGAGCTTTATGATGTAGGGTAATATTGGGAAGATGACCAAACTACCTAGGGCATAAGAAGCTTTAGATGATGGGTATGAGATTTATTTAATAATTCCATGAATGAAATGTGAAAAAATGAATTTATAAGATCTAAAAAAATGTCTTAGGTCTCAATAGGTTTAGGTGTTCCTTGAACTTAATATTCCAAATCATTATTTAGATTGGTATTTTCTAGTTGATGCTCCCTAGTATTAGTAATGATGTTCACTTATTCAATGTTTTACTGATTTACCAATCCCATAATATTTGTATTTATTTGATTACAAAGGTAAGAGGATCCTTTAAGATCTATTGAACTAAAATTTATATTAATCATGAGATGCTTCTTAAGAGTACTCTATGGTGTGTTTTAGTCTTTTTGAGATTGTTGGTTTGTGAAAATATTCTGATAGAAGTGTAGATTAGATTTTTTTGGTGCTACAAGAATAGATTGGGAAGATTTGAGGTTGTTTTTGGCACTTCCTAAAATAATATTAATAAATACTATCATTGATACTTAGGGAGTGTTTGAATAAAAATTTCATGATCCTTGAAATTATGAGTATCATGGCTAATGACTATATGAAATATATAATAATTATTAGGATCATAATGCCTTAGCCTTCAATTTTAGTTTTGTTGATTAAGGCCTTGGTTATTGTTTTGATGTTAACTATTATTTTTATAATCTTTTTTTGATTAAATTATTAGTTTTGATAATGCATGTTCAATTTTTGATTTTGGTTTTGATATGATATTTCCATGGTGGTGGGTGATTAAAATCTACAACATGGAAAACAAGCATGAGATTGGAGTTTTTTAATTCTCATTTCCTTTTTTTTTAGTTTTCATTGTTACTAACAACATTGATCTTATTAATTTAGTTTATATCACCATAAATAGTAGCATTATGATTGTGGATTAAAAAATAGGGCCCTTGACTATTTTTTTCACTTTGATTAATATTTTTATAACCCTCATTCTTTTGTTTGGGGGTGAAAAACATTCCCTTGGGACCATTAGTCCTATGACCATTATTTATGGTTTATTATTATACATTTCAATAATTTTTGAATACTTATTCATAATATTGATAAGATAATTTATAGACATCTTCCCTAGTTTCTTAAATAATTTAATGGAGAAGGAGATAAAATAAATCTCTCTAATCCATACTAGGAGCATTGGTAAAAGAGTAGAGTACTTGACACCACATTATGATGAAGTGGGTAGTAGAATCATTACAATTTTATTTAATATGAATAAAATAGTGTATGATTTTGGATTAGTTTTTTAATGTTTAATACTTTAAAAAATTTAGTGATGAACTATTTGAAGGAATGAATATAACCCCTAGTAAGATGACAACACCAATATATTCTAATTTATTCAATAAATTTTTGGAAAAATAATTTCCAACACTAAATTCCTAGGGAGAAGTTATTTAATCATAGTGATGTAAGCCATAGTTTGGTAATTTGGGTCTATATTTCATTTTTATATAGAAATTTCAATCAATGGGTGAGAAAAATCCCATGCACAAACATTGTCAATTGAGTCAGTGGGGCATAGTAAACTAGAAAATAATTTTCTAGATACATGGATTTGAAATACATGTGAAATATGGTGGTAAAGGGTTGAAAACTTGTGCACTATTTTATGTATTACTATGTGAAGTATATGATGGAATAAAAGTGGTCAACACATGGCTAGGTGGGATATATAAGAGAGACATACCAACAAGTATGTAGTTTTGAGGAACTAAAGAAGGTAGTGTGATGGTAGCCATATTATTATTACTAACACAAGAGAGGGGAACCTTTAGGAGTATAATTATGAGGATTATATAGTTGAGTCATGTTATCAACCATGTTAATGGGATTATTGTAAGATAAAAAATCTCATAGATTTAGGTAATATGAAGAATTATTTAGAAATAGGTGGATTTGATTTAGATTAGGTTGGTAGGGAATTGAAATTTTTTTGTTGGAATGAGAATGGATTTGGTTATTAATGTTTGGTACAACTAATTTATTTGATATACCTATTTTATAGGAAGCTTGGGTGATTTTATGGTCTCAAATGTGTCCCACCAAGATGAATATGAGATCATTAAAATTATTAGTAGGGATTGGGTTTGACACTTCCTTTATAGGAGGTTTAAAAATAAGTTGATGATAATCTAAGATGAATTGATTTATCTTCGGTTGTTCATAATAAGTCAAATTAGGTTTTTTTATTAAGCATTACATTGGAAATATTTGAGAAATAAGAAAGGGGAGGAAATTTCATTCTACACATTCCCTCTTCTATGCTAAAAATCCTTTCATTCTACTAGTCGATTCTATAATTTCTCCTAGAATCAAGGGTTTATAAGCTAACATAAGGTTTATTAAGACATGTGGATACAAACCACCTCCACTAGTTAAATTCATGTCATTTAAAACATGATAAGTATTTTAAGTATTTGAGGAGTCTCATAAATATTCTAACACCACATTATATTTTATATGTGGGATGAGAAAGTAAGAGCTATAATAAGGAGATGGATTGTCAATCCTTCGATTATTTTTATATTTGAAACTAGCCAAGCTAGATAATGAAGGTTCATCTTGGATTTAAATAATGTTTATTAATTCATGTGTGTCTATGAGTGTATTATAATACTCACTAGACATATTATGGTGGTGTCTAAACACCAATAGAATAAATAAAAGAGGAGACATATGGAAGAAGTAAAACATGAAAAAGATAAAAAAACATAAAGGAAAATCCCTTCACATTCAGTTCACCATATTTTTATGTACAAAAAGTGACACACTAACCTTATGCACTCACTTTCCTAGGGTCAAATTGAGATAGTCAAAATTAGGATGATGATTGTTCAATGTAGCTAATGGTTTGTTTGAATAGGTTAGGCTCATTAAATTGGATGACCTTGTGAAATAGGTTAAGCTACCCTTGCAAGATTATGAATTATGCATAAAATATGGTGAGTAAAGAGTAAAAAATTATAGATCACAAAATAATAACTTATTATTTGAAAAATTATTACATAAAGTGTAATATTCCCCTAATTTATAGGAGTCAACACATATGTCTATGCCTATTACTAGCTCCTAATATCTCTCTCTCTCCTATTGAGTTTTTTTATATCAATAAAAACTCTTATTTTTTCCTAAATACATGTGATGAGTTTTTATGGTAACTCTTTTATTATAATTTATTTCTTTATCTTCAACACTAACACACTAATACTTATTATTCCCCTGTTAGTGATGAAATAGGGTGAGAAAAAAGTAATAGAGATAGTCTTCATCACTCTCATGAGCCACTTATTAATTATCTAAGGGATAAATATTTTCCTCTATATCAATTTCATTTTTCATCATTTATTTTTCATTCACCTTTCCATCGAGAATATCGTGTTCTCTTTGTTTACAATTTAAAGCTACATGGCCTATCTTTTTACAATTAAAAAATGTATATTTACTTTTCTTAGTCACACATTTATATTTTATGAAAGTTTTGGGCTTGCTTTATGTGAGAATTAATTCTCATTATCCTAAAATTTTATTCCTTCAACAAGTAATGTGGATATAACATTTGACAAACTTGTATTTAGCTTTCTTAATGTGAACACCACTTGTGACATACTACTCAGCATCTTATTGAGTAATATGGATGTTGTACCATTTTATTTTATAAATTCATGTATTCCTACCAATTCATTTTTAATTGAATAAAACATGTTGATGTGTGTTGTTATATCTCCTACCATTTTCAAAACATAAAATTGTTTATTCATGGTTATTTACACACTATTGGCTTGAGAATTAAATAGTGTGTTTAGTGATTCCTAGTTTTATTTAAAGGATTTTTTGAAATCTACATGATGTAGATATGGATTTTAAAAGCCAATACCAATAATATCTAAAGATTTATTATCTTTGACTTTCCAGTTCTGGTGATCATTTGTATCTATCAATTCTACTACTATGCCATCAAAAATGTCCCAAAGATCTCTCTCAATTAGCACATTTGTATCTAGATTTTCCATGTACAAAAATAATTCCCATCAAATTTATCAATTTTATTTATCTTTTCCATTTTACCCCCCTTAATGTTGACTCTTGGCTCAAGATACATTAGTTTTGACCGATAATGTATCCTTAATTTTTTTAATGAAATAATGTGTGTGTGTGTGTGTGTGTCTACACACACACACACATACATACACACACACACACACACACTATATGTATATGTATGTGTGTGTGTGTGTGTATAAATGTATGTATGTATGTATTAACTTAACATAAATATGTAAATAATTCACAAAAAATATAGGTGGTATGAAAGCATGCCACACAGTCACCCTAGGTAAAGCCTAAGAGCTAAAAACTAAAGTATCACTAGCAACTAGGCAAAGCCTAAGAGTAATTCACATAAAAAAGAGAAATTTAAGTACTAAGATCAAGGCCATATGGTGATATATCCATATCATCTAGACCCCATCTCAATCTTGACAAGTCATTGACATCTATAATAGGCTCCGAGATAGTAGATTGATTAGTGTCCCTATCATCATCTTCTTATTATGTTAAATTGGGCAAAATGGCTAGAAAAAACCCTAGGGAACTTATCTATCACATCCAATCAACCTCCAAGTGACACCCCCTAAGTATCTAGGCATATAGGAGGAGGAGGAGGAGGAACATCCCAACCATCTTACCCAATAGGGGAAGGAGGCAGTGGATACCACCCTCACTACTACCCAAGATGGCTCATGCACTAGTAGGGGGTACTGCTATGAGAGTGGTGTTGATAAAGACTATGATGATGCCACCACAAGGTGGTAGATCCAATCTATCCTCTATTCTAGGATCCTTGGGTATATATGGTGGAACCTAAGCCATTATACAAAGAGCATCTCCCTAATGGGAGAGGATATTTTGCAGGTGCCAAAGCTCCATACACACTTTATTATCTTGAACTTGAATCTTCAAAAGAACATTGGAGATGATAGAGGACTTGTTTAAATTAGAAACATTACAATCATTAAAAGTATTATTAAACACAAAATTATTTCCTTCTTTCCAAATATAGAAGAGAATCTCCACTCTGAAAGTATGCTAGACTTGTGCATATATAAAGGGAATCATGAGTTTATCTCCAATGAGGATGTCATTCCAAAGGAAAAATTTGGGATGGAAAGGCCTGAAGAGATCATGGATATAAGTTTAGACCCTTTGAGATTTGGCACAAAACTAGAAAAGATGAGGAAGTATCTCAAGGTGGCCACAAAAGGGAAATTAAGCAAGTGGAATCCTAATTGGATAAGTATTCTATAAATGGCTAAGCCTTGGTGTAGTTACACCAAGAAAAATGAACAAGCTTGGGCTCCACACAAGCCCCTAAATAGTTTTGAGTGAAAGCTCCATGTAGAAATGGATGAGTACAACACCCAATGGGAATTAAACTTATCTACTATGGGAAAATGGGGGGTGAGCCATTAATATCCATACTAAGGAGTGTAATTATGAAAAGGGGTCTCCACATATCACTTCTAATCCTTCAACCATGGTGAAGTGGAGTGGACCAATATTTTATGGAGAATAGAGGATAACACAACATTGAGTGTCTTCTGGTAGGATTCTTGAACTGCATTGGCTAATTGAAATTTGGCTTTCACCTCCTCTCAAGATATCCAAGATTGAGTTCACATATAATAGATATCTTAGATAGTATGAGTTCCCCTTTGGAAAAACTTGAGAGAATTGATCCAAGGGACTTCTACCAGGGGCACTTCATTGAGATTAAAAATGGGAGACCACTAGAGAGAGTGGGTGTTAGAAGATATCCCATTAAGGAATCTAGAACCATTATAAAGAGTCCATGGCTTAATATTTTCCCATGCCTTCTAGATTATTTTATCCACAGAGGATCCTATGATTTGGATGGGAGGCTAAATGAAAAGAAAATTAGGGAAGCATATCCCTTTCTAGGATTTCTTGCTCTTAGTCAAACCTGAGTCTTTTTATCCTTTAATGGCCTACATAATCCATTTGGCACATAAATCAATTCCTTACTAGGCTCTGTTAATGAGCCCCATCCCTCTAGCATCATGTGTGGGGAAAAAATATTCCCAGGCCACCCTATATATTCTTTTACCTTGGTGGGAAGTGTCCCAAATGAAATCTCTAAGAAATTTCTCCAACTTCTAGTAAGATTTCTTAGAAGGTACCCAACATGATGATTAGTACACATGGGTAGTCATAATATTTTTTAGAATATTTGAAATTTTCCTATTAATGAAAGATACTTGGTTACCTAGTATTCAAGATTTTTAGCAAATTTGTCAACAAGATATTACCATAACAAAGGTGGTGAAGCATCAAAATTAAAGGGGATGCTAAGAAATTTAAACAACTCATCATATTGTATCCACTTCTAGTCAAATTTAGTAGCCCATTTCAGTAGAGGGAGGTAAGATTATCCGTAGAAATGAGTTTTATGCCATTGGATGCTGGAGTCAGAGGCCAAGTAGAAGGTGTTGAGACATTTTAAGGTATTTTCCACATTTGATTCATCCGCAATGAGAGTAAGGAAGGAGTCATCCATAAAATGACCATTAAGTAATTTCATATCTTTTTATAGGTTTTTGGTGTCTGGAAGGAGATGAATTACCTTAACAGGGTCCCTATCTTGGGAAATGCTAAGAAGATATCCAAAACCCTCAACTACAAGCACATACAAGGTAGGAGCCAATAGGCACCCTTGTTGAATTTAGTGGAATAATCTAAACTACTTATAGGTGAATCCACTAATGGAGAGAATAGTCTAGGCATGTACAAAAAGGATCTAGATGGTTTAGATGAAGATGGACCCAAAACATAGTGCTTAAAGCATGGATAAAATGAATGGCCATTTGATACAGTCATAAGCTTTTTCAAAGTTAATTTTAATGAACATAAATTATTTCTTAGACCATCTAGCCCAATCTATCCCTTCCTAGACTCCAATGATGTTATCCAATATATAACAACTTTGGATGAACCCCATTTGTTTGGGATTTATGATGAGAGGTAACATATTACATAGTTAGATTGACAAAACCTTGGCAATGATTTTATAAGAGATATTTAGGAGGGTAATGGGCCTCTAGTTTTAGGCCAACTTAGGATATCCCTACTTAGGTATGAATTTAATATCTCCTTTATTCATATTTTTACCTAATGAATACAAGAGAAATACTTATTGATAAACCTTATGCAAGTCACTACTCACAAGGTCCCAAAGGGTTTTATAGAATTCATATGGAAATTCATCAATGATAGGGGATTTTTCATTAGCCATGTGAGATAATACCTCATGCAAATCATTAATAGTGAGGGGCCTATCACAAGCCAACCACTAAGTAGGAATGAGTTTTCATGGCACCATTGTAAGGCATTATTAGATGGAAACTTCATGCTCAACCGAGGATGCTTGAGCTTTTAACACTTGTTGATAATGATAAACAAAGGCTTGAATAATATGTAGGGTCTTTGTAAGTTTGTTTCTAGCCTTAGAGATGACTGGAATTTACTGCTTCAAGTTCTTGGCTCACAACATTTGAAAGAACTCCTTTGAAGCTTTGATTTTTTTGACACAAAAAATACAAACTATTAATGATTTTGACCCTTTAAAATGTGAAAATAATTTCACTCAAAAATACCCATATTAATTATAGTATTATTATTTATATTTATCAAATATGATCAAATCCAAAGGCTTTATAGAATCTAAAAAGAACTTAAATTTAAGACTAAAAAATTTAAAGAGAATTTCTTCTAACATAATCAAATTTAACCTATAAATATTAAAAGAACCAAAAAAAATTAATATGATATAAAACATATAGAATTTAGATTTTAAAAATTAATTAATCAAAACTAAAGATGGGAATTAAAAAACATAAACATAAAATATTTTTGGAGGACTAGAACTATAATGGAAATTTGTGACACTTATCTTACTACAAGATGCCAAGAATGGATGAATAGTGTTGAGGATGCCATGAAGCTCACTATGTTAAGGAAGAACTTGCCACCATAATCTATGAGAGATAGAGAAGCATAATATTTGAAATGAATACATAGAAACATGTACATCTTGGTAGGACAAATCTTGATAACTATATGCAACTCATTTTAATTGTCTGTGAAATTATCTACCAATAAAAAAATTAACTAAAAGCTATTCAAATAATTTTTTGAGCCACTGATATTAGATTTTAGCTTAGATTTAGGGAGGGTGTACTTTGTATATATTCGATGTGACATAGAAATTAAGCTTATAATTATATGCATAATTGACATGTAGCTTGATATCTAGTTTGACATGCAATAAAAAATAGTTATTGTTGTTTCAAGTGTAAATACGTGGCAAGGGAGACCATGCACATAAAATCATGGTGCATCTATTTCAAAAATAGAAACAATGCTTTTTGTCTCACACCTTTTATTCATATATTTTTAGTCTCATATGACCATCAACTAGATGCTCGTGAATCAAAAATTTTCAAAACCTTATATAATGATTAAACTACCCATCTAGATCTAACAAAATTGTAATGAAGATATATTCATAGAATACCAAAAACCTTGAGATATAAAATGCTACATGATTTATCATAAAAATATTGAAATTGAATATAAAACATGGTCTTCATTACCTTCTCAATTTTATAAATTATGAAAGGCCTATTGTATGCAAAGACACCCACATGTGGTCTTCACTACTCAGCCTTATGATGCTCGAGGCTAAAGAAATGTATAGAGAAATCTCAAAATGGTTCCTACTCTAATTCTAGATAAAGAGGAACAAGTTATTGATCACAAAACATAACCTATTCTTTGAAAAACTATTACATATATAATGCAATATTCCCCTAATACGTAAGAGTTGACACATATTTTTATGCCTATTATTATCTCCTAATATCTTTCTCTCCTATTGAGTTGTTTTATATGAATAATAACTCTTTTATTTTTTCCTAATTACATATAATGAGTTGTTATGACAAATCTTTTATTATAATTTATTTATTTATTTTCAATACTAACACACTAATACTTATCATTGAGATCTCATATACCAATATTTTTCATCTAATTCATAATGTTCATTTAATATAAAAAACTATTTAGAGATGAGGGCTCTATAATGGCCATATTCTAAGAGGATTAAATAACATAACTCTTGGTCAAGGGTAAATTATTTAAATGGAGATAAGTTAGGTTGATTAGTCTCTATATGTGGATGAATCCAATCGGTTGGTTTCATCTAGGAAATTGCATCTATAGAGTTGAATAAATGGGATGATGTTAGACCTAATGAGGTAAATTTAAATAAAACGTGATTGTTATCTAATTGATGAGCTAATAAATAGAGTTTTCTAGATATTTGGGTTTATATTGATATGGTTTATTTATCTAGGGCCTCAAATTGGTTGATTATTAAATGTGGTAGTGGGGTTGATTGAAATAATTATAACCAAAGTTTGGATTTAGTATCACTTTGTGTTATTTTTACTTGAATGGGAGAAAGAACTATAGGGAAATATCCTATCTTATTTGGATTAGTTTGTTTTGGAGATTCATCTAATGATGTAGGATAATATGTGTGTTTGTCTCTAAATAATATTTTTATAAATGGAAAATTAATTAAATAAATATACCAAAACATGTTCAAATGAAATTAAAAAAACTAAGTTGTTGTATAAACTAGAACAAATAACTTATTTGTTTATTCCATTTTTTTAAAATTCTTTAATTATCGAATCATGTGTAATATAAATTCAATAATTTTTTTTCCCTTTTGTATTTTCAATGTTTATGCATGCAAAAAATTGAAATACAACACTGGAAATGTGCATAACATTTTTTTCTAAATATTTATGTAGAAGTGAGCCTAATCAACTAATTGAAGTGCACTAATGGAAATGCAAAATAGATTAATAAGTTTGTATGTTTATAAATAAAGATTACAAATATAAAAGTAAATTAACTAAATTCTTTTGTATTTTTTTAATTTTCATATGTATAAATGAATGCAAAACTAAAAAAGAAATCATTTAAATGCTTAATATTTTAGTTTATTTTCATATTTATGAATGAATGCAAAGGTGAAAATGAAATGGTTTAAATGCTCATATATATTGTTTGAAATTAAGAGAATATACATAATTTAATGTTATGGGTGAACAAGTCAAAAAATAACTATTTAGAAGAATTGACATGTAATAATTAGTTGTCTGAAGTGTATAATAAGAAACAAAGAGGGTTAATATAATGTTAGTGAATGAAATAAAAAATGAATTCAGTAACTAACACTCTATGATTGTCCCCTAGGGTGATCTAGAATCACAAAACAAATAATTCAATAAAAGAAGACAAACAAGATATTTTCTTTCCTTGAAGACCCCATATAACAACTAATTTACAAATGCTTGTGTTCATTTTATGAAGCAGGAGTCTTTGCCAATGCACTTTGTCTAGTCTAACTAAATCTCCCCTTGTCCACCATTGGCTTTAATAAAGATGGAAAAATTGTGAAACTTTGAACATTATTTTGGCATTATATCTTTATAGAATAAATATTGATAATTATTCATGGAGACCATTATATTTATAATTTTATTAAAATGATATTGACCATTCATCTCAAGATCAAGATGTGTGGTCCAAGATTGATTCAACTTTGGAGACCAAATGTAATTAATATTTTGGAAGAATGGATTAATTAATAGGCTTGGCTCAATAATTTTTATTTGTATTGCATTAATGTTGATATTTTGAATTTTCACTTTGTGATTGGTGATGTCACTTTTTTAGATATTTTTTGAAAATTCAATTTCTAAAATTATATATTAACTAATTTGACATGTACTTAGAATTTAATTAGATTTAATTAGCTTAGTGAATTTTATTAGGCCTTTTACAATTCTTATATTTTAATTAGTTAGCATGTACTATTGGTCATAAACATCAATTTGATAGGTCACAATTTGACTGGATAAAAATTAGAATAAGGTGATTATTGCATACATGATAATGCCCCAATTAGGGGAATATTGATGTGCTTTGGAAATTACATGTGATATGTGCAGACAAATCAAAGTGTTTCAATGATTTTGGTCTAGTTTGTGTGTTATTATGGGGAATCATTTATAATTAAAATATTGACATGGCAATGGTGATAATTGAGTGTCTAAAATTTTCCCTTATTTTAGAAGGTGTTGTGAGATACTATGCATAGTAACATATTTTCAAAGAATTAAAAATTCATTACGATGAATTTGAAAAACTTGGCCAAAGAAATAATCATTAACCTATGATGCCTCCTCGAGAGTGCAAGCAAAGATGAAAGACATGCATGGGATCTCAAAAAGTAGATGGAAGAATTAAGAAGAAGAATGAAATTATCCCATGGATGAGATTAATCCAAATGAGATAAGGCCCACACTCATTGGTCAATAATGGTTAAGGAAAATAGAAATAAATTGGCCTTAATATGGGGGGAAGTGGGAAGGATACATCCCAAAACAAGCAACACACTTTCACTTGCCCCAAATAGGAAAAACATGGTGGGCTTAGAATTAGAATAAATAATACATGAGGGATATGTCCATAAAAGGGGGTCCTATTTATTTTATAATAAGGTGCCCTAAAAGGGTAGATTTGATCATTTCATTCAATGAGTTAACCCAATAGGGTTGATTTAAATGGTGATATATCTATATGGTTGGCCTCTTGTAGGGTAGATTTTCATTTTGAGAAATGATTATTAGGCACATGATAAAATGGTTAGAGAATAATAGATAAGGAGAGTTATTGATGCAACATTATTGATTATACTTTCAATTTATTTTTTTTATATAGTTCCCAAATGGTATGCACCATGATATGAAACACCATAGTAATCAATATTTAATGTGCATCAGTACTAACCCTTGATTCTAATAGAAAATGATAATCTTGCACCAACAATAAAAAACATGATGGGAATGATGGAATATGCCAATGGATAGACTCAAATACAACCATGTAACAAGAAGCACCATGATAATGACCATGTCAACACACTAGACTGAGTCAAGGTGACAATATAAAATAGAAATAAATAAGAGTAAACCAAAATAATAAAACATGAAACAAAATAAAAGTAATAGAAAACATCTTGTTTCTCAAATAAATACATCGAGAATAATGAAAATGCCCAAAACATTTCTTGGGAGAATCATGATGTTCCTATGAGGTTAGAGTGAAAAAAATAGTTTTGTTGGGTTAGCCCTTAAATAAAAGAAATAAATATGTGTTCTATAAGAAGAGGCTAAAAATGGAGTAATTAAAAGAGAATGACTTGAAAATTGGATAAATGAGGCAAGAATGAGCTTCCTAGGAAGAAAATGGATCATAAATAGGCCTAGGGGTAAAAATTTAAAATTTTGATGATAAATTCATCATTGGTGGTGGAAAACATTTATTTTTACCCTTTAATTTTGTATTCCATAGATTTGGTTGTTTAACATGAGAGAGATGAATAAAATGGTGAATATCCCTCACCACAAACACCTTGGGGTGTGAGTGTGAGAGTAATAGTGACCATCAGGGAGTGGGGCATTGGTAAGTACCCTTGGTTTTGGTTAAATTTTTGAATTTATGATATTTATTAGGGGTATAAAACCAAACTTTAGTAACTTATCTAGTTTTAAAAAATAAAAATGGTGAATTCATTGATAAAAATGATGATTCACCACTAAATCAATGAATTTTTAATAGAAATAGTGTTATCACCGAAATAAATGAATATTACCATAGTGGTAATATATCCTTTTTTAGTATCAATCGCATAAACTATGAAATTATTCATAAAATGGTGAGGTCATCAGCCAACCCTAAAAATCATCGATTAAACAATGAAATCATCAAATAATGGTTTGGCACATAAAAATGATGAACTCATCAAAAACATTGAGGTAATCTTGCCAAACAATAAGAACATACTAACAATAGTAGAGTCACATACCAATGACTAAAATGGTAATATTGACCTAAAGATTGGTAATAACACACTACAGAATCATGAGATAATTGATAAAATGATGATATTGTTAGAAATAGTTAATATGGTAGAAGAAAGAATGAAATAGGATAGAAGAATAAAATTCTATGCCAAAATTTAGAAGAAAATGATAGAATTTATCAATGAAAGAAAAATAGATAAATAATTGACTTAGTTCCATTTTTTATGATTTTTAGGAGCAAGTTGGAGTCACACAAGCTGTGGTCATGAATACTCTGCTAGTGCATGATCAATCTGCATGAGATAGTGGGGATCGTAGAGGTAGTGGATTTATGGCATATAGCCTGGATACTAGTTATTAAAGCCAATCATGATTATTTGTTAGTGTTATTAGATCATTAGCACTCTGAGAATTTTAAATTTCACCTATGTATTAGAGATACCACTATGACCTTATGGGATGTGAATTAGATCCTACAAGTGCCTATTTTAGGTTGGTAGATCTATTAGTTGTCTAAGGGGAAGATAATAATACTAGAGAATTTTATTGGTGTGATAGTTCTTGTGATTAAAGAGGGGCCCATTAACATTGATGCTTTGGAGGACCTAGATTAGCCTCCCATGATTATTCCTAGAGTGGTACCACCTCTAGCATAGGGTTAAGTTCCCCAAGAGGTATTCATCTTGATGGCTCTTATCAATGGCCTCTTACTACCTAAAAAGAGTGGAAGATTATTTTAGATTAGGCTCATAAGAGTGGTCAAATATATGTTATATTTCACCACTAATTTTTCATGGGGTCTTATTATATTATATTAGATCTATCATGAATTACATATGATTACTTATAAGAGAGGCTATAATATTGGGCATAACACTCTTCTCGAACTCTTGATCTGGGAGAATATTGCTATAGAGAAACTAGTTGGTTCATGATTTCAAAGGAGATCTAAAGATCATGTAGTTTATGGTTGGTTCTATATGGGAGAGGGTCTATAGGGCCATCGATGAGACTTTTACTTCTTTAGGCAAGCCATCAATGAGATGGCAGATGGTGACTTTATTTGGTGGCCATAAATATCCATGAAATTTGGTTAGATAGAGGATGGTTTTGTGACCACATATATGATAAGGCCATATTACATTATAGGTTGACACAAATTAATTATGGAGATGTATAAGATAGATTAAATATAATGGAAGTTCAACTTCCATCAAGATGTGTCAAAGGAGCCTCACTTTTTTACACATGTCACATTAGAGATAAAATAATGGGGGATACCAGTACCAAGAGCCCATGATATCATAGATTTTGATATGGTATAACCCATAGTGTGAGATTATGAAATCAAGGTTGTGAATTAAATCATGATATATTCCTATAAAACATCATGTGAAAGCTTTCAACCCATCAAATTGACTATACCATAACCCCAATAACTAAGGCAACATTAGATGAGGGTATGATAGATGAGAGATGTGGGTTCGGTCTAGGCATAGGCATAGGTATAGGGATAGGTTCTTATACATAAGTTGATACCAAAGGATATCCCCCTACATATTGTTCAAGTTCTAGTGTGGTAATCTATTTATCATGTTATTTAGATCCTTATGTAATAGAAAACACAATATTTTTTGCATCTCCCATTCTTAAAGGATGAGTATAAGATGGAGATGGAGATGCAGATGCAAATGTGGGATTGGATCCTCCTTTAGATATAAGGATGGATAAGGTAATATGTTATGCCTCATGATAATATACAATTATAATAAAGGGTGGGACCATTGGACCTAGAGACATTACAAGTATAGGGGATGTTGGGACCTCTATCACAGGTATAGGGGAGGCTAGGACCTATGGCATGATGAGGTTATAAAATATCCAAGAACTTATTGACATGTTGCATCATGATATCAAAACACATTTATCATATATTTTAGTCTTAGAATAAGATGAGGCTAGGTTATGAGCTAAGCTAACTATGGTCTAGGGAGATACCACCAGGTTACAAGCCATCATTATAGCCTAAGATATGGAGATTACTATATTGATGGGGAAGGTTGCCTAGATGATAGGTGTTCATACTCAGTTGATGGCACAAGATGCAAAGCTAGTGATAGTAATAGGTGAGTAGGATAGAGCTCATGTGAATTGAGATAGGGAAATTGGTTATTTTTAGAGGATTTGTGGGGAGCTAGATGAGACTCAATAGATGGTATCAAATTAGGGGATGTATAGGGCACTAGTTTATGTGATCATAGACAAGGATGATGCCATAAATGTGAAGGATGATGTCCTAAATGTGAAGGAATATATTACCTATTATAGTATGTTATATGAGGTAGTGGTCTTATAATATCATAGGGATCTTACCTATAGAGAGTATTCATGGATTTAACATACTAGTAGAATAACTAGATCACAACACACTACAACTTCAAAGCAATATGTGGCATATATAGCTCCATAATGGGTAGTGATTGGTCTACCACCACCACATCCACCACCATTAATAGCACTAGGCATAGGATAAATCTTTTATCAGAGTCCCCTTAGAGATGAGGTGAGTTAGAGATGATATTTTATTTGTAACTCTTCATTTTTGACATGTATATATTCTCTCAATGTATTAAAATGTTATTTTTAAATATATGTGACTTTAATTTTGGCTTATGGATTATTGTATATGAACTCTTAATATTATTTTATGAAGCTCTTTTTTTATTACTGCTATGATGTTAGATGTAAGTATGTTCATCAGAATATGTAAATTGATATATATTTGTTGGTCATGATGCTATTATCTTATATATCACTAACCTTATCTTGCATGTGTTTATCTCATGGGTATACATACAGTATGACTAGATGGTTTATCCCTACTTTAGGAGATGCATGTCCTTAGGTAGCATAGAAGTAGAATGGAATTTTATTTTTATCATGTATTGGATAGGCTGATTTTTATTTTAGAAATGTCTTGTGGCTTCACATTGGTATGTATGATCTTGAGCACTTGGATTTTAATTTTGCAAATGAAATTATGAATCAAAATCATATATAGCCTATAATATCATTGTATGTCAATTTTATATGGATCATTTCAAATATGAATATTTACAACTTAATATAATGATAAAATATCAAAACCTAAGATTAAAAAAATAACACACTTAAACATAAAATATAAAACATAAAAATAAAATAGTTAAAATACAAGATGTAAAAAACTCAAATACAAGATATGAAATATCAAGACTTAAGTGTAAAACATAATGTATCACACACAACACATAATAAAAATAGTCTAAAACAAAAAATATAACCAAATTAAAATAAAGACCTAAATCATCAAGACTTAAGAGGAATGAAAATGTACTTAAACACAAGAAAACAAACAAAAAATAGAACAAACAAATAAACAATTATAAACATATAATATAAATAAATGATATAAATAAAAACATAATAAAAGAGAGAAATAATGAAGTTATCAATAATTTATGCATGTGTAAAGAATAAAGTGTTACACTTTGTATATTATGCCCCTAGTCTAAGGGGATAATGACTTGGTTATGATAATAGGGGAAATAAAAGAAGAGGGAAGGGATGGTTGATTTGAATCCAAATTCCCCAATGCAATAGGATGATGCCTACATAATCCTATGGAATTTAGGCCAAATGCAGTTCTCTTAGGGATATGGGATAGAATAAAAGTGATGGTAAATAGGTATGTGATGATAGAGAAAAAATAGGAAAGACATAATATCAAAATAATGAGAGTGTTAGGAAAAGGTTTCTCATAAAATAGTGAGAGCATGAATGAATGTAAATGGAAAATGAGACCAAAAATTAGAGAAGTATTAGATTGGTCGAGATGCCCCATGCATCCAAGCATTGCCTATATAGTCCATTAGACCTCAAGCTGATGTAATTATCCAATAAATGGGAAGATAATGGTATGGTAATAGTAATGTGGATATAAAATCAAGTGTGATTGATAAGAGGTTACATCTCATAAATTTTTGGGGCTTTATATCTTTCATGGAAATTATAAGCCAATTTTCATGATTTTGTGATTTTTAAGGTTTTTACAGGTTTTTTCAATGTTATTTTGGGTTTTTTGAATAAGTAAATCAAGGTAATATATTCAAATGTATAATGAACTATCTATTAAAGGATACAAAAATCCTTGGGTAGATGCTCAAAAAATAACTAAATAGACTAAAATATTAAACTACCATGAACCAATAATAGAACTTGAAGCACTAGTGGATACCAAACAATAATAAGATTGGAACAAAAATGGTATACAATAGGGAAATAATGTTTAAGATAATTAATTAGAGGAAGTTACAAGGAACTATTGAGAAGGTAACACCATTCTTGGCATACCTAAAAATACTTATCTATACAAAAGCTATTGATATTGATCATTGTAAAGTGCCTTTAGAATTATAGTTATTGAATATACTTGTAACACTTATCAACCATAATCAAGATCATGATTGTAATAGGAATGGCATAGGAGAATGAATAAGCAATGGTCTAAGGAATGGTATGGTAATAAGAATAATAATTATCCATGGAAATGTGTGGTAAAATAATGAATGTGAATCTACTTGTAACACTTATCAGCCATAATCAAGATCATGATTGTAATAGGAATGACACAAGAGAATGAATAAACAATGGTCTGGGGAATGGTATGGTAATAAGAATAATAATTTTTTAGGGAATTGTGTGGCAAAATAATGAATCTGAAATAGGTACCCCAAAGTGATGGATCTTATAGATAATGGTTCATTTGCAACTAAGTAAAATAATGTTTAAGATGCATTATGTTTATTGGTTCTTTGAGATGTTGCACATTTGGTGTAGCTAGTCTATATGCCCCAAAACCATAATTTTTAAGAACAATAAAGGGCCCAAGATAATTAGATTCAAACTTACCCTTATTATTATGTTAAAAATTGGTATTATTTTAATCTCTTTTAGCATCAAATCACCAATTTTAAATTATCTATAGAGAACTTTTTATTTATATCTATGACTCAACCAATTTTGATAGGCTCACAAATGGTCCAATTATGCTTGTCACTTCTCATCCAAGAGCTCCATCTCTTATAATCTAGTGACTCTATATTATTCATCATCATATATATTCTATAGATAAATGTACAGAGAAGGCAACTCTATCTCAATAAGGATAATGGTCTTAGATCCAAAAACTAATGAATAGGACATAACACCTATAGGTGTATAGGTATTAGTATGGTAACCCCATAAAGATGGGAATAATTATAGATACGAATCATGGAAATCATCATTAATAATATTCTTCATAATTTTAATAATGGTCTTATTTGTAACACCTCAGGTTGGTCATTACCTTGTGGATAAAATGCCATGGACTTCTTATGTTTGATTTTGAATTTGTTACATTGGGATTTAATATATATTTTTGAATGGGACACCATTATCAGTTATAATAGTGTAGGGAATGCCATAGAAACAAATGAGATGGTAATTAATGAACTTGGTAATTGTTTTACTAGTTATTTATGTGAGGGGAATGGCTTTTATCCACTTGGTAAAGTATTCTATGGTAGTGAGGATATGCTTGTGGTCATATAAGGAGTTAGGGTTCATTTTCACTAAGAAAATAAGTCCTAAAGTATAAAAAATAAATGTTTTGGTGATTATATGGAGTGAAAAATAAGGATCATGAATCAAATCACTATGTCATTAACAAGCATCACACTTCTTGAAATGTCAACAAACATTTATCTCCATTGTGGGCCAGTAATACTTAGTTTGAAGGAGTTTATTGGAAAGGATCAAGATAATGGTGTGTGCCCCATATGTTCCTTCATGAATGTACTTCAATGATAATTTGGATTCTCTTGAAGATTAAAAATGAAGTAGTGTTCCATCATATCCCCTATGATAGAGCATATATCCGAGTAAGGTATATTGGGTGATTTTATGGACTAAGGCTTTATGTTATATTTGTGATAGGTCTAGAGAAAGAATTTTAAAATGAAGATAATTATATAGGTATTATTACCAAGGGATATTAATACCAACAAGATTGTATACCATTTCAAAATTTTATTATTCATGTGTGGGTTGAATAAGGTTCTTAATGAGAAAATAATACTCTTTAACACTATCAACCATTGATAAGGTTATTACATCTAATGATCTATTATTGGCCCTTGGTATTTTCTCAAACTAAAAAATTTCAAAATGTTACTTGAGCATATCTACTAAACTCTTTCAAGGTACCAACTTCTCATCTCTTATTTGGTACTGATATGTGGCTTGATTAATGATTAACTAGGAATCCCCATATACCATCAATTTCTAAATATTTCATTGTATTATGAGATGGAATCCTATAATGAGTGGTTCATACTTTGATATGTTATTAGTACAATGGAGACTAATATGGAACACCTTGGAAATGAGATCCCCTTCTAGTGTAATGGACAAGATACAAGCCCCAGATCCATGGGATGTGAATTAGACATCAAAATATAATTTCCACTATTTAGAATCAATAACTGCTACTTCTAGAATCAAAATTGACTCATCTATGAAATGAAAGTTGAGTTATTGCATTTCTAATATGGAGCATTTATCTAGTTGATCTAAAATAAATTTCCCTTTAATGTATTTTTGGTTATGATATTCCACATTAAATTCACTTAGCAACATCATCCATTTGTCCATTCAACATATCAAAGTGGCTTTAGATTAAAAAAATATTTGAGAAGATCAATCTTGGCAATGACTATTGTCTTATTATTAATCATGTATTGACATAACTTTTGGGAGGTAAACACCATTACCAAATAAGACTTTTCAATTGGTGTATAGTTATTCTCATATGTTAGGAGTGTCTTCAAATAATAGATGACTTGTTCTTTGTCTTACTCATCATTTTGAGCTAAGATTTCCCATGGGGCATGCTCTATTATATATATAGAGTAGTAATGGTTTTCTTAGTATAGGTGGAATCAATACTGGCAAGTTAGATAAATAATTATTAAATTCTTCAAAGGCTTGGTGGCAGCTAGCATCCCACTAAAATGCTACAGCCTTCTAAAAAAGTTAAGTAAAAGAGTGGAATTTATCTACCATTTAGGAAATAAACTGGTGAATAGATTGAATTTTAACCTAAAGCTATAGAGCCATTTAAGAGTAGAAGGAAGAGGCAATTCCATAATGTCCTTAACATTAACAAGATCAAATTCAATGCCTCAGTATAACACAATAAATCTTCAAAATTTTCATGAAGTGACACTAAAGATTCACTTCTTTAGATTAAGACACACATTGTACTCATAAAGTCTCTCAAAGATTCTTTTTATAACATTAGGATGGCCTACATGTGTCTTATATTTAGCAAGGATGTCATATATATAGTCTTTAAAAATTTGTGCATCATTTCATGTAAGATGATATTCATGACACACTGATAGGTTATCCTAACATTCTTCAAGCCAAATGACATTACTTGATAACAAAATTTTCCCCATGGAATGTTGAACATTGTTTATGCTAGTCTTTGGGTGCAATATTGATCTAGTTGTATCTTGAGAAGCCATCCATGAGGGAAAACATCTTTTAGAATGCTTTTGAGTCTAAAATCATGTCAATGTTTTGTAGAGGAAAGTGATCCTTAGGACATGACTTGTTAACTTCATTGAAGTCTGTGTATAGGAAAATTTGTTGAGGCTTTTTATTGACTGATATAATGTTTGAGATCTATTAAAAATATTCCAATGGTCAAATGAATCCTAATTCTAATAATTTATATATCTCTTTCTTAACAAGTATAGTAATGTGTAGATGCATTTACATGATTTCTATTTGACTAGATTGGCATCTAGATGTACAACAAGTTGATGCACCACTAGAGATGGGTCTAACCTTGACATGTCAGAATCGGACCAGGAAAACATATCGATGAAGTCATTTAAGATAGTAATAATAAACTTGTGATCCTAGACAATGAGGGATGTGCCTAAATAAAATATCTTGGGGTCATCATAGGTCTCAATGTTTACCTCTATTGTACCTTATACAAGGAGTGTAGAACCATCTACAATAATAATAGGTACAAATGGAAACTAGTCTTATTTTATTACTTGTGAGCCACAAGGCTCATGCATGTAAGAACAATCTAAATCTACCATTTTTTGGTAGTGGTTAATTGAAAATTTTCTTATGAAAATCTTGTACTGGTTGTGTGAAGATTATGTGGTCTTTTGCACTAATATCAGACCCAACTAAAATTCCCGTACTAGGAGGACACTAATCTTCTTGAGGAGATGAGAAAAATTCCCCATCCAAAGGTGCCTAAAATAGGTTTTCACCTATGGACTTATTTTTATATTTAATTTTTATTTGATCTAAAGGCACCTCAAAAAGTTTGTCACCTAGATATCTCATTGTTTACTTTGGTTATGACCAATTATGTTTGCATGCTCTCCAAAGTAGGTGGTAGGGTTTAATACAAACTCAAATACTTGTTTAGAATCACCAACTAGTAATTTAAATCTTAGGCCCATGAATTTAGCAATGGATTATTCATTATGTAATTCATCTAATGGTATAATCAAAATTTTATTGGTCCCGATCTATTAGTCTAGGATGGTAGATAGAAAGAGGATAGTTGGTTGTAATGGTAAGGATGTCATTGGTATCAAATAGGCTCATGTTTAAAATCACATCATAAGAAATATAATGGGATGTTACATCACTTTCAATAGTTTATTCATTAGTAAAATAAGTGGTATCACTCTCAAAATATATGGGATCACCCCCAAGTATCATGAATCCAAGACCTTGAATTCCTATATGTTATGTTGTGGGCACATGTTGAATAATGTCTTGTAATTTTCCCTCAATAATTTTCCTTGATAGTCCTAATTGTCTATTATCCTATTGGGAATAGGTTTCCTAGGATTTTGATGGCAATTGGAAAAGCCAGCACCATAAAACTAACCTCATTCAACACTGTTGGCCTGATCTTGATTTGGTGATGTGTATTTTAAAAATATGAGTGAATCCTTTAGAGTGGACTTGGAATTCTTTTACTATATCACATTGGGCCTATTAGGGATAGGTTTAGGTCTTCCATAAGATTTTATGGATTTTTGAAACTTACTGACATGAAAATAATCTTAAATGTAGAATGTGGCTATGTCAACCTCTTTAATGATAAAGTGAGCATAAATATATTTGAGAGATGGATTAGCAGAGGTATATACAAGGTCACTAGGGTAAATATAATTAGACATGGGGTGTTCAGGAAGTTTTCTTTTAGTATTATTTCCTACATGCTCACTATTAGGAAAAAATTATAGTTCCCATACTTGGCCTATATTTTTTAAACATAAATATGGTTGTAAATCACTAGGAATAGTGACCTCTAATCCTAAATAAGCAAATTTAAGGATCTAGTGAAAGGTGAAAGGGATTGCTCATACTTCATGAATCTAAGGAAGATTAAAATTAGATTATAAATTAGTTTGATTTAAATAACATGGCATAGGGTGTTGTGGGTGATAGGCCCAACAATGATAGACAAATAAATGGTACCTATAGATTCTCTTTATGCATTATCATAAGACTTAATTTAAATAATATCTTATTTCATGTTTGCTATTTTATAATCCAAAGTCTAGATCAACTCCATTGACACTATGTGTAACTCTAACCCATTCTATATAAGAACCTACTTGATTTTTTTGAAAGAAATGATGGCCTTAATGTGTAGGGGATTATTTTGAAGGGTACTAAGGGATGTGATTCAAGAGCCTCCTTCTAAGGATGATCTTAGTTTTATCTTGTTTCTCAATTTTTGCTTGATCAAGCTATCTAAGGGTCATGTACCTTATCTAAGTTGTTTTAAGGGCTTTAGGAGTCATAGTTTACACTTGAAAATATTCTTCAAGTGTCAAAGTGTGCTTACGGAGGTTAGATTTTGAAATTATCATTTTCCTACCAATTCTACTAATTTAAAATTTTGAATTTTCTTGTCAAGTTTTGAGTCCTTAGTCATGTTTGAAGGACATTAAATTATGTAATATTTTTAATTAGTCTCTAGAAGAGTTGAACATTACTTTAATACATATATAGTGACATACTGAGTCATTCATATAGGTATGATGGGAATTAGGGGTGGTTATGATCCTCTCAATGTTCTTGGAGGGAATCAAGAACCATTGGAGGAATGATAGGACTTATAAAACTTATAAAATATTATGATAGTAAGTTTTTTGAATAAATTATAAGATGTATGGATGCCAATCTCAAGTTAATAAAAAGGAGGATCTCAATTTTGAAGTTAAATTAAATGGACCCTATTTTAGTGTATATTATGTGTTTAAAAAAACCTGATTATGCATTTTGTGTAAGCAAGATTCTATGGAATGATGCTTGATACACATATATTTATTGGTAAGCTTTTAATTTAATGTTTTAAAGGATATCTAAGTGGTTTTAATCATTTTGAAGCTATATTTCATGAAATATTATACTTAGAACCTACAAGAGATTGTGTCTTTAAATACATTTAGACCCAAAACTTATGTCAATTGATGAACATAGGTGTTAGAGAGGGTCCTAATGAATCAAAAATAAATATTATACTTATATCCTATAAGATATTTTGTCTTTACATATAGTAAAACCCAAAACTTATGTCGATTGATGAACATAGGTGTTAGAGAGGGGCCTAATGAATCAAAAAGGTGTATATAAATTATATATAACTAATTTAAATTTCATAGTGATTTAAAACTCATCTAGTAGTTTAAAATTTTCATTTATTCCCTCTTGAGCTATCTCATTCCTCATAAACCCTAGGTTAGGGCTTCTAAACAAAAACATGCATATCTTGAAACTTCACTAGTCAAAAAAATGAAAAAGTTGGTTATTGAGTCTATATTATGTTTCTCTAATTTATTTTAATACTTTTGAACTATTAAGGTACATTTGAATATGGTATAAGGAGACTTTGTGCCTAACAGGAGTATAAAGACCTAATTAAACCTAGATAGTTGTTAGTAAAGTGATTTCTAAGTGGAATCAGGTCAAAACAATTCATGGAAGGAAGTAATTCAATAAAGGGTGTCATAAAATCACTTTAGTTTCTCAATATATATGTCTATTTATTTTTATAATTGAAAAAGGTCAAAAAAAACTACAAGAAAGAAATAATAAAGGCAAGAAACATAGAGTGATGAAATAGTAATACATAGAGGTTATGTGGATTATTTAGGAGATAAATGAGTAATATAAAAATTAAGGAGATTATCATAAGACCCTAATAGAACCAAAAAAAACTTTAATCTTGTATTGAGTTAATTTTCAAATGATCCTTTATCAAGGAATGAACATGTTGAAGCAAGATAAGTGAGTAAGTGTTTACAAGATTCATCGACATACTTTTGGTATTAGAGATTAGGTGATATTTTAAAGATAGTAAGAAACATGGAAGCTAGAGGATGAGGAATTGTAGAAACTCAAAGAAGATTACAAGAAATCTATGCATTAGTAGAGGAGGTGAGAAAATTATAGGCCATATTGTAAGCTATAGAATTGGCTCAAATAAGAGAGATGAATATAGGTAATATGAGTGAAGGAGAGGATGAGGTTACTTAAGAAGAAGATAAAAAATAAGGAGATGAAGGTGGAGTGGAGAAAATATTTATAACATTAGTTACAGGTGTAACATCAAAGCCCAAATTAGAGGTGCCAATGTATGAGGGTAGTCTCAATGTTGAAGAGATGATTGATTGGATAATAGATATGGATAAGTACTTTGATTATGAAGAGGTGAATGAGGTAAATAAGGTGAATTTTTTAGTAAAAAGGTTGAAGGGTCATGCTTCCCTATGGTGGGATGGAGTAAAAGAAGAAAAAAGAAGAGGGAAAGAAAAGATAAGGTCATGGGACATAATGGTGGCCAAGTTGAAGAGAAAATTAATTCCTAAAGACTATCAAACCAAATTATTTATGAACTTAAAAAACCTGAGACAAAAATATTTTAGTGAAATAATACATAGATGAATTCTAGAAACTAACCATCAAATAAGGATACAAGGAGAAGGTTGTTTAAAAGGTTGTTAAGTACATCAATGGACTGAAGTTTAACATTGAAGATGAAATCAATATTTTATCTCCAAGAATAGTAGAAGAGGCCTATCAAGATGCATTGAAGGTAGAGGAAATGTTTAATAGAAGGAAAAGTCAATAAAATAGATGGAGAGGAAGAAGTTACAAAAGTATAGATCAGTAAGAAGGAAGAGGATAACTAGGTAATATAAATCAATGACAAAATCATAGTAAGTTGGTTGTAGTTCTAAAAGTACAAATCAACCTAACATAGGTGGTTATGGATTTATAGGTGGAATAATTTATGGAAAATTAAAAGGATATAGTGGGTGTATATGAAAATTCTTCAAATGTAATAAGTTTGTAGGATATAGATCTTATGAATGTCCATAATATCTTCAAGCTGGTTTCTCTTGGAGTGAAAGTAGGAACCAATTAAGTCAACCAAAAGAGAAAAGTTTGGAGTCATTACCAAAATATGTTGAAGAACCTAAAACATGAGAGACTTTTTTTATGATAAGATTTATATTGAAATCAATTCATGAATATAAATAACCACCACAAAGAAAGACATTGTTCAAGACAATTTGCAAAAATAGAGGTAAATACTATAAGGTTATAGTTGATGATGCTATCTTAGATAAACTTGTTTCTTCCATGATGGTAACTAAGATAGGATTAGATAGAAAATAGAATCCAAATCCTTACCATGTCTCTTGGATTCAAAGAAATCATAAAGTCCTAGTTAGTGAGTAGTGATATGTAGACTTGTAGATTGGTGGTTACAAAGACAATGTTTTATGTGTTATGATTCTTATTGATGTTTTACATATCATACTTGGTAAACCATGGAAATATGATATAATATCTATTCATGATGGTATGGATAACACATACACTATTGAGAAGGATGACATGAAACATACACTAATTCCATTACAAGATAGTTAAGCATGGAAAGAGGTATAAACTAGAGTGCTGATGTTCGGTGAAAAGGAGTATTTGCCAAAAATAACTAATTGTAGCATTAATAACAAGAAAGTATCAATTGAGGATAAGTGTCAAAAGTAAGAAGGTGGAGTATAAGTTGAAAAATAAATGAGATAAGAGAGTGTATCACTTAAAAATAGATATAAAGTATTGATTACAGGCATCAAAGAGTTTATATAGCTAGACAAACATAATGACATGAGTAATATATTGTGTGAGCCTTAATAAATGGTTGTTACAACTAATCAGGTATATTATTTGTCTTATGAAATTTAGATCTTGTCAAAAGATCACTTATAAAATTTGTTAATAAAGTTATATAATCACCTATAATTGATAATTAGTGTGGGGTATTTAGAATAATTTGTTGGAAAGATCCGTATGTTGAGAGCACTTGCTTTGGAGAACTCAATGCCTAGCAGTTTCACAAGTGGGAAGAATAATGTGATCAGTCAAGTGATACATAAATAGCACATAGAATAGAAGGATGCAAATGCTAAGAAGGAGGTAGTCCATAGCCATATGGAACAAGAAGAAGTATCCCAAAAGACAATATATAACCATATAAGAGACAACCACGAGAGTGAAAGAGTATGGATTATTATAAGATCAGGAAGAGGTTTTTATGTTTAACTTGTTTATTTCATGTGTAATTTTATTATAGTAAAAAAAACAAACACTGAAGATGATTTTCTTAGAGAATAGTATAAATAAAGATAACCTCAAAGGAGGAGACAATGCAGCATGTGTCAAGAAATAAGGAGGTTTACATTCCTCTAGTAGGCCTTGGGATATAGGAGTCTAAGAAATGAAGAGTAGAAGTAAGTAAGAAGGAGATATGTTAAGAAATATTTTAAGAGAAATTATCTATAATGGATCAGTTTCACTTTCATGGAGAGTTATTTTTTCTCCTTAGTAGTATGATGTAGGAATGTCCTTCTAAGGATGAACGTAGTCTTATAATGTTGCTCAATTTTGGCTTTATTGAGTTTTCTATGGGTCATGTAGCTTGTATAAGTTATTTTAAGGGATTTAGGAGTAATATTTTAGACTTTATAATACTCTCCAAGTGTTATAGTGTGCTTAGGGAGGTTATATTTTTAAACTGGCATTTTCCCTCTAATTCTACTGATTTAAAAATTTGAATTTTCTTGCCAAGTTTTGAGTCCTTAGTCATGATTAAAAGAGATTCAATGATGTAATATTTTTGATTAATCTATATAAGAGATAAAAATTACTCCACTACATATTTTAATTAAATAATGAGTCATTCATATAGGTATGATGGGAATTTGGGGTGGTTATGAGCCTCTAAACATTCTTGGAGGGAATCAAGAATTGTTGAAGGAATGATATGACTTATAAAACTTGTAAAATATTATGCTAGTAGATAGTTTTTTGAATAAATTATAGGATATATGGATTCCAAACTCAAGGAAATAAAAAAAGGATCTCAATTTTGAATTTAAACTAAGGAGACCTTATTTTAGCCTATATTTAGTGTTTAAGAAAACCTAAGTATGCAATGTGTAAGAAAGATTCTATGCGACAATGGTTGATACACATATATGTATTGGTAAGATTTTAATTCAATTTTCATAAGGATATCTAAGTGGTTTAAATAATTTTGTATCTATATTTGATGAAATATTATACTCATACCCTATAGGAGGCTGTGTCTTTACATATAGTCAGACCCAAAACTTGTGTCAAATGATGAATATAGGTGTCAGAGAGGGGTGTAATGAATCAAAGAGGTGTATATAAATTTTATAGACCTAATTCACATTTAAAATTGGTTTGAAACTTATTTGGAATCTTAAAATTTTCATTTATTCCTTCTTAGGCTATCTCAATCCTCGTAAACCCTAGGTTAGGGTTTCTAGACAAAAACATGCATATCTTGAAACTCCACAAGTCAAATATTGAAGTTTTTTATGATTGAGTGTATCTTATGCTTATCTAACTAATTTTATATTTTTTTAAATAATATAGTACTTTTGTGTATGGTATAAAGAGAATGTGTGTGTAACAAGGGTACATAGGCCTAATTATGCCTAGATAGTGGTTATTAAAGTGACTTCTGAGAAGAATTATGTTAATAAAATTAATGGAAGGAAGGAATTTAATAGAGGGTGTCATAAAATCACTTTATTTTCTCAATATCTATCTCTATTTGTCCATATAATTGAAAAAGGTCAAAAAAGGCTACAAGAAAGCAATAGTAAAGGTAAGAGACATAGAGTGATGAAAGACTAATACATAGAGGTTGTGTGTATTATTTAGGAGAATAGTGAGGTATCTAAAAATTAAGGATATTATCATAATAACCCTAAAATAACAAATAAAACTTGAATCATGTATTGAGCTAATTTGATAATGAAATTTTGTCAAAGAATGAGCATGTTGAAGTAAGACAAGTGAGTGAGTGTTTAAAAGACTCCTCTATATCAAGATGGCATATCACCTTAGTTAAACATGAGTTTTTTACCTAGGGATAAATGTCTCACTAGTCATTGGAATGGGGCTAGATCAATGTCAGTGGGTACCTTGGATTGTTGAAAAAAATCATTTAATATGGAATGACAAAATTTAGACATATGGAAAATATCTATGATATAAATTTACAAAAGCATATTACTTAGTTATTCACCAATATTATATGTATTCTTGGTAGAAAGGTGAGGTGGTTTATATTTTGGTAGGGTAGTGTCCTGATTGGAATTGGTATTGGCATTAAGAGGCAAATGGCCTTAAAGGGTGACTTTTGGACACCTAGTTGCAACTTCATAATTTTGAGTTGGGAAAAAGTCACTAGAATAGTGAAATTAGGAATTATTCTAGGGATATTAACTATTGATAGCTAAGGTTAAATTTAATTTCTCTGACCCATGTTTGAATTACTCATAGGTAAAGGTTGTGGTCCCAAGATAGAAGGGCTAACACTCTGATGAGTGTTAGATGATTTATGAGGAGTGACTTTGTTAGTAATGACAAAGTTATTTGTAACATGTCCTAAAACATCACCATAGTCATATTGTACACTTTGATAGCCAATTTGGTTAGTCTAAGTATCATGATCTTGATTATGATTATTCTGGTTCTAATTTTGGCCTTATCCTTGGTTTTGATTGGTTTGTTATTATTGATTATTGTACTTAGGAAAGGGGTTCTTGTAGATTCCCATCTTTTGATTGGTATTAGGTTTTATTTTATTTAACTCAATTTACACATTGGTATTAAATATTTGATTATATTTCTAAATTTCATGCATCTATAGATTGAATGACTAACCACATGATGTAAATCACAATACTCATTATCATGATACCATGATAATTTAGGTTGACCTTGTGTAAAGGGTTTTATATCAAGCCACCCAATCATATTAGTTGTCACTCAATTTTGGATCATTACCTTAATGGACTCCCTAAGGTCACTAGAAACTCTATCTTTATAGTATCATCATCCTAGGGGAACTCTTTGCATTGTGAGTTGAGGGTTAGGTGGGGTATTTTGAATATGTGGTGGCTGAACTATTTTTATGAGTCTCATCTCTATAATCACATTACTGACCATTCTCTTTTTTTCTACAAAGGTATTTAGTTTTTCAATTGTGTTGGTCTAAATTGGCACTTGATTTTGGTTCAGAACATATCTTTGTTTTGATGTTTAGGTCTAAGAGTATATTTGTATAATAACCTTACTAATAAGTGATTTTTCTATCTATAACCCTTTATCAATGATTTATTAAAACATGTTGGAATAAGTGACCCTGAGATTATGAGTGATCTCAACATTTATATTTTGTACAAAGATACCTTCTAACTACATATCCAAAAAATTGTGTAAGAAATACTAGCCAAAGGTTTCCACCTTTGTAAATTAATAAGCTTTCTCCTCCTCATTGCTTGGCATTACATAGATCAATGACCATCAATTCATGTTTCATGTTGTAACAAAAGAGTTGGAGAAAATTTTATGATAGCTCATTCAAATTAGTGACCAATCCTGTAAGTAATTTGAGAAGACATTATAGTGTATTCATGAATTTTTGGCCTTGGTTAGCATTAGTGTAAGTTAGAATAGCTCCCCACTGCATGGTTATTCTAGGGATAGTCACCCTATATCCTAAATTCTATGTTTAATTAGGGATATATTGTAGGTTTGGATTCAAATTAGAATAGGTGAGGTATCTATATTCCCAAGGAATATGTTTTTGGGAATAGTAGGGTATTTGTTGTTGGTCTAGCATATTTTGTTGTTGGTTTTAAGTAATTTTTTGTTAATTTAGTAGGATTCATTATTATTTTTTGTATACAAGAAGAAATTGCTATCATTGTTATCAATTAGAATAAATTGGTGATGTGTTTTTTGAATTATCCTCTACCTACTATGGTGGTGGATTTTTTTCAACCTATTGTTATAGATTTATTGGTATCTATTATGCATTAAAAATAGTCTTTTGGTGGTTAAAGAAGGTGTGGTATGTATCAATTGGAAATTGTTGTGTAGCATTAGTTTAAGTGGCTTACTAAATAGAAACTAATGGATATTTGGTAGATGTAGAGGTGCCCAAAGGCTATTGGGTATGTTTAAATAATTGGATTAACTCTACCAATGTGGTATTATTGAATGATGTTTCCTTTAAGGAAGTGATTAAATTAGTGAAAAGCTGATCAACATATCATTGGTTGATTTATTCTATGGTAAATGCAATCATGGGACTAGTTTAGTAAGGATAAACCAATGGAACCTTCCATTTTCTAGATGAAGTGATGGTAAATTTTGGAATTTCAGTAAGAGGTTTCTCTTATGGTTTATCTTCTACTCAGACAAGGTTATATAATTATTATTTTGTAAAATTAGGTGGAATCCTAACTCTTAATTCTATCATACTTAAGATATCTTCATTATGATATTTTATAGGTTGATTTTTGATTTGACCTTGACTTGAACCCACAATGGGAGGGAGGTATTCAAACGCTATAGGGTGGTACTCATTGTCTTCACTATACTCTAATTTTTTAAGGTATCCCAAGGGATCATATAATTCTTCCTCAAAGCTAGGATCATAAGACTCCCCAACTTCACATGTACCTAGGCATGATTGGAATGGTTACTTGGTCTTAATAGACATTTTTGGTCAAGGTTGTGTCTTAATTCTATCTCAAAGTGAATTTTAAAAGAAATTTAAATGGTTAAGAATTAGGAATTGAATTATGCCAAATAAGTGCAAGTATAAAATGATGTAAAATTAGGAAAATGGTTTGGTATAAAAAATTAAGTCTAAAAAGATGGGACATTAGAATTTTATCCAATGGTTTCAACCTTTCATGATTTGATATTGATTTGAGAGATTTTCTTGAACTTGGTTAGTCTTTGATTCCAATTCAGAATGAGACCATAGTAGATTCAAATGGTTCAACTTTTGGAAATTGGTTTGGCATAACACAAACACAATTCTAAATCAGGATTATAATGGGAATCATAATGATACCAAGAGAGATAAAAACTTGTTTCAATTGGTAAGCATGACACTATGAAATGGCTAAGGATTGTCTAGAAACTTGGGTAGCATAACACCTTCGTGTGTAGATGTGTTTGTACTTGTTTGGTTTGAGAACTTGGTGTATTTTTTTTAAAATGAGTTTTTTGACACAACAAGAGTTTTAACAAAAATACACAAGAAATCACATAAAAATTGGCATGGGTTATAAGATATTAATTAAATCCTTTCAATATACTAGACTTTGAGAGGATAAAATCTAATTGTTCATTAAGTAATTATAGAAATTATTGGTAGGGTTTCTAATCCCAAATTATCTCAAAGGTTCATAATAAAAGGTGATATTAGGTGGATATTAACCTTTTCACCCATGTATCAATGAACTATCCATGGTAAATGTGGCTTATAATCATAAGATTTTAATTAGAAAAGTAGATGGTTCTGATATACCTTGTAGTATGTGGGTAGTTTAGAATAATTTGTTAATTAGATGTGAGATATTATGGGATATTCAAGAAAGGGTTTAGTCCCTTTTCAACCACTTTAGCTATTGGGTTCTTAGTGAAGTGCTACCAATGCAATCAGGCTGTGAAGTGTATACCATCTAATAGAGTGTTGGTGCTACTCCAATTTGTATACCCCATAAGGTAATAGGGTTGGTATGATGTTAAGATGTCACTTACTAGGTCAACACACCCCTAAAGACCAATAGTAAGGTGATTAAATCAACCCCAAAAATTAATAAGAAATGAAAAAGGGAAATATGTACTTGAATTCTAATTCTCAGGACCCCATGATTGGGCAAGAGAAGAACATACGTCAAGTAAGCTTTCAAGAGCCAACAAGATAATTAAACAATTTTTTTGGTCACCCAAGTTCCCTAAATAGGGAAAGGGGAGAGCATAGGCATAATGATTTACAAACAAGAAATGTAAATTCAAACAACCTTAAGTAAAGAATGACAAGTAAATTCTCTTAAGATCACAAAGAAAATGGTAGTTATTCTTTATTAAGAACTAAAATTTAAATGTGAATAAAGTTTTCCTTTTGTTGGCAAATTGTAAAAAATAAACAACATAAATAGATATTAAAACCTACAAACAAAGGATTAGATTTTCAAATAAGGGTTTTAACTATCTATTAAAGCTAATTTTAACACTTTTAATATTTTGATAAATTTAAAATAGGGTGACTTCATTTTCCAGAGTGACTTCACTAATTCCAAATTGACTTTATCATTCTATAGTAATATAAAAATACAATTTTGGTGACTTCACCGATTAATAGGATGACATTATTATTTCATAAAATGACCTAATTAATTTAAATAAAAGTGTAATAGAAATCATAAAAAACATTTGTTCATGATTTTGTTGATTATAGGTCAATTTCACTATTTACACCTTGACTTCATTGTTTTCAATTCAAGTTCATTATTTTTTAGGAACCAATATAGAAGAGACCTCACTGTTTATGTTGTGACCTCATTGATGTGAAGGTCTAGTTAATTATTTTTAATGTGACTTCCCAATTCCTATTAAACACAAATAAAATACAATGAAAAAAATTATTTCATTGATTACGTTAGAAACTTCATCATTTCACAAGGTGACTTTGCTAATCTATAGTTTGACTTCATAGTTTCATAGGATGACTTTAGTGATTAGTAGAAAATAGAATTATGAGAAATTTATAAGAAAAATAATTAAATCAGCACCAAAATATGGTTTGATTATTTATTTATAAGACTTATAAAGGTCCCAAAGATGTTTGTGAGATGTGTGGTCCCATCGAGTGTGTTGTTATTTAGAAAAAAATAAAGAGGGTTAACACAACATTAATGAATCAAATCCACAATGAATTCAATAAATAACACTCTATTATTTCTCCCTAGGGTGAGATAGAATCACTAGACAAAGAAATAAATAAAATAAGACATACAAAACATTCACCTTCCTTGAAGATCCCATCTAACAACTATTTTTCAAATGCTTGTGCTTAGTTTTTGAAGTAAAAGTCTTTATCAATGCACTTTGTTCATTTTAATGGAATATCCCCTTATTCAACAATGGCTTTAATTAGTCAATATTAAAGAATGGTGAAAATTTTAGCATGATTTTGGCATTATATTTGTGTAATAAAGATTGATAAGTATTCATGGAGGCCCTTGTATTTATAGTTTCCCTTAAATGATACCAACCGACCATCTCATGATTAAGATGTGTGGTCCAAGATTCATTCAACTTTGGAGGTGAAATGTCATTAATGTTGCAATTAATATTTTGGACTAAGGGATTAATTAAAAGGCATAGCTCAACATTTCTTATTTTTATTTTATTAATGTTTATATTTTGCATTTTTGACTTTGTGATGAATGATGTCATGATTTTTTAGATATTTGTTGAAATTTTATTTTCCAAAATTAGATATTAACTAATTTGACATGGAAATTTCAGTTAATTTTTTAATTGGATTTAATTATCTAAGTGAATTTGATTATCCTTTTTCAATTCTTAGAATTTGATTAGTTACCATTCATCATTGGTTGAAAATATTAATTTTTAGGTCACAATTTGACTAAAAATGTATTAGAATAAGGAGATGATTGTGTACATAATAATTTCCCAATTATAGACATATTGATGTGATTTGGTAATTACACATGGCATGTGTAGATGAATCAAAGTGTTTAAAATGTTTTGGCCTAATTTTTGTGTTATTATAAGGAGTCATTTAGACTTGGAAATTATGACATGACAGTGGTGAGAATTAATTTTCTATAGAAGGTAGATCTTATATGTGTGAAAAATAAATAAAAATAGATATTTGTGTTTGTGAGAGGATAAATAAAACAAAACTACATATAATAAAAAAGTAAAGAGATGGCCTTTAGGAATATTTAAAATGGATGCAGGGTTCACAAAGGAAATTTCTTCTTCTTACTTATTAATATAATAACTAATTTTTCAAGGGGATATATAGGATAAAGGAGAAAAAATATAATTCCATGAATATCACCTCTCCAAAAGAGACAAAAGTAATATATTCAATAAATTCCACACATAGACATAAGCTATGAATAAATTAAAATATAGAAAACTCAAAATTTCATGGAATCTTAAAGAAATAAAAACACACACATATGTAGTTAGAAATAAATAGATTAGTGATCTAGAAGTTATGTAGGATGAAGAAGCAGGGTTGAATCTATGAATAAATCTTCCCCAAGACTTATATTATTTATTGATATTGTAAAGGGTATTCCAATTAAAATTTGTAATAATTAATTAAATGCACATGATTTTTTTTGTCTTTGATTTACTTAAAAAATAAATAAATAAATCTAATCTATGCAAAATAACTAGAAATATTAAACAAATAAACCTTTAACCTATCAAGTACAAATGAAAAATTAGAAGTGTGTTATTGCTTGTAAGTATTCAATATTTTTGGTTTGATAGGGTAAAATACCTAGTTTTATAAGGACCAAGAACCATAGTTGAAAATCATAAAATAGTGTAGCATGCCCCAAGGGCTAAAACAATAAAAAGAAATAAGAACTAGCTAACTATCCTTACATAAGGAAAAATAGTAGACAAAAAACCAAAAACTAGTTTAGGAAGGAGGCCCTCTGATGGTTCATTCTCATCATCAATATTCTTCGCTTGTGCACCTTATTTTATCTTTGAAACTTTATCCCTTGTTATTTTTCTAGGCCTTTTAGTGTCATCTCTAGGTAAGATCATCTGTGGTTTCTTTTGCACCTTTTTATTCATCAAGATCCTCTTGATGAGAGTAGTGTTGGGGATCTTAGGAGGGGGTATTTTCCACCATCACATGTTGCTTCATGGGGTCCTATCCACCTTAGTATAATGGGTGAAGGATTCGATAGTTTTTCCCACTTGTTTATTCCAGGCATTCCATTCTTGTATAAGTCATACTAGATTCATCCTAGCCTTGTGCAACTTACTATTGAAATTTTCCAACTAATCTTTATTGTATTTGATCTACTCTATCAAGGGAATATTTCATTTCTTGACAACCTCCCAAAAGGTACCCTAATCTAGTATGACCTATTTGGGTTTAAGGACAATCAATTTCAAAGGGGGTTCTTTAGCAACAAATTTAGGTAAAAGGATAGCTTGGGGGTACTAACTAATGGATGGTAGGACCCTAAGGTAGGTTCATCATCAAGAGATTCCAACTAAGTAGATAATCCCACCATAATAACCTCTACACCCCACAAGTTTTGGCCATGATTTAATATAATTAGGATGAGACCTTGGTGTAAGATAGGGTTAGCATCATTAATCTAATGGGCGAGAGCGGTTCTATCTAGAGACTTGATCAGATAAAAGGGGAGGATAATTTTATACCCCTAAAAGTTATTTAACAAAAAAAATTGTGAGATAAAATTAATGTGTGCTTACCTTTAAGTTTCAAGTATTTCATAACTTTTAGGCATAATTCATACCATTGGCACAGGAGATTAGTGTGGGGGAATCCCTTCTTATCTGTCTTGATAAATTGATTAGTGTAGAAGAACCTATGAAGCATCTCCTTATTTTTTGACTGGTATTTATATACCTTCAATCCATCACATGGCATACCCATATATTTTCCAATAAAATACTCCATGATCAAGATTTGGAATCCTCTTATCTCCATGACACTCTTATTCCAACCAGCAACAAAATCCCTCACTATGCCCTCATCATGCTTAGTTATACTCAGTATATATTTAGTAAGCCCACCAAAATGGAGCTTCTTTTATAATTTCCTTATTTATCAAACTTCAAATTAGGATGTTGGTTCCAATTTATCCCTATTACTCTCCATTTTCGTAGTGCCTATCAAATTGAGGATGAAGTTTAGTAGGTTTTTTAAAAGCTTTATGTTAATGGTTAGTGAAAGAATTGAAAGAAACACTTCCACCTTTTTTAAGAAATTTACCTTACATTACCATAATGATGGATCATAAAATTTGAAATCCATATATTTATAAGAAAGGTTCACATGTGTGGATGCCTAATCACCATCCTATCCCTATGTAATTCATTATGAATGGCTGATGAGATGCTTTTGGGGATGTGGCATCAATATTCAAGGTACATGCTCCATGTAGTTACTCAATTTGGCATGGGATATTTATATAAACAAGAGGTATGTGAGATAATGGAATTGAAATCAAATGAGTGAAAGGAAAAGAATAATTATGTGGATAGATTTCAAAAATGACAAGGTGTAGGCTATTTAATCATGAATTTTTGACCCAATTTTCAATAGAAATAGATATATTTTTAAAAGGAGGGTAATGAGGATTTGATTGAGATAATGTAAAGTTAAATAAGGGTAGTAATAATTTTATTATAGTATGGGGAGTTTACTAAGGTGGTTGATTAGAAGTGAAACATAACTTAAGTGAAATTTTTAAAAACATGTGTTTTTTGGGTTTATTTAAAATTCTAAAAATGGTGACAAAACCTCTGCTTAAAGTAGATCAGTGGTTTCAAAATTTCCCTAGTGGCTAGTGAGATAACTATGGTGGTTTTAAAATGAATTATTTATTTCATAAATTGTAAATTAATTAAAAAAACCATTAGGGTGGTTGTGAAATCACCCCTATAGTTTTTTAAACTACACCAGAGATTTTGTAAAATACCCCAATAGTTTTAAAATTTAATGAAGGTTGGTGCCACCATTGGGGTAATTTATAAAACTTCCATGCAATTGCATGAACTATTAAGGTGTTTATGCAACTATTTTAAAGGTTTTTCCATGCACTTTGAAACTTTAGGTTTGAGAGGTTCATAACCCTATCTTCTTATAGATTTGTCATTTGTGGGTAGTTTGAAAATTAACAAAGGGAAAGGTGGAAATGAAAGAATCTAAACATGTAAATTTTTTGTTTGGAGGTTTTTGCATCATTGTCATATTTTTGAAATGTTACACTATAATGGGTGCATATATATACCTCATGGTTCTCACCTAATGTCACAACCTACTTTTATAGTTAAACTATTTATTATTATATTTGTAATAAGTGGTTTTTTACACCAAATGGACTTGTTTTTTATTAAAATTTGACTATTATATATATATATATACATATATATATATATACATATATATATATATGTATATATATATATATAATTTTGTGTGTGTGTATTACTTATTTTATTTGATAAATTATTTAACTAATGACAATTAGTTAAATCAAAACTCGTTACTATACAATTTGACCCATGATAAATATCATATAGATTGGTCATATGTATATTTCTCATGTTTAGAAATAACATTATTGTTCATACTACTTGTGATTATCATATTATTTTGATATCTTAACTTGGTTTAACCACTCTTTTAGTTGTGTTATGTTTGCATTTTCACCATGGGTTTCCCTTAATAGAGGGAGAGTATCATCATGAATAATGATGTCTATGCATGTTTAACCCTAAATTTTGATAAGGATCCTACTTGGTGGATAGGGTTAATAATATATAAATAGAAATACACAAGGGTGATGATTAGATATATATAAGGAAAATTAAATGATAAACTCATATATAACATATGTTTAATTCATTTTACTTAGATATTCTAAAAAATTGAAAGTAAAACTATGTGAGATATGGAAATGACAAAGAAATAATGTACATAGTTGGTTTTAATGCTAACATAGTTATGGATCTACAATATGAAGGAAGAAGAATAGAAGAGGATTCTAGAATAGTCATTGGATTCTAAATTGAATTATTCTAGAGATATAGACACTAATGTCAGCCTAGGATGGTTGTGTTGATGTTATAGTCTAAAATAGACATAGGTTTCCTGCATAGAATACCTACTAGAAAAGGACTCAACCACTTGGATGATTCTAGGTTTATATTTTCCTTCACTCTAGGGCACTCATATTTAGGTCATATATTTCCACTCCTCGTGAAATTATAAAAACCCTAATTCTTTATCTTCATAGTGATCTTGGAAAAAGTGGGTTTGTGGGCACAGAGTATGGAGATAAGCCTAAAGATCCCTCTATCAATGATTTCTTCCTACAAATTCAATTATTTTAAGAGGGCCTCAGGCTAATATATTTCTCCCACATGTTATATTTTGTTTTAATCATGTAATATGTGTAAATCAAGTACAATAGTGACCTAACTAGTAACTTGGTAAATTAGGCTCTTAGGCTGCTCCTTAAGTTCTTCATATATGTAGATGTGTAGTCCCTATGACTAATGTCTAAATAAGAATAAATAGGGAATCTTTTCTTAATTTAATTCTATTTGGTATGAATATTAGGTGAAAAATTAACTAGGAGTGATTGTGAATATATACCACACCCATCAATAAATATCCCACATTAAATCACTTAGGCTAATCATTAGGATACATTACTTTTGCAAATTATATGACTTTTAGAAAATAAACACCTACATTAGGGTAAGATATTAATGTTCACATAAGGTTATAGGAATGATGCTTGTGTCCTAGAAATTATAGAAGAAGTAAAAGCTCATAAATTTTAGGGGCATAAGATAATCATATTTTATGAATTTTTGGCAAGATAGAAGGTTTGGGGAATCAACATAAGATTGGCAGACCAATAAATAGGTTAAGGGGCATAAGATAGAGTAGATGCAAGAATTTAAAAATTGAAAGGTACATAATTAAGAATAATATCCAAGGTTTTAGTTTGATAAGTGTATAAGACTAAGGTTCTATATAATCCATAAATATCATATAAATTTTCCCCTTCCTTTAATCTAGTAATGGAATTGTTAGTTTAAAAGAGAATAAATGCATGCCTAGGTGTGTATAACACACCTTAACTTTTTATGAGTCCAACTTGAGTACTTTACTAGAGACTAACCTGAAACCAATAGCATGTTATAGTATATAATTAGTGCATATAATCAAAAATTGAAAATATTTGAAGTGATGAAAATTGAAAGAGTAAGGTTTAATGGTACACTTGTGTATTGATGAAACTATCTTGAATAGTGGTAATTTGATTTGAAATATGTATCATTATGAGTCACTAAAAATAATATTATGAAAAATATATAAATTTGGAAAGTGCATATATCTAAGAGATAGATAAAAAAAGAGATTAGAAGTCACATGCTCCTAACCTTGTAGAAAAGGTGAGTTTATAGACAACGATTGAGGCTAGATCAATCGTGTAACCCAATGATACTTATAACCTAGTGAGTGTGAGTGAATGAAGTCAAATTACATTATCAAACTAGTGAGGTTGTATTATACAATAAAGTCCAAAATGAAAACTTGTCAAGATCGAGTGGTTTAATCACTTCAAACATACCAAAAGTAAACCAACTATTGTATTAGATTGGCTGAATACAATATTTAAAATTACATCCTAGTCGGTGATGACAATCCATAGAAGAGTGTTTTAAAATATGAAACTAATTTATATTTATCAATATTAGGTGCATATTGCATAACATATGCACCTTAGATATGTCTCATGTTCAGACATTGTATAACAATGATACCAAAGTGTAAAAAAACTTCCATAAATGTGAATATAAGTTTATATAATTATTCTTTAGCCAATTCATAAAATATATAAGTGTGGAGAACATGCCTCTAAGGCATGCCCCTAATATATATGGAGAAATTTGAAAACTAAAATAAGTGTTGATTTGGAATACATGTTTCCAAAACATGCCCCCATTGAATTTGGGTTTGTTTAATATTTAATAAGTGTGGATAATATGATTATAAATCATGTACCCATTGAATCTAAAAACTATTCCAAATACTAAATAAGTGTGGATAACATGCTTCCAAAGCATACCCTCACTAAATCTAAAAATTGTGTCCAATGTGAAGAGCATGCCTCTATGGCATGCCCCCACTGATATGACCCCACCTTTGAGGTGAGAGAATAATATAAAATGATATTTAACTCATCTCAAAAGGATAATAATATTGAATAATCTATGAATGGAACCATGTAGAATATATGATAACATTCTAGTTAAATGTAGGATTGAAGTGCATAGAACAATATGATCAAATGAAGGCCTAAGATTCATGATAAATATCATGGAAAAGTCTAGATGATAATAATATAATCTCAAAAAGAAAACAAACAAACATACATGATCACTCAAAAACAAGTCAACAAATAATGTTCCAAGGAAACCTCAAACAAGGGACATGTTTAAATCCCACACAATCAAAGGTATATAAAGTAGTCAAATGTCATCAAAAGTAAGAAGGACACATTAAAATATATTTAAAACATATAATTACATATTAAAATGTTAAATAAAGTACGTATAGGCATATGGATACAAATAAAGGATCATATTCAAATTCTCAAATAAGAAAACAATAGTAAGGCAAGGCACTCAAGGAAGTACATAAAATAAAGCATACATAACCATCATAAACATATCATAGTAGCCCATGGATCAATTATGTTATAGGTGCATAGCATATCAAGTACCCTGTGAAATATATAATCATGGATAAAGGCATGTGTAAGTACATATAACCTCAAACATGATAATCAAAAGTGATTCTTGAACCATATAACCTATGATTATCATGATAAAAAACTAGATGTCCCTAATATCTATATGGCATGAGTAGAGAGAAGGCCCAACATTCAAAATAGGAATAAATCATGTATTTGTGTATTCCTATATCACACTAAAATATAAGCATGAAAAACATATTTTTAAAAGTAATTGATATGTTATTCGTGAAGATGAAACTAACACATAGATGCCAAGGAGCTAGTATAATACATTTGCATTGAAAATATTTTTGGAATTTTGAAGATTTTTGATATTATGTTTTTTGGGTATTTTTAGAATATTTAAAGAGGAAATATCATTCTATGATCCCATCAAAATAATGGTTATAGGTATCTCCCCACTCATAATTTGGTGCAAAGAATTTGTGGAACTACCAAGGAGCATGTATTGGTGCAATATTTGTCACTGTAGTGTCCATGATGTTCTATGTATATATAATAGGACTATAAGGTAATGAAGTATAAATATAAGTAATATAAGTTTTTGGAACCCATATCTATGTGTTGTGTGCATTCTTTGGAATTAAAATAGTGGAAACATGTTTAGGTGCTCTGGATATCTAAATATGGTGTGTAATAGAAGATGAGGATTTTATGGAACACACTATATGTTTCTAATGCAATGGTATCTTAATTAATGGACACATAGTAAAATGGATTGCCTATTGCTTACCCTTTTATGGTACATTAACCTTAATAGGCTTGATAGTTAGTTTCCTAGGTATAAGTTTATCTTGTTCAAGAGGATGTTCATATGGAATTCCAAAAATTGTAATTACCCTATTGGAATGAATGCATTTAACACAACCATGTACTTTATAGGGTACTAATTGAAGTTTATGGATCTAAGGTATTCATAATAACATATAAAATATTATAATTAAGTATAATTAAAAAGGTAACATCCACATGTGCATGACTGCCATATAAAGCTAGGTTAATATCACCAAAAACCTTATGGGAGGTCCAATCAAATTCTATAAATGATTTAGTAAAAGGATGAAAATCATGATGAGTATAACCTAGATGCAAAAGTAATGTCATGGTGTAAACATTTTCAATTTAATTATTATCAATCATGAGACCATGTATAGGCTAGTAATCAAGGAATGCTTGAATGAATATTAGATTCATCATCCTTAATCTCATTATCATCTAAAGTAATAGAGGGAATCTAAACTATAGTATGTGTATGCCATGTGTACATACCATTAATCACATCCAGTGGATGCTCATAATGTTATGGAGGAGGATATCCATTATATGAGATTTTTACTTCTAGTTCTTTCTTAGAATGGTCTTGTAAAGGATTGTTACATATTTTTTATTTATGGTGATCACTAGGTTGTGAACTAAATTACTTGGTAGGATCATCAAATGTAATATTTTGGTTATCAATGAGATCTTGGATCTTATGTTTCAAGGTAATATTTTTTCATAGAATGTCTTAGTCCTTGGTGATAATCATAATAAGCATTGGCATCATATCCTTTGGGTAGAGGTATATTAATATCAACATATATATGATGATGGAGATGTATAAGATGACACTATAATATACATGGGAGTAATGAAGCATGAGATTTAAGTAATCATGTAATTTATCTCCTTGGTGCATTAGATAAGATAAGCCAATTATGTTATTGTGAAATTGTCTTAACTGTGGTGCTTACTTACTTTTTAGGCCCAAGAGGTTTTACCTTATAACTTGGTTTAATTATAAATTTAACATTGGATGTAGATTCAACTAGCATCTTTTCTACATGCGTGAGATTATTCAATGAAATAAGATTAGTTTCATTATTTTGTATATGGCATAAGTCATCAAAATATTTGATCTTATTAAAAATAATGGAATCATGTAAAAGAGCAAGCAAACTTTACATGAATATGTCTTGTAAATATTTATCTATCATGGTATTAATAATTTTAGCCAGCATTGTATTTTACCTCAAGAAAAACTAATTGATAGGTTCATTTATTCCTTATTTGATTTTGGAAATTTGAGCATAGAAATCCTTTTCGTAAATATTAATGGAAACATGTGCCAAAAATGATCTGTAATAGGTTTGAATGTTTTCATAGATTGGAGAGGTAAATAATAGAACCACATCAAAGCATAAACCTTGAGGCTACATGGGAATAATTCTATCAAAACTTTATCATTTGAGGCATAGTCAAGGCATGTTACATAAAAGGATCAATGATGTTGTTCAGGATCACCCTTGCCGTCATAAAATGTTAACTTAGGTGTAGCAAAACTATTTGGTAAAGGATACAAAGATATATCAAGTGTAAACAGATTATGTAACACATCTTTGGAATCAATAGCGTGATGAGACTTTAAATCATTTTGTTTAATGTTTGTAAACTTTTCCTCTAAGGTATTTATAACTTGAAAGATTTTTTGAATTGTGGACCCATTGGGGTTTAGATCAGTAGTTGAGTAGTCACCAAGGGGCATGTAATAATGGTTTAAAGAGGCATACAAATCATTATTTGAGTTTAAATATTTGTTATCCCCATGTTAGATATAATAATAGTAGTTTCAGGAAATAAAGGTTGGAAGACATAATCTATGCCTTCAGTAGATGTATGTAGATTTATTAGTATGGAATAATTTATACTACCTTCTAAAGAATCACCACTATTAGGTGAAGAAGCTTTAGTTTTATCATGTTTACTTATTTCATCTCTTATATCATACAAAAATGTATCCATTAAGATCTTGTTATTATTAAGTTGAGTAATCAATGCTTCTTTATATTCCATTTTCCATTACTTTTACAAATGAAAAAATGAATATTTACAACAAAGTATAGTAATCAAGAAAAAAGGAAACAAAAAACCCTAAATAAAATATGGTTTTTATCTCAAATTTTGGGCTCACCAAATTTTTAACACCAAATTTTTAACCCTAGATTATATAAGGTTATTACTTGGGCAGATAGGTTTAAGAATATAGAAATGAAAATGCACAAGGGTGATTGTCAAATCTATAGTAGGCTAATTAAATGTTAAACTCAAATATAACATATGTTAAATTCATTAAATTAATATAGGATAAAATATTAATTACAATTGTGCTAGATATGTAAATGACAAGGAAATAATGTACTTAGATGATTCTAATGCTAACAGAATTGTAGATATAGAACATGTAGGAAGAAAATTGGAAGAGGATTATAGAACAATTTCCAAATTCTAGATTAAATGCCTCTATAGATGTAAAAACTAACATCATCCTAGGATGGTTATGTTGAAATTATTACCTAAATTAGATTTAGGTGTCTTGTATGAAATACCTATCAGAAAAGGATGTGACCACTTAGATGCTTTATAGGTTTGTCTTCACCTTCACTCTAGTGCATTCAAATCTGGGTCATGGACTATTATTCCGCATGAAATTTTAAAAACCTTAGTTATTCATTTTAATAGTGACCTTGGAAAAAGTGTGTTAGTGGGCACATGATGTGAAGCTAACCCCAAAGACCCCTTTATCAATGAGCATTGCCTATATAGATAATACCTTGAAGAGGGCCTTAGACTGATGTAGTGTTTCCTATATGTTAGCTTGTGTGTGAATCATGAAATATGTGGAAAGTAAGTACAATAATGACCTATCTTGTAACCTATCAAATTTGGCTCTTAGGTTTCTCATTTAGTACTTCATATATGTAGATGTGTAGTCCCTATGACTAATATGGAAATAGGAATAAATAGGGAAGTTTTTCTAAATTTATTGCTATTTGGTATGAATGTTATGTGATAAATGAATGAGGAGTGATTGTGAATATATACCACTCCTATCAGTAAATATATCACATTAAATAACTTAGGCAAACCATTAGTAAAATTTTCATTTGTAAATTACATGACTTTAGGGCATAAGAAACCTACATTAGGGTAGGACACTAGTGTGAACTTAGGGGTCTGAGGCTGATGCCTACATCCTAGTAGTTATAAGATAGGTACATGGCCATATCTTGAAGGGGCATAAGATAAATTTTTTTTAAGCATTATGGGAAATATAGAAGGTTTAGGTCATCAACATGATATTGGTCATACCAATACATAGGCTAAGGGGCACAATATAGAGCATATGTGAGACTTTTGAAATTAGGAAATTTGTTTTACTATGAGGAAGAATCAAGGTATAAGTTTGGCAAGTGTACAAGACGAAGGTGCTATATAATCCATAAATATCATATACAATATACTATTTATTGAAAAAGAGATAAATATGTGTATATAAGTCTAAGGAACATTTTTTTACAATGATTTTAGAATTAAGACATGTATGCCACCTAAGAAGGGTAGATAGTTTGTATTGTTCAACCTTTAGTGCATCTCATAGTTAATAATGTTGTGTGATTCAACCTCTTTTAATTTATATTTATGATGTTATTGATGAGTTTTTTTCTTAACTTTTTAATGGGATTGATGAGATGTATTCTTATTCACCCAATGTGATGGGTTATTCATACTACACTTCTTGATGAGACTATTATATATGTATAGAATTTTCATTTAAGGTAAGATTTTGGTGTGGATAGATAAATTGCTATCACACTAATATCTCTACCTCTAATTTCAACTGAGTTTTATTTATGAGTTATAATTTGGAATATTCAACACTCATAAAATTTGTCAATATGATATAGTGACCTTATGATTTTACTTGTAACTGATATGACTTAATTTGAAATATGAGTTTTATATTTCCATGTTGTTATCTTGTTTGACATTAAATTTGTCTTGACTAAAGTCATAATCATGTTTGGCATAGACCTTGTACATGTACTTAGTTTTAGTTTATTTTTATTTTTATTGGATTCAAGATAGACTTGTTTCTTGATTATTATATTATCTATGTGGATAGACTAAGGTTATCACATGAATAAACCCATATCTATATTTAATTAGGATTAATTATGTGTTATTTTATGATAATAGTCAATAATTGTTTGATTATTTTATTTATCTTATATTAAATTTTGGTCTTGGACTTGGTTTTCTTTGGTTTCAAGCATGTACTTCATGTTCTTTGATTTTGAAGACTTATGGTTGTAATTTTTTTTGTTACAAAGTACTATGGTAATTTATTTGGTTTGAATTGAATTAATGTTAATTTAGATTATCTAATTTATAAATTATAATTCATGAGAAATTCCTAAAACCTAGACTTAACACTACCTACACTAAAATCTATACTTTTGAATAAATAAAGACCTGAAGGTTCAAGACATTGTTAATTTTTATCTTCGATTTACAGAGCCTAGCTTGTAATAAATATTCATGATTAACTTGTTCAATATCTTCAATTTAAACTATATTTATTATTCATGCCATATATTACATTATATAGCCTTTAAATTTCCTAAATACTAGGAGATAAGGCTTATCAAACAAATCCCTCAAATATTTTTTTGATATTGAAAATTGATTACTAATATATGCATAAAAGATGACAAAAACTAATCTCTTTTTCATATACACCCCTATCTCCTAATATTATTATAAAAACTCTTATATACATGAGTTGATTTAACAACTCTTACTAATTTTATTTAACTATTAAAACTTATTTACTCACCCATGTAATAACTAAAAATAATTTCCCTAACATTCCCCCTTTAGTGCGAACATGGGAAAAACATCAATATTGTATTGTAATATGTTTCTCTAATTGATCATGATATGTATGGGTTTTATAAGGATAACAATAACCTCAAGGATGATTTTTTAAGTGGTTTACCAATAACCAAACCATTATGGTTTTAAAAGTGGTTAACCAACAACCAAAAAGGGATGGTTTTTACTTGGACTGACTAATAATCTACAGTCAAACATGATGGTTTTACAAGTGGATAACCAATAATGATAATACCATGATATTTTATTACTTTTATTATATTTCATCACTATCTTACTTCATGGAAAATATTAAGAAATTATGCTCACTTATTAAAAATTTGAATAGGAATATGGATTTTGTTCTTATTCACTACCACATAAAAGTGAAAAGAAAAAACATAACTTAGAAATGTGACACAACATTATTACACATCCATATTACTTTTGTATGATGATAATACACTAAAATTCCTCCTTATTTAGTTTCATCCATCCTAATTTAGGATGATACTCATTTAATATAGAAAATTTATAAAATTATAACTAATTTCATCAATTATTGGTTCTTCTTCATTGATTGGATTTTTCTTAGTGATCACATTTGCTTCAGTTATTTTAAGTTTTCATTTAATTATATAATTATCTCAAATTTTACAAAACTAGGATGTGTGACCTATTTTATTGAGATATAAACAATCAAATTCTTCCTTATTTTTGTTAATTTTTTTAGGGTTATTATTTGAGAACATCACAATTTATTCTTTTGTTAAGAGAGCCAAGATCATATCTTACATAGATTAAGATGTCATTTGACTAAGAGTGAAAACAACATTGTTGTATTTGGAAGACAAGTTATTCAATAAAATATCTTATCATCTTTGTCATCAATTGGAGATTTAACTTTCACTAGTTGCCTCATGAGAGATCTGAGATCATTTATCTGACTAGACATAGTAGCTCCTTCACTCATTTTTAATTTGAATGAGTGTAGATTTAGACAACAATTTGTATTAACTACTTTAGAACCAAAATAATCATTCAAATTGTCCCATATTTTAGTGGAAAGATTTTCCAAATCTACATAGTTTAGTTCAAAATCTAAAAGTGTAAGGCCAATGATGGATTTGGCCTTATTATCTCTTCTTTTCCATTCTAGTAACTTAGTTACATTTGTCGACTATGTTTCTTTTCTATTGACTATTACCCACAAGTTCTTATCCATTAGTTTCATTTTAATTTTAAATTTCCACGTTTGAAAGTTAAGACTAGTGAATTTTTATAATGGAATATCCATCTCAATAACACAAGACATCAGTTACCCTAAAAATGCATCCTTTACAATATAAAAATAAATTATGACTTTGATTCATTTTTTGAATGACTATAACTTTAAATGACATATATTTTTTTTAAAATAATACAAACTATATAACTTAACTAAATATCATTATAACCTGTAATGGCTAAAGACTAAATAATTTAATAAAATCCAATAGAAAATTAGATTTGAAAATCTAATTAACACTTTTAGGTTTTTGAACATATAAGGAATAATTAAAAAAACACAACCTATATAAAACAAGACTTAAGACTACCTTAATATAATACCCTAACAATTCATTAAATTATTTGAACAAATTAGACCTTTAAAAAAATCCTAATGTAATGACATGATTTTGAATAAAAGAATGAGGAGTCTTTTTCATGAACTAGGTTTCTAAAAAAATTAGACATTTCATAGTGATACATAATGGTAGATATATGTTTTACATCATAATGGTAGATATATGTTTTGCATTCCCAAGGGTTGGAAAATGAAAACTAAATATAAAAGCATTATACAAACAATGTAGTATACTTGTAGCTAATTTTTAGGTTATGTGATATATCTAGGTGCATATGTATACCACTCAGACTTAGGTGCTACTCCACATCCTTGGCTGTAGGAGAAAAATAAGTTTCCACATCCCTTATTTATATGATGGTTTGATGGTGATGAAGAGGGATTTTAGGTGAGATAAATCTTTAAAAATATACAATTTATCCAGCTTCTTCAAAGACTCTCACTATGAATCCATCCTACTCTGATACCAGTGTTAATTTTTATCTCTTACCTGCATATCCTAGATCACAATAAATATTCATACTTAGTTTGTTCAAAATATTAAATTCAAACTATATATTTTATTCATGTATTATATTACATTATATAGCCTTTATATTTCTTAAATATAATGATATAAGGCTTATGAAGTGAAGCCCTAAAATCTCTCTTACAATATTCTCTCCTCCTTTATTTTACACACACACACACACTTATCTCCTAGTATTATTATGGAAAATCCTATCTATGTGAGTTTATCTAACAAATCTTATTAATTTTATATAATTATTACAACTTATTTACTCACCCATTTGAGTAATAATAAGAATTTTCCTAACAAACCTTGTTAAGACATAACATTTAAAATGACTATAGCATTGCATATTATATTGACTTGGGTCATGGACCTAACTAAATATAAAAAGGAATATATAATTTATTTTGAGTTTCAAATATTATTTATGAATCTTAGGGAAACTTGCACTAGGCTTTTATCATTTTTAATTGATCATTTATGAGTATTAACGACCATGTAGGCAATGCCATGGAAATTTATGTATTCAACTATATGAAAATTATGTATCAAGATAATAATGGGCATCTTTGGATGGTGGCATGAAAAAATTATATTGTTTATGTTATTTAGAAAATCTTATTATTATAATTGGTGTCCATTTAATTATCTATCCATTGTTTATGCAACATGAAATCATGGCCATACAAGGTGTATAAGTAGATTTCACCATTTAAAATAAATAGAATTACAACCATTTATAAACTATATAAAATTATATAATGGGTTGAATGGTTTTTAAATAGGGGAAATAAATTTGAGGAAAAAATAAGAGAGGGATAGTAAGAGATTAAAGTTTTGAGAAGGAGATAGAAAATAAAAGTGATATTTGAAGAGGAAGGAAGATCAATCTAAAGTTGGGATTCAACTTGAGCATTCCTCCTTTATATTAGGTATGAATATCTTAATTCATTTAAAATGATGTGTGTGTAGTGGGTGGGGGGGGATGGTAGATTTCATATGGAAAACAAAAAATAATTATATACCAACCATTTTTGAAAAGGGTATGCACATTATTGTGAAATTCACACCTATATACATACATATAATATAGTTTTCTATTTTAAAAGGTTTATAACATATGTGACCATGCAATAACTACACTATAAAATTTTAGGACTATGTGGATCCTTTTTCAAGATTGTAACTTACATATATATTTAATTTTTTCCTTTATAGTAACTATAATATAATAGTTTTTATTGTTACAAGTACAATCATTGAGACTGGGGGTGAATAAATGAGCCCAAATAATCCAAATTTAATTCTTATGTTTATAAACACTTAATTAGTTATGAAAATTAATCATGAAGCATAAACATCATTCATTGAAATAAGCAAGAGATATAATGCAAAATCAATCACATAACATATGACATACATATGAAACCATCTTGGGGAATAAAACCCACTATAACCTGCAATTGGAATATTTTCCTATAATAACAAGATCCAATTTAGACCATATAAAAATGATCAAGGAATTACAATCCCTATTTAGTGAGACTACAATCCCATAAGGTATTGCCACACCTATCTAGCTGAGCTGTAATAATAACCAGACCTTCTAGCAAGTTTTACCTTGTAAGAAGGCTATAATCACCTTATATTCTAAGCTTCCATAGTAACACCTATGAACATATCCACCTTTGTACCGATGTCTTCAACACCTAATGATGGACCTCTGATTATCACTCTTCACCTTTTCTCACACTTGATCTGCAACAACACTCTTTTGCTAATAGAATCATGATCTATAGGTCATAAAAATAGTCCTCAATATATTATGATATTAAAATCATCCTTAGGGAACTCTACCTCTCTTTATATCGAAAATCCACACACAAATCTCTCTAAAATCTCTCCCAAGTCTCTCACTTCCAAGTTTAGAAACCAACACATTTGTTTCACTATTTATAGAATAAACATGATAATCATCATCTTGGTTAGCCATTTAGACTGAATTATCTCATAAATCATCTATAATATGAATAAAAAACTCAATAAAATATTCATAGGTCATCCATAACATCTATGGGTCACCCTTAAGGAACTACACCTTTTAATTAGGCCCTTGTAGCCTTTATAGGTCTCATGTGAACACATTCACTCCTTTAGCACTTAATAAAATAAAAAAAATAACATAGAACCACTATTAAGGAATATAACCATTATATATGATTTATAGGTCCCCTTTAAGTTCCAAATACCAATGAATTACTATTTTTCTTAAGCACAAATTGTTCAAACAACATTCTATTCACATAGTCATTATGAACGAACACACAATCACATTCTAAACCATTGTTCATAATATCATAGGTCAAAAAAATATTAAAAATGAACATAGATAATAATATTGGAGTTTAAAACACTACCAAAAATCCAATTCATCAAAATATATTGAAATAATATCAGAACATGCTCAAAAAATCTTCTTGGGTCACTTATGGTCGATGCATGAACACATAGTCAATTTTAAACCTTAATAGATTTGACTATAAAAACTTTCAAATCTTAAAATTAGGTTAATTATATCCACCATGGAATAATCTTAATTTTTTTTTATATAATTCACAAATTTTGTATAGATCAAAATATATGGTCCAAAAACCACAGTTTATTTTTTCCCTTTGTAAAATTCAAACATTTAAATGTCAACAGTCGCAGTTAAACACTGAAAACTATACTCGCATCTCATGTCATCTAAAATTTAGATAAATTACATATTTTATATATTCTTTAAACTTTAATACATAGGCACAAATTCTCAAACATTAAACCTCGGTCACTTTGACCTCATCTCATGCACCCTTGCAATGTTGACTCAATATGCACTATCAATCTCTATAGATTAGCTAGGTCTTTATTATGTAATGTGCACCATTAAATAAATATATATAAAAACCATATAATAATTATATCCTTATCCTATAGCTTTTATAAATTTATAAACTTCATGTGATTCTTTCCATCTTACACAACATGCACCATTAGATCATTCTTATACAATCACTCACACATCGTTAGATCTTCATTTGGTCCTGATCTTTAACTCTATTAACCATAGAAAACTTTGACCTATTTCACTTGATGAACAAAATAAATCATCACTATATGAAATCCCATGAGATTTTTTATCTCCATTTTTTCTTCAACTTTAACTTTGTGTAGAAATGACTAAGTATGAAGACCCTTGCAATCTATCTAAGAAGCCATCTTTGAGCCTTAATAACATTTTATGTGCTTCAAAGCATTATCTCAAATTTTAATAATATGATCTACCCACATTGGAGAATCCATAAATATAAAAAAAATTCTCCTATATATCACATAATGTGAGATATTCCATCATCAACATGCTCACTCAAAATTTTCTTCCACAGAGACAACTATGCTTGGAACCGCCTGGAAGGCCAACTTTGCTCATGCATTACTTTTGACATGCTTCATCACATGATCTAAAATCTATAATAAATAAAATATAATAAAAAATTAATAAACCCATATGATCATTTTGTCTTAACACCTCCACTCATTTGAATTTTGACCTCATTATCATGCTTACTCAACTCTACTTAAGCCCTTTTGCAAATTTGGTTAAGTATGGGAACATAGTGAATTTTGTCTAAGTAGCCAACTTTGTGTCCTCATAACTTAAACCATGATTCATCACATTACTTGAGATATATAACATAAAAAATAGGGAATAATGTGACCTCAAACATATTACCAACTCTTCCTAACTCATCAAAACATAATAAATATAGTGTCATCAAACTGTCTACTCAGAATTTCTACCACTAGACCCAAAATGTCTAGATGAAAACAATGATAACCAAGATGAAATAAACTAATGAAAATAAATAATAAAAGCATATAAAAAATATTATGGACCAATTTTATATCCCAAAATCATCATACTCATCCCTGAACATCTTTAACTAGGCAAACTTTGAATATCAACCAATCCTTCTTTAAGCACACTAGGATAAGCACATTGCACACTTTGTCATTGTCACATAGACTATCAAGGAAATTCATCCACTCACTTGGACACCATCATTACATCATAATTATATCATTTACAAATATCTAACAATATTTTTCTTTGTCATTGATGTTAATGACCATCATATATAACAATATACAACTCACCTTCTCTCTACTCAAGCACTCCCACAACAAGAACTTTCTCCCCCTTTGACACAATGACAAATTGGGAAAAAAATGATCTTGAGGACCTAAAAATACAATCAAATATTAAATTACCATATTATAAATATGATACAAACTCCCCCTTACCTTAAGCCTACTTATACTTACCTTGACAACCTCCTCTTACTTCATGTCAACACTCTCTTAAACCAAGAACTATAAACAATGAAGATATAATAAAAAAAAAACTCTAAAATATGATGTAAATCACCAATAAAATTTTTATAGTGACTCTCTCTAATATCTCTGTACCATTTCACATTTTGAGGATCTTCGTATCTCCACACACTATGAAGAACAAACAAATATGCTCACTAGCCTTCACTCTTAATCCACCACAAGGACCATGAACCAAAATTCATGTCACTTAAAAAATATGAAATATACACTAATATAACCTAATAAATCTTAGTGAAATAAAAAAACCTTGCTCTTTTATAGAAATAGATCAAAAATCACTTTTATTCAAACTAGGCCTATCTAGCCTCCTCATAGCCCTACTAGAACTTGAAGAGCCCACAATTTTTAGTAGACACATCTTCAAGACCTAAAAATTAATATTTTAAGCAATCTTATATTCCTCCTCAAGCAAAATAGTTTTCAAGTAGCTCATCCTCTAAAATATACTTCCTTCACAAACCAACTACCCAATTAAGCCTCCAACATGACAAAAATTTAAATAAATTGAGAACCACAAACCTTCAATTTTTTTTGAATATTGATTTGAAAACCCATTTGGCCTATCAAGCATATTAATAAGACTTATATCTCAACTCGCAAGGAAAACCAATTTTATATAATAGCCTAAAACCTTAGAATCTAAAAAACAAACAAAGTCGACAAACCTCCTTTTGGTCAATGCACATCTATGAAACTTGTTACACACTTGGAGATACCCATCACACACTTATGGACTTTAAAATTTATCCTTCACACCTTTGGGAGCATAGATTTCCTATAAACCATTTTAGGCTTTCTTACCCTTAAGTCAAAAACTAAGAAAATTGAGAACACACAAAAAACTCCAATTTATCACAAACATACCTTCAGACCTAAAAAGAACTTGGAGCACATCATAAATAAATGCATAGAAATTTTTGAGAACTAAACACTTCTTGACATTGCATCAAACATCATTATGCCATTTGGATATACCCATTCTGACCCAACATAAAATCTCCTTCACAAACCTATGGAAGAAGCTCATGAACTTATTGCTCCCCCTTAACTAAATACCTTCTATACTTAGCATTATCATCTTAATCACACAAACTTGATTCTCCATAAGAAAATATGTCTCCTAAGAATCATAGGTAGAGACACCCTACTTCATAATGTCCTAGAATAATTCAAAATCATGATTTTCCCACAACTCCTCATATTATTTCTCCTCCTTGGTCATATGATACTTGTAGTTCTACTTCTTCTTGTTGGGCTTAAGAGAAGAAACATTCTCAACCACTACAACATCCTCCTTTTATTTTAGAATTATATTGATAATACATGGAGATAAAAAACATTCATGACATGTCTTTTCTTCTAAATAATCCACCTTGAAGTTTAGAACCTCATTACTAGGCACATACAATTGATGTTCTTTGCATGATACATTCTTAATAATAGTAGGATGTTCACTTGGATCTATACATACCTCAAGACTAGCTTCAACCAACACCTTGGTATTCTCTTTGAGCTTATACTCTATTGATGTCTCTAAATGCACCATAGGATTCTTTAGTGTGAAAATAACACATATCATTTTAGAATTTGATGAATTTAAAGCATGAGTAATAGGTTGTGGTAACTTGATGTCACCTTTGGTGAAATAGTGTCATAGATATGCATTGGTGTCCCATAAATCTGTAATGAGTGATGGTTGGGAGCCATCATGGTCCATTATTGGTGAATTGTAGAGAGCCTATGTTAATACTTAGTGAATTATTATCCAGATTTAAGTTACAAACTAATCTAAGTGGATATTTATAATGACATTTAAACTAGAGTGGTCTGATGTAAAAAAAGGAGCAAAGAGAAGAGTAATGTAGAAAAGAGAGTGAGTGATTACCAATTTTAGTCTTAAATGTCATGATAAATCATCAATTTCAGTTGAGTATACATTCAAACCAAGATACAATGTAAAATATCCTTATCTCAAATTACACATTATATTAGGAAAACTTCAAAGGATAACATAAAGAGTCACAAGCAAGAACCAGATCTACTTTAAGGATTTACTTACTATAATCAAATAGTATTCACACATTTCAATACAAAGCAAAATGAAATGAATCAAAACCTAATATCCTCCAACTAATCTAGTATATGCATAAATTAGAAACCCTATGATTAGAAAATGCAATCCAAAATTCAAAGAAACTATTCAAACTCAAGACACCAAACTAGTAATTGAGAGAAAATCTATATTAGAAATTGACATATCAAATGTGGAAAATATTTTCAAAATTCCTTGATTATATTAATTGCTTCAAGTGTACAAAATTTTCTCAAACTTCTCTCCTCTCTTACAAATGGTAATGCATGCCTTTATAGAAAGACTAGGTAGTATACCGGTCAATTACAATATATAGGTGTACAAAATACAAGGATAGTTTCCCTTCCTAAGATGGTTTTAGATTACATTTGATTTGTAAAATTAGACTAAACTAGGTGTAATATGCTAAAAAAATAGCATATGCCTTCATAATGAAATATTCTATTTCAAAATTTATAAAATTATACAAAATAGAATATTGTCTAATTTGCTATTGGGGCCTCTACTTATTTTTGTTGGAGGATGCTCATGGCATTAGTATGTTTCTCATTAAATAGATTTGGATCCAAAATAGGATTTAGGATATTCTCCTCCTCTTGATATACCAAGTCCTTGATTTATCTATCATTTATGGCCATGGATTCTTTAATGCTCCTAGCTTCATTTATCCTTTTTCTGGCATTGAATATCATGTCTAGGATCTTACTATTATCAGCCCCAGATTTGCCTTGGTTTTTTCCTTTTATTTCTTAGGTTACCAAAGTAGCCCTATGTTTGAATTCTTCATCACTTATGATTCCAAGGGTATTGGGTTGTGTATATTCTATAAGCATAGTCCCAAGAATTTGTTCAATCGTTGCATTTAACTCCTTATCATCTTCAAGGAGTCTTTACACATTATTATGCCATGTAATCAAACTTTCAACCTTGACAACCATAATTACCAAAATTGTGCTCAAGTGTCCTAGGCTAATAGCTTTGAATCCTAGGATCTATTTCATTACTTGGATGTTGAGAAGTTTGGATATTTTGTCCTCTAAGGCTTGCCATTAGGTGACCAAACCCTTAGATAATGTACTTTATTGTGCTAATTTACTCTACCTTAGCTTCATTATTTTGAGTGCCTCAAACATGTCCTAAAATGATTCATCAAACATTTTGGTCATTACCTCACGTACTGATAGAATTGCATGTGTCTCCAAGTTTTCTTTTTTACATTCCAAATTATAGATCCTTTATTTCATTCCTCTGACCCCTAAATTTACTTGTGATGACTAGTATTTAATTGAGATTTAAACATATTATTCAGGAATGGAAGCTTCACCTACTTATTTCAGTCTAACTAGGGTTAATAATACAAAGGGTTTCACCTTTTGGAAGGCAAATTCCTCTGCTCCCACCATGACTATCTTGGTGGTAACTCTCTCCAATCTAGCTATCTTCAGATTAAATTTCACATTTGTGGATGAATCTGTAAATTTTAAAGGTTTAGGGACCTCTACACCTATGCTACTTGAAGCTCTTAGGGCATCCATTCTCTTACCTTTTAGTCTTATAATGATAATAATTCTCTTTTCTTCTTGCTTTGTTACCATGTTCCTAATCCATGGTTTTATTTCATCATGTACTTTCACATTTTTCATGGCCTATGAATTGGAAAGAGTAGGGATCTTTTGTAATTTCCCATAAATGAAAAAATTAGGGATTATTGGTCCATAAATTAGGAATTCATCACTAAAGATATTAACTTCACTGTTGGGTTTAGTGAAGGTCAATCTTGGTCTCTTATTTGGTCCAAAAGGAACTAATGTTAACTCTACCTTCCTTTTCTCTTGGGATGCCATAGGGACAAGCTATTTTCCTTTATATTCTTTAGACTCTCCTTGTATTTGAGTCTCTTCAAATAGTTATTCCCTATCAGTATCATACACCTCTATAAGATCCTTGAGGGCACCCTCAAGTGTCTCTTCTAGATCTAAGGCTATTATATATATGTAATGAACTAGGGAAGGTGGCCTTTTTGGGAGTTTTAAAGATGAGTTACCCTCTCCATGTCTCTCTTCCAATTTCACCTCTCACACTTTCTCCTTACCATGGCCTTGTTCATCCTAGCCTTGCATAATTTTTTCTTGTGGCTATGGCTATTTTTCTTAGGGTTGTTCATGGGTTATCTTGAATGGTCTAGGTAACAACGGGTATTTTAAAGGATGCATTTTCCATGCTTCCCTTGATGGATTATCATCCTTGGTCAATCCATGCTCCAATTTGATGTTGTGCCCTTACATGTTAGCCAACACCTCTTAACAATTCTTATACTTGATGTGGATGGTGTCATGAAAATTGAGCTAATGCATGTATTAAATCTTGAGTTTTTTCTTATCCTTTAAATGATTGGTCACTATGTTATTAAGATCTCAAATCTTGAGTTCATCAAGATTAAACCCAAATTGATCCTTGTGCTTGGCCATGGTATCAACCTATTTCTAATCTTAATGTATATTTCTTCAAATGGTTAGAGGGAAAGGGTGAAGAATACCCTTCCTCTTTTATTTGTAAATCCCATCAATGCCATTGATGTTTTGGGAGGTAATTTCTTTCTTGACAAACTTACTTGGAACATATACTATCAATCTATAAAGTTGGGACATAATCCCCTCAATCCTGATGATTGTGTAGTCAGGGTATTCCCAGATATCACCCATCATTTCAACATATTTATTGATTACTGGGTGGACCCTAAGAATGGGAAATATTATTATAGCTTCCACTACGGCTAGGTAGACACAATCATAAATGAAATGCATATGGTTCTTGTATTTAAATATATGTAATTTGGAATAATGGTGGGAAATGGTAATTTTCCCTTTAGGTGACCAATTTATAATACTAGGGAACTTGATTGAGGTGAGAAGGGAATACAATGGGTATGAAATCATATAAAATTTATTAGATGTCTTCCTTTTAATGGTAGTGAATTGCTTGGCCAAGAATACATTGATCAAATCTTTAATTAGAGGGGTGAGCTTTTGTTTTACCATGAAATACACATAGGGAACCCATATTGTATTCACATAGGTGGTTAAGGGGGCTTCAAAGTCTTAGTTTAATAGGGTCATTATAGCCCTGATGCCTTCCCTGAATTGGACTATTGTATTTTTTCACTCAAAGTCCTTGAAGATATGGGCTCCTTGGTGTATCCAAGGCCTAATGACAAAGTCTAGGTCATGGTTATTGATCCATTCCTTAATTTTGGATAGGCCTATGTAGGGGAGAGGGATCTTATAATATTCTCAAAATATTTAGGATAAATATAGGATATCTTTTTAGAACTTCCCTCCTGATGATCCATTAATTATCTACCCAACAATCAACAAAGATAGGAGAAAGGATGTTTATACAATATAGTACCTTAGGCTTTGCATTAATGTGGTGAAGGCTAGCCATCTTGACAATAACCAAGTCATAATGTCTTAGACTCACTATGGTAATCCTCTATTCCTCCTTTATGATGGGTTTTAGTTCCTCCATGATAAATAATAGTTCAAACTAATTCCTAATTTTTGGGACATTCAGGGCTATAATGTCTAATTCAGTGTCTTTTAAGATTTGTCCCTCATTTTTTGTGGACAATTAGAGCTCGGTCTCCTCTAATTACTATATATGAGATACCATGGTATATTTTTCTACAAATGAATTACCCTAGATAGGAAATGGTCTCTGTGAAAGCTATTTTCTACTAAAAAACACAATCAAGCTCTCTTTCAATCAAATTATGACCAAATGAATTCAATTGGGTCACTTTTATGTAGGGTTTATGGTTTTGGAGCTTTAATGGTAGGATGTATTAGACTCTAGATTATATGCACCTTGGATTTGATTTGGATGTTTACCTTTATACCCTTGCATTTTTGAGCCCACAAGATCTTTTATTTTATCATTTTCTACTTGTATGATGCCTATGTGGCATTGGCTGACACCTTTCATAAAAAATTTCATAAATTCCTTTGAGCAATAGTCCTTAATTTTGAAAATTCCATCTTTTATTTCACAACATAGAATAAAAATATTATACTAATGTGAGCCATTATTGGTAATCCGAGACTTTTTCTATGATTAGATATTTTTGTTCCAAGGTTCATGGTTATGACACTTGGCATCCTTGTATGCCTTCCCCATGCTTCTCATCCTATGTCAATCCTTTGTTAAATGAGAATTGGCCACACAATGAGCTTGCAAGCCTTTGCAAATTCATGAGCACCTTCATACCATTAGATCATCCTCCAATAATAAAGTGTGAACCATTATATCATCCTGTCAGATCTGCCTTGAATTTTCTTTCCCCACATGTTGAGCTTGTAGGCTCTCTAGGATTTATTAAAAAGTATTTGAGAGCCTCGTATCTTTGGATCATCCTCCAGTGACAAAGCAAAAACTATTGATCTATAAAAATTCTTTAAATTTAGTACATTATTAAAATTTTACTTACGATTAAATTCTTTAGGCTAAGGTTTATTACATGTTTATTAAGCTTCAAACAAACCTTAGGCTAAGGTATTTATGTCTAAGTTTTGTGAATTATATAAAAGGGGACCATGGCTAAATGTTTCAAGATAATGTTTATGTTATGTTTAAATAAACATAATGTATGCATTGGTCTAAAATATTTATGCCATGGCTTTTATTATTTTTAAAATATTAGAGTTATATTCCTAAATAATAAAGGGGCTGAACAATGTAAATCAATAAATAAATATGCAAGAATTAACCTATTGATTCATGTAAGTAGATTGTATTTTTTCCTTCTATAAATATATTAGGAAGTAAGAGAGATTAGAACTTAGGTTATTATGGCTGAACTGGACTAAATTAAGGTCTAATACTAGAGGAGCAAGATTGAGAAATAGTCAAAAATAGGTCTCTAGACTTCGTTTCTTGATTGGATAGAAGTGCTGAAAATAGGACACCCTATTGTTTAGTGTTGTAGTCTTATTTTGGCATTATTGTCCTAAGGTTGAAATCTTTATAAGTTTTGTTTGGAATGCATGTGTTACTCTGTCATTGAAATGCTAAGGTCTAAGACCTTGTGGAGCTCAAAAAAGTGCCTATTTTGATCTTCAAAAATCTTAAGAGCTCCTAGTTCTTGAACTTGAACGTAAACCTGGGAAGGAGAGAGAAGGGGTTGGTGTGTAAAGGATATGTTGGATGTACTTCACACCCTATGTATGGGCATGATGCCTTCATACTAATACTCTGAAGAGGGATCAAGCTAAAGTATTTCTCCCATTGAAGTACTTGATGCAATTTGTGTATGATCAATACAACTAGAATGCAAAATTAGATGTGCTTCATCTAGTTAGGGACTAGTGCAATGACTTGATTAGGTTTGAAATAATGTTGGAAGGCTATGTGCAAATAATAGGGAAGAGTTATTGAGTGTACTTGCTTATATTCTTGCATCTCTCTTAAAAATGAGTGTCAACCCTTCTAAATGGACTTATAATGGCCTTGTATAGGGAAATATATGATCATGGGTTAAATGAATTCATGTTAGGTAGACAAGGGAAAAGATAATGAACCAAAGGAATCTGATCAATAGCACAAAAGGTAAACTTGGAGAACAACACCAAAGATATGACACCCTGGGTTCTAGTACTCTTATCCTATTTGGACAGTATTGTCTAGAGGGAAAAAACCTAGGGGGGTGGATTTGGGCTTGGAAGGGCTACCTAGGTCTAAAAAATCTAAGTCTAGAAAGCTTTAGATGAATGGGAATCAATGAAATAAGTAGCCTAGAAGTGTTGTGTGAGCCAATAGGAGGACCTATGGATTAGGTGTCTTATCCATACTAAATTTATACAATATCACATTTTACATGAAGATAACAAGGTTTATAAAACACGATCAAAAGGATTAACATGACATAATGGTCCAATAGCAAATAGAATTTTATTATATTGACAAAACACATTAAAACCTTTAGCTAGAAGCATTTGGTCTAAATTTTATGTTATAAGGACTCTCCTTTTACAATAAGACTTAGTATAAGTCTATAGTTTAAGGTTTATGATGTTTGAATAAAATTTCATGGGGACCTTAAAGTTTAGACTTAGACTAGGTTTATTATGCAGTATAAGACTATTTCCATTTTTGCAAATTGAATATTTCTAGTGTTTAAGCATTTTTTGAGCACTTCCCTGAATTTGTAAAGAAAATTTCAAGCCCTCTAGTAGGATTTTGGAGTGTTTTTTTTATCATGAGTAGGATAATTAATTAACTTACATTTGATGGTCTCATGGACATCAAATATGTCCTCATGGGCATCAAATGACAATCGAGGGAAAATCAATTTTAAGCTAGTTAATCTTTTAATTTGATGGGCTTAAAGTTGAAAATCATGTGGATCTCAAATATGTCCTCAAAAATGCCAAATGATGGTTGCATGAATCTCAATGTTAAGCTCATAAAATTCTTGTGACCTAATGAAAGAACACAACTTGGCATCTCCATAGGGATTCCTAGGGTCTTGGACTTAATTTGCTCCATTGGATCAAAATATGTGATGCAATGAGAACTATACAATTATGATTTGAGAACTTTCTCATGATTGGTTATTTCTATTACGCAAGCCTTTTTACTTTTAATCCTCAAATGTAAGGGTGTTATGTGTCAATCATTTGGACCTTCCATAATCCTTTAACCTTTCAAATATTCTTTGCTCCATTCGATCAAGTCTTCATGAGTAAGTGAAAACTATTGATCATGATTTGAGGGCTTGAATACAATTGGTTAGAGGGGTTATACGAAATATTCTATCAATTTTGCTCATTCCATCTGATCAAAGGGCCATGGGGAAGCATAGACTGTTAGATCATCTGAGATGCACACTATTTAAGTCAAAGTTTGGGCTATCCTTACTTCGTTGGATCAAATTCCATGATAAAGTGAGGGTTGTTAGATCTTGTAAGATGGGAGGAAGTTAAGTTTGGACTATAGTGATAAAAAGACTTAGGATAAGGTGTTAAGACTAAGGTATCAATTTTATTAATAAATACTTTTGGGCCATAGGATTAAAACCTTAGGCTAAGCTATAAATAAGGGAATGAGATAACATTACATTGGGTTCGATGAGCTAGAACTTAAGCTAAGGTGTTAAGACTAAGGTCCCATTTGTATTAATGAATATAATGGGGCCCTAGGATTAAAAGCTTAGGCTAAGTTATGGAATTTTTAAAAGGACCCTATAGAGCAAATATTATTTAGGAAAATAAGGAACTTTAAAGGGGGAAATAACAATGGAGACCAAGTATTTTAGGCTAAGTTTTGATCATTTTTTAAGAAATCACTAAGCTTAAAATATGAACTTTATACTTAGGTCCAAAAAGGATTTTTAAAAGGTTCCCACCAATTAGTTCCCTCCAGTATTCAAATTTGAATTAAGGGTTTTGCCAAGGTTTTGGAACATGAATTTCTTAGGAACAAACCTAAAAGAACCTACAACTGAAAGTAATAAAGACCATTTATTAGCATTGTTAGTCAAAATTAAAGCAAAACATAACCAAGTAATATTGATTTTGATAAATTGGATGACATTAAAATTCTAAAAATGATCTTATCATGCCATATTTCATTTTCAATCTCCAAGGTTTCTCAAGGGTCCCAATTTTCAAAAAATGAGGGTATGTTGGCCCCAACAATCTCTTCACTCACAATATTATTAGATAATGAGATCCCTTGGCACTCTTTAAAGTTTCAAGCATTATATACCATAGTAATTAGATTAATTGGACCTATAGTCTCATCATGACTCACACTTTTCACCTTTGGCTTCCATATGTTAACATGCCTTATTTATTTCACTCTAGGAACCTGATTAAACATATTCTAACTTGTAGATTTTTGCTTGTAAAACCTAGAAATATTACCTCTCTATTCATAATTTTTTCACACCATACCTTTGGAAAAAACATATCTTGCGTTACCTTATTTGGATGTAAATTTTAAATATGTTCTATGTCATAACAATTAAAGAATTTAACTCTATTCATACATTTTGACTAATGAATCTCATGATAGTTCCAAGAAAACTCATTTCTAACAAGTCTCTTGTATTCTCTAGCCCTATGACCAAATTTTTTACATGTGTAAAAGTAATCATTGAATCTTTCATACCTCATGGCATTTGGTTGTCTGATCAAATTTGTCTTTACTCTGCTAGCACCTTCATTCTTTATATGATGATTTGTCTTCAAAGTATGATTGTCATAGTTCACATTAGTCTTTATATTTTCTTGAGTAACATTCTTTTGTTATTATTCATATCCAAGACCATTTATATCACTATCATGCACTTTACCACTCAGAATTTTATCTAGATCACATGAGCTCTTTTCAAATCTCAAAAATGACTTCACCTTACTAGATGTCTTCTCTAACTCAAATTTCAAAGACTCATTTTTAGAAACATAACTTGAAAATTCAAATTCTTTATCTTTTAGGATTATAGACATGATTTATAATTTACAAATGAGATACTTAACCATATCTTCATGTTCCTTGGTATCTTCATTCAGTCTTGCTTCATACACATTTAATTGTTGCTCATAGTCTTTGAGTTGAGACTTCATCTTTTTATTGATATTCATTTTAATATTCAATTTTTCAAAAGCATTTGTCAATGTAGTTTCATAATTCATCTCATCTTCATCATCATCTAAATCACTCCAAGTAGACTCCTTTTGATGTGAGAAACTTCCTTCCTCCACCATGAATCGGGATTCATTTTCATTAGGACCATTATATTCATGATAATATTTTGAGTCACTATCTTCACTCTGATCTGATGAGTTATAATCTTCTTTTATGTAAATACTCTTCTTATTCTTGAAGAAATTTTTCTTATTTTTATAATATTTGAATCCTTTCTTTCTTTATGTTTTCTTGTCTTCATCTTGGCCTTCAACAGATTCTTCATCATCATTCTTCTCATGCTTATGAGGTCACTTCTGAGTAAAATGTCCTATCTCTCCATAGTTGAAACATTTGAAGGGTAGTTTACCCTTATACTATCCTAATCTAGTGTTAAATTTCCTATTAATAAAATTAATTAGTTCATCCACATCAATATTAGATATGTCATCCTCTTTTGATTTATTACCTTGGAATTTATTCTTAGGCTTCATCTCTATCTTGAATGTAGCTTCCATGTTTGGAGGTATATCATCATTTACTCTCATCTCATATGCAGGAAGAGTGTCATGTAATTGATCCATCTTCAATTGATTAAGGTCATGAATATATTCTATAGAAGATAATTTTGGATCAAACTTGAGAGATAGATACATTAATACTCTTAGGATTATAGTAACCTCTTCAATATTCTCTCCAAGACCTATGATGATGTTCATAGTCTCATCAACTCTTTGAAGAAAGGATGCCAATGAATATTCTTCCTTCATCTTGAGAATTTTAAATTACCTTCTATGATTTTGAAAATTAGTAATATTTACATTTGAATCTCCTTAAAAAATGATCTACATTTTGTCCCATATCTCTTTTGCAGACTTACAATGGATTACCTTGGTGTATTTAGTCTCTTAAATACCACAAGTGATAGCATTCCTTACCTTGGAATTGTTCTCAAATAAATTCTTATCTATAACACTAGATGAAATATTAATAGGAGTAACATAATCATCCAAAACATATTTCCATACATCAAACCCTAAAGACATAATGTATGTCTTCATCCTTACACTCCAACAATCATAATTGGATATATTGAACATTGGTTCTTAGTATTAAAACCTCCTATTGATGTTTATAAATGTACCACAGGTACGCTTAGTGTTTAAATGACACTTCTCATTTTACAATTTAATAAATTCAAAGCATGAGTTGTAGGTTTTGGCAATCTGGTGGCCTATGGTGAAATAATAATAAAGTAGGATAATTGATCCACAATGTTTATATAATTTAGTGGTTGGGAGCCACCTTTGCCCATTCTTTGTTAATATTTTTTAATACTTAGTGATTTGTGTTCCTAATTTAAGATCCAGACTAATCTAAGTGGATATTTATAATGTGGCTAAAATTAAGGTGGTCTTTGTGTAAAAAAAGGAGCAAAGAGAAGGGTATGATAGAAAAGAAATGAGTGATTAACAATTTTAGTCCTAAACATTATGATAAAGTATTAATGGAAACTAAATACAAATTTATTAAATATATAATGCAACATATCCTAAGCTCAAATATCACTATATATCAGACAAACTTCAAGAGAAAATGTTTAAGAATCATAAGTAAGAACCAGGTCTACTTTAGGGATTTACCACTATAATCAAATAACAACTACACATCTAAGTATAAATAAAAATGAAATGAAGTAAAACCTAAGGTCTACCAACTAATATATCATACACAAAAATTAGAGACCTTGAAATTAAAGAATGTTATTCAGAATTCAAAGACACTATTCAAATTCAAGACCTCTACTAACAATTGAGAGAAGAACTATATTAGCAATTAACACATCAAAATATGGACAATCCTTGTATAATTACTTAATATTTTTAATTTATTTAAGTATGCAAAATTTTCTCAAAAAATTCTTACTCTTTACAATGGTCATACATGAATTTATAGGAAAACTAGGTAGCATACTAGTCAATTACAAAATACAGGTGTATAAAGATAGGGACAATTATCCTTACAAGTTCTAAAATACAAGTGTTTTTCCAATTTGTACTAACCTAGATAAAAATATTGTAAGAAACTAGAAAATGCCTTTACAATGTGATATTATACTTCCAAATGTTACAAAACTTTTACAAAATAGAATATTCTCAATCTGATGTTGGGGCCCCTGGTTGTCACTACTAGAGGATGCTCATGGCTCTCCCATGTTGTTCATCAATTAAGTCTACATCCAAAATAGGATTCATGATCTATTCTCCCTCTTGATATACCAGGTCATCAAATTATTTATAATTTATATCCATGGCCTCTTTGATACTCCTAGTTTTATTTACTTTTTCCCTTGCATTGAGTATCATGCCTAGGATTTTGTTGTTTTTGCCCTAAAATTTTCCTTGGCCTTTTCCTCTAATTTCCTAGGTTATCAAAGTATCCCTATGGTTGAATTCCTCATCACTAATGATCCCAAGGCATTGGGTTATGCAGGCTTTGTAATCATGGTCCCAAGAAGTTGTTCAATTCTTACAATTAGTTCCTTGTCTTCTTTTAGGACCCTTTCCATATTATTGTGCCTTGCACTCAAACTTTGAAACTTTTCAATCATAATTCTTAGAAATGTGATCAAATGCCACAAACTGATTGTCTTGAAGTTTTGGATCTACTTCTTTGATTTAATATGGAGGAGTTAAACTATGTTATCCTCAGAGGCCTACCATTCGGTGACTAAACTCTTGGCTAGTTCACATTTCCCTTCTAATTCACTTTGCCTTAATTTCATTGACATAAGTGCCTCAAACATGTCATAAAATTACTTGTCAAGTAACTTTATTATTATATCCATCACTTATAGAATTTCCTATTTTTCTAATTTTCCTTTCTCTCTTTCCAATTTTTTGTTCCTCTGATTCATACCTTGGGCTATGGCTTTAGCTTATGCTAAATGGGCTTCAATTAGACTTTCAACATCTTCCTCATAAATTTTAGCCTCTCCAAGCTATTGGCCACCCACTGGGGTTAGTCCTAAAAATGGTTCCACCTTATAAAAGGCAAATTATTCTATCTCAACCATAGCTATCTTGGTTTTTATTCTTTCCAACCCAACTATATTAGGGTTGAAATGGATAGTAGTTACTAGTTTCTTGAAATGGGAAGCTTCTGAGACCTCCACACTTGAGCTAGTAGATGCTCCTGGAGCATCTATCTTCTTACCTTTTGGCTTTTCAACAACCATAATTATTATTTTTTCCTAATCCTTCATTATATCCCTTATCCAAGGCTTCATATCATCCTATATTCCTACATTATTGACCCTTGTCATGGCCCAAGAATGAGAAAGAGGGGATTTTTTGCAATTTCCCATAGATGAACTAGTTAGGAATGACTAGTCCATGGATTGGGAACTTGTTACTAAATTGATTTACTTCACTAGTGAGATGAGTGAAAGTGAATCTTGAACTCTTCTTTGGTCCCATAGGGACCATTGCTAGTTCTAATTTTCTTTTCTCATGGGATGATATTGCGATAAGCTCTTTCCCTATGTCTTCCTTGGGCTCCTCTTCCATATTAGAGTCATAGGCCTCTATAATTTCCTTGAGAACACACTTCAGTGTCTCTTCTAGTTATAAGGCTATCAAGTATATGTGTTGAATTAGGAAAGGTGGCCTTTGGGGTAATGTTAAATATGTAGGCCCCTCCCTAGGTTTCTCTTCTAGCTTGACCTTTCCAACTTTTTACTTCCCTCTGCTCTATTCACCATGAACATGCTCATCATGTTGTTGGGGTTGTGGCTACTCTATTTGAGGTGGCTCATGGGTTGTTCCAAATGGACTAGGTAGTAAATGGTATTACAAAGGGTACATTTGCAATGTTTCCCTATATGTCTTGTTGTCCTTGACCAATCTATGATCAAGCTTAATGGTATGGTCTTAGATCCTGGTGAATACCTCTTTATAGTTCTTAGCCATTATATATATGGTCTCATGAACACTGAGTTGATGTTCATATTCTAGTTTTGAGAGTTTATTTTCCTTTAAATTGTCACCAACTACATTCTTTAGATCCCACATTTGGGTTTCATCTAGTTAGAAGCCAAATTAATCCCTATGTATGGACATAACCTCTACCTATTTCTAGTCCTTTACTATGGTTTTCCAAATATTCAAGGGGAAGGGGTGTAGTAGGCCCTTCCTTTTCTCTTTGTAAGTTCTATTAATGCCATGGATGAGCTAGAAAGCAATTTCCTACTCTGTAAGCTTATTTAGAACATATATTAGTAGTTTATAAGGTTGAGTCATGATTCATTCTATCCTAATAAATATGTAATTAAGATAATACCATACATCTCCTATCATTTCAACATATCTCTTGATGAGGGGGTATAGCCAAGGCATGGGAAAACCTATGATGGCCTCCACTATAGCAAGGTAAATGCAGTCACAAATAAACTACATGTGATTCTTGTATTTGAAGATGTGCAACTTGTAATAGTAGTGTGAGATGGTTGTTTTGCCCACTATAGACCAATTCATAATCCTAGGGAAGGTGGTTGAGGCCAGAAGGGTGTAAATTAGGTATGACATCATAAATAATTGATTTAAGGTCTTTCTTTTGATGGCATTGAATTGTCTGGTTAGGAAAATATTGATTAACTCTCTAATTAAAGGGTTAATTTTTTCCTCTACCATGAAGAGTACATATGAGACCTAGATTTTATTCACATAAGTAGTTGAAGGGGCACAAAAGGCTCAGTTAAATAGGGTCATTATTATCCTAATAACTTCTTTGAATTTCATGATGGGGATTTTTTCATCAAGGCTTCTAAAAATGTGAGGTCCTTGGTATAGCTAGGGTTTGAGGACAGAGTCTAGGTCATGGTCATTGGTCCACTCCTTAACTTAAAAAATTTCCACATGTGGAAGAGGGAGATTTTAGTACTTATCAAAAGCAATAGGGGAAATATAAGCTACCCCCTTTGAGTTCCCTTACCTAATGATCCATTCATTGTATATTTTATAATAAAAAAATATGGGTTCAAGGATGTCAATATAATGAAATACCACTAGTTTCATTAGGACATGATGAAGGCCCACCATTTGCACAAAATCCAAGTCATAATATCACTTATTTATGGTGACATTCCTTTGTTCCTCTTATGAAATGGGTTACAACTCTTCCTTCATGAAGAAGATCTCAAACCAATTCCTAATTCCATAGATGTTCAATGCTACAAGGTCTAATTTTGTATCATTGAATATCCAACCTTCACTATCTATTATCAAATAGAGCTTGATATCTTCCTTTAATTATTGTTTGCTAGTTTCCATAGTCTTTATTACTTTCTAATTAATCATGATAGATTGTAGATGACCTTTTTCAAAGCTCTCTTGTGCTTAGAAACATAATTAAGTTATCCTTTGATTGAATTGTAACAAATTGAATCCATTTTAGTCACTTTTATGTAAGGTTTAGGGTTTTGGAGCTTTAATCATGAAAGATATCTACACTTTAACTTATACATGTTATAGATTTGATGTGGACCTTTACCTTTATACCTTTGTGTTTTTGAGCCCATAATATCTTGATTTTTTATCATTTTCTACTTACAAGGTGCTTATGGGGCACTAGTCTTGACCTTTCATGACATTTTTCATAAATTTCATTTGAACACTAGCCATTGGTATTTAAAAATGCCTCCTTCATTTCACACAATAAGATCAAAATCCCATAAAAGGGTGAACTATTGATTATAATACTGACCCTTGGATGTGATTAGATTTTTCTATTCTAAACTTCATGATCATGAAACTTGGTGTTTTACATGCCTTCTCTATGTTCCAAATATTTTGGTCAATCATTTATCAATTGAGTATCAACCACATGGAAATCTTATGGGCCTTTGAAAATTGATTGGCACCATTTCCCATTTGGACCAAACCAAGTGATCAGGGCTGAACCATTGATCTATAAACAATGCCTAAATGTTAAGTTATTTTATTATTAAAGTAATGATTTAGGATTAAGTTCCTTAGGCTAAGGTTTGTTTTGTGTTTATCAATTGCAAAATAAACCTTAGGCTAAGGAACCTATTCCTATGTTTCTTAATTTTTAATGAAGGGGCGAGGGTCTAAATAATTTAGGCTGCTACACATGAGAAACCTTTGGTTAGCTTAAAATTCATGTGGCAAGGGCTTCCATTTTAAACATAAGACTTAGTGTAAGATCATAGTTTAAGGTTCATGATTCTTTTTTTTAAAAAAACCATGAGGATCCTTCCATATGAATCTAGACGAAGTATTTAGATTATAAGACCATTTCCATATTTTGTAGGTTGAAATCTCCCATTATTGAACACATTTTGAGAATTTAATTTAGATTAAGAAGCCAATTCTAAGTTAAAATAGGATTTTGAAATGTCATTTGAACACTAAGTAAGATATTTCATTGGGTTAAAATTGATGGTATCATAGATGTCAAAGACACCCTCATGGCTATCAATTGACAGTCGTGTGGATGTCAATTTTAAACCAACTAAGTTTTAATTTTTTTGGAATTAAAGTTGATGGTCTTACAAATGTCAAATTCATCTTTTAAAAAATTTGAATGACAGTTGTGTGAATATAAATGTTAAGTTCATTAAAATATTCAATACCAAATGTGACGATGTCACTTGGCATTTAGACAAGGCTTTTCAAGGTCTTGGTGTTAATTCACCTTGTTGGATCAAATACCATGATAAAGTGACAACCATTGGATCTTGATCTAGAGACTTGATATTGATTGGTGGTCATGTCAGGTAGGCCCCTTTCCTTTAATTCGCAAACACAATGGTGTCATGTGTCCATATTTATTCTGACTTTTCATTTATGTTTCACTCCATTTAATCAGGTCCTAATGAGTAAGCATTAGTCCTTGGATTACCAAATATGCATGCAATTTAAGTCAAATTTTGGATTATCCTCATGTCATTGGGTCAAATCCCATGATAAAGAGATAATGATAGGATCCTTCAAGGAATGAGGAAAATAATTTTAGGACTATGGAGATAATAAAAACTTAGGCTTAAGGTGTTAAGACTAAAGTCATGATCATATTAATGAATAAATCATGGCCTTAATATTAAATTCTTATGCTAAGTTGGGGAATATAAAAGGATGTTACATGATGACATTTAGTTAGGCCATAAGGAAATTTAGAAAATGAAAAAATAATGAAGGGGATCAAGTTTCTTAGTCAAGTTATGTTAGAAAAACATAGATAAACCTAGAATATGTGATTTATACTTAAGTCTATAAATGAATTTAAAAATGGTTTTTGCCAATTTGGTTCTTTCCTTTATTCAAACTTGAACTAAGGGTTTGATAGGGTTTTGGAATACATAGTTCATAGGGATATACACCATGGAACCTGTAACTAAAATCTAAATGAATTTCATTGGCATTGTAGTCCAAATTAAAGTACATTAAAACCACATAAGCATGTGTCTTAACAAAGTGGATGATATTCAAATTCTATAAAAGATCTTGACATGCTGAAATTTCCATTTTTTATTTTGAGGGCTTCTTAAGGGTCCCAATTCAAAAAAATGGGTATTTTGGTTCCAAAAAATGGTGACTCATGGGGGAAACATAGAAATATGTTAGAAAATAAAGTCTATGATTAGATAAATAATTATATCATCCACTTTATTTGATCAATACCATCATCCAAACCAGGCCATAGTTGAAACAAACCTTGAACTTATGGTTTTAGGGTAAAATACCAAGATGTATCTAAACTATTTGTGTGTTTTGATTCCACTTACTATTTACCATGAGGTTTAAGAAACAACTTCTAGGTCTCATGTCCTCAATCACTTACATTGATTTATAATATGCTAAAATATTCATCATGAACCATACTTTTAACTTAGGGAAGGCTTGGGCATTACTCTAATGTTACCTAAGCATCCATAACCCTGATAGAGATGCATTTGGCTCAACTCATAATCTTGTTCCACTATTAACTAGGTGTCCATAGCCCTAGTGGAGATTACCAGAATCACCTTTATCTAAAATCCTCTATTTTTGCATTGTATTCTTATTTTTTTTATTTTCTTAGATCTTTAAGCTTTCAGTAAGGTTGGGAGCCAGGATAGTTAGGTTTTAGGATTTGTTCAAGTACTTTATTTTTTGAAAATAACCTATGTTTTTAACTCTTATCCTAAGAAAAGATGTTAATTAAGTGCTATTTTTTGGTATATCCTAATAATTTTAAATTTCACCCATATGTGCAAGTCTTCTTAAAACTAGTTTGAGGTAGAGACAATGGTTAAGGTGTAATGAGATGGTTGGCCTTTCCATTGGTCTTTATCAGTTTCTATAAGATATAATATCATGATTTGTATTTCATAACCATGATTACTCTATACATGGGGTTCATACATTCATTTTCAAATTGGGGACATGTTTTTAAGCAAACTTCATAACTTTTGATTTCAAAATTATCCCTAGGGACTTATTGGAATCAAGAAACCAAGCAATAGGAAAGAAACACACAATAGAAATAAAGACAAAAACTAAGGAAAATAAGAAAATATGTACATGCCTACACACAATCAAGGTATGAAAAGGAAATAACATGAAAATAAACTTACTATCCTACATACACTAATCTAATAATCTTACAATTTTTCTATATAAAGACCCTAGGGGGAGCAACAAATAAATAGTGTTTGAGTATTACCTATTGGTGGGAAATTTAAACTATAATCCACATAAGTCTTTGAGCTTGAAGGTGCTATTTCTAAATGTTTATACAATCTAGTATGGTCTAATACACAAGGGTGTGAATTTACCATGTTTTCCTTTAGGCTCATATGCTTTATCTCAGAGGAGAACTAGGTCTCTTTGTCTAAATACCTTGATTTCAGACTTTTATCAAACCATATATTGACTTTAGTTTTATGCCTACTCAAATCAAGAATGAATTTTTCCCTTACATATTCCATCTAAATTATATCTAACAATCTAGAATTAGATATCTCTTGGCTCTCCTCCATGTATTCTTTCATAAATACACATGTAGGAAACTTGAGAGTGATGGGAAATATAGGTTGCTATCTATAAACTAATCAAAATGGTGAGGCTCTTAAATATTTCTTGATTCTTATCCTATCAGCCTAAAGTGAAAATTTAAGGAGCTTGTGCCAAGTCTTTGGATTCTCTTCAGTAGACTTATTGATTGATTTCATTAGGTTCTTATTTTTTGACTCAGAGAGTCTATTCCATTAGGGATAATGGTTGGATGAAAACTTGAGAGTGATGCTATTATCATAAGCCCATTCAGTCATCTTTATGGATGTGAAGGTAGAACCATTGTTACATACTAAAGATACTAGAGTCCCAAACTTGGGATAAATGTTTTTTTAAGAAGTTGATCACTTCTAGGGTTTTATATTATTTGTTAGTTGTAGATTCAGTCCACCTTGTATAATAATCTATGGTAGTAAGGACATACTTGTGACCTTTAGATGAGTTGGGGTTGATTATACCAACAAAGTCCAACCCCCATTAAGCAAAAGGTTTGTCAATCATGACTAGATGCAGAGGCATTTTTGCCATTGGATCCCTAGTAATAAAGATATGACATGAGTGGAATTCTCCCACATGTTTGTGGGCATATTTAAAAATGGTTGGCCAATAATATATAGCTTTAAAAATCTTATGGATTATGGTCTTCCCAGATGGATGTCCATTGCCTAGGTTTTCATGAAAGGTACTCATGATTTGGGTGGTTTCTTCTTTAGAGACACACCTCAGGTAGACACCTTCAAAATTCCTCCTATATAATAATCCATTCTTGATCAAGTAGTTAGCTACCTCTAACTTTAGGGCCCTCTCTTTTTCCCTAGATATATCTACAAGACAATTACCATTTATTAGCAAATGTATGATTGGATCATACCACTCACTAGCTTGAAAGTTTTGTTGATCCACCTACATAATACTTAGCCTAGGGTTAGTATTATTAATCATCTGAATCAAACCTTAGAACCTTACCAATTTTCTAATTTTTAGTTCTAGGCCATATTCTGACCAAATTGGCATCCACTTACCTCTATATTTCCCCAATTTAATCTATGTTAACATAAGTTTGGTGGTAGGGTTAGGTAAGATGGCATGTACATTTTTTAAAGGATGTAATTCCTAAATTTATTAACAACCTTGACTAATGCATATGTTTTTTTGTCAATCACTGATTAATTTAACTTAGCATTCCTGAAATTAGTTCTCATATAAGCTATTGGGTGGTCACACTCTTCAATTTTTTGAGTTAACGTTATAGCCATAGTGTGATCAGATGTAAAGGAATAGAGGTATAAGTCCCTTGAAAAATCAATACTTGTAAGGACTGGAGCTTGACTGATGGCCTTCTTGATATCATTAAATACCTTTATAGAATTCTCAATCCATATAACTTTGGCATCCTTCTTCAGCATGTCATTTAGTGGTTTGACTATTTCTGAAAAACCATAAATAAACTTTCTTACATAATTAATTTTACCAAAGAATGACTTTTACTCATTTTTACTATTTGGAGACTCTATTATAGATATGGATTCTACCCTTTTAGGGTCTATAGAGATCCCATCTTTGGTTATAACATGACCCAATAACTTTCCTTCAGTCACACAAAATATACATTTCTTAGGGTTCAAGGAAATGCCATACCTTTTACATCTTTGAAAAACTTGTTATAAATGCATGAAGTGATATTCTATGTTTTTAGAAAATATTATTAGATCATCCATATAAATAATGATGAATTTACCTATCAGGCCTTGGAAGGCATGATCCATATCTCTTTAGAAGGTGGATCCTACATTGATGAGTCCAAAGGACATTCTATTGTAAGCAAAGGTCCCCCATTTTGTGGTGAAAGTTGTCTTCATCATGTCCTCCCTATCAACTAATACCTGGTTGAAACCTAAAGACCCATCAAGAAAGGAAATCATAGCTAATATTGAAATAACTTGAATTATTTGGTCTAGGGAAGGAATAGGTTAGTTTTCCTTTTATGATGCTTTATTAATAATTCTAAAGTCTATAAAAGTCAAATCTCACCATTCTTCTTGCTGACTGGCACCAAATTAGCCATCTGAGTAGATTGCCTAATGGGGAAGACTATCATATCATTTAGAAGTCTCTTAACCTCTTTAAAGATAATTGGTTCTAATACAAGGTTTATAGTCCTTTGTTTTATCTTGAATGGTTTTCAACTCTCTTTAATGGGTATAGTATGTGTGATGACCCTTGGATCAAAGATCTTTAAGTTTTCATAGGACCATGCTATGACATCTCTATATTTTGAAAGGAGTTCCTTAGATTTCTTATTCTCAATGTTTGTGTAGGCCTTCCCAATATTTACCAGTTAGGGTTAATCATGAAGTCCTAGATTGATAGTATTATAGTCCTTCCCATTTACCTTAGGAACCTTTGAAGTACCATCAAGTTTGTCTTAGTAAAAAATTATTTCTAAAGCAATCATCCCCTTGGGAATTTTGTTGTCATTCAACTGAAAGACCTTGCCATAAAATTTATCTTCCCTAGATGTATTTTCATTAGTTTCATCAACAATGTGAACATCAAATGATCTAAAATTGGTTATGAAATTCAATATCTACTAATCATCATTGAATACTTGAAAGTGATTAATATTTTTAGGTGCTAAAGGACAAGGGATCAACTCAATGCTGAAATTTGGAGTCTTGGTTGGGCATGAGGTTTGCAGCAGTAGATGTTAACCCATCAGTAGCTTGGTTTTCTTCCCTTGGGATGGAAATGATGTTGAAGGAATTAAAGGATTATATTAAGCCCCATACCCTAAACTTATATCTTTTTAAGTATGAGAGTTTACATTGGTATTTGATTCTTACCTAGTTGACCATTAATTATGAATCCCCATAAACTAGTAGTTCTTTGACCTTATTTTTTATGGAAAACTATAAACCTAGGATAAGTGATTCATACTCAAAAAGATTATTAGTATAAGGGAATTAGATTATTTAAGAAGCATGATAATTTTTATTAGTGGGATCGGTCAATACAACACCAACCCTTGATCCAACACTACACTTGGCACCATCTAAATGCAACTTTCTCAATCTAGGAATAACTTGAGCATTCTTGGGATCACAGATCTTATCAATATCTAGGGTGAAGACCCCTAAGTTTGATTCAATTATGTTGAACCTTTCCTTTATAATATTGTACTCAGTTATCATATGATTCATTCTTGGTTTTCTCTCAACCCTAATTTGATTGGAGACCCCCTTCCAAGGTAGCCATAGATGTGAGCAGTTTGTAGACATGTAACCATTCAAAGACTTGGTCCATTCCATACTTATTAAGATTCCATAAACATCATATATTTCAATCACTTGAATATCAATTAATTATTTCACCCTAAGATCACAATCCAATTACATATGAACATTTAATAATTCTCCTACAACCTTAACTCTAGATTTGTCTAATTAGGTGACAACCCTGTCAGACTTTATAGGTGTTAAACCAAGTTACTTGTATATACCTACAGGTATGATATTGGTAGATGATCCTAAATCTAATAATCAATTATGAAAGTTTTTACCAAAAATCCTGATAGTGAGCAAGAAAGTAGGAGACTCAACTTTGGCTTTATGCACAGTCACGTTGGCATGATTAGTCTTAGGTGGATTGTTGTGCTTCTTTGATAAGGATTCCAACAAGAGGTCCCTCTACTATGTAATATATATGATTTTATGAAATTTGATAATATCCTTTATATTCTTCATGTCCTCAACTATGTTATACCCAGTTTTACTAGAAGAACTAGGAATTTCAACATTGGTTTTAAAAGTAATCCCTTTTGGTGGCTTTGGATTATTGCTTTAAGAGGTATCAAGAGGAGTTCCAAAATTATTTAGAGGCATTGAGGTAGTAAAAGGTTATTTATACTCTCTATTCCTCAAGGGGTAGGTCTTCTTCAAGAACTACTAAAAGGCCCATACTTCTTCAAGGATCTCATCAGGCTCATTTTCTTCTTGAAAGGGGATGTCAAAGGTGTCCACCATGAATTCATACTTAGATGGCTTAGATCCAAAGGAACCTAAACCACTTTATTTTTTAGGGACCACTTCAAATGTATCCAAATCCTCTTGGAAAACCTCAAAGGCTTTGTAGAATTCTATACAATCAATTTCCTCATGCTTGGCTATGCAATGTACCCTATAATAGTTAGGCAATGCAATATCAATAAAATTTATGTCCATATTATTATTACTATAATATGGCTCATTATCCTTATTATTGTGAAAAATATCATTATAAAATCTATTTCTTGGCCTATTAAACCTTTGAAATGAGAAATTTCTACTAGAGTGCTCTCTAGTATTGCTTGTTTCTACAACAAAAGGAAATTAACACTTTATTTTTGAATCATTTTCAAGATAGACTCACTCTCATTTTTTGGAGTTTTAGAATTATGTACATGATTATTGTTATTACCTATAGCTATTAGTAGGATGACTCAAGAATCCTAGATGTTGAATTGGGGTCATGTGACTTAAGGGAAATTCATTTAAGTTTGGAAGTTAGTTTAAGGCTAGGATATTTGGGTTATAACTGGGGAATAATTTCATCACAGGCATATGTGGGTTCACATTTGGGACTAAATAAGCCATTTTCCCTAGGGTTACATTTTATCATTAATGATCATTGACTCAGAGTAGGCCTAGGCCAATGAAGCTATAGCTGGGATGGATCTTTTCAAGAATACAAAGGTCTTAAGATCTAATACATATTTATATATCTAAAGATAAAACATCATCAATATCATAAGGATCCATGGTTTGGCTATACATCTTTTGAAATCTAGATTAAATGACCTAATAGGATAAATAGTGTCCCTTTTAATAGTGGTAAATTAATGGTAAATAATATAGGGATTAAAAATCTTACCAAATTGATCAATGAACAAATTATTGAAATCATTCCAAATTGTAATTTAATTATTAGGCAAGTTTAAAAACCACTCATAAGATGCATATTTAAAAGTGAAAGGAAATAGCCTACATGTTACGTCCTTGTGTATGACATTAAGCATCCTTAAAGTAGGTTTAAAAGACTTTATATGTTCCTTGATAGTTATTATTCTAGTTGGACTAAATGTGGACAAATATTTCTCAAGATTCCTTAAGAGATCATGAACTACCCTTGGTACATAAATTGAAGAATCCCCCAATCATGCCATACCTAGATGAAGTTTCAAGGCATAGGTTCCTTGAAGAGGTAGATTTGGATCTCCTACATCTACCTTTATCATGTTTTCTCTCTTGTGTACCTTGAGCTCAAGTAAAGGATTTATGGTTAATGCATGTGATCTTGTTCTGATCTTGGGAAATTCCATCTTGAAATTCAAATATCCTACCTAAAATATGATGTATCAAGTTAAATTTTATGAAAAACAAGAGTTAGACCTATACATTGAGCTTATTCTGTAAAGGTGGTATGAAAATTTGCAAAGGACATTGATCTTTGATTGAATTAGCTCAAAGGTGTGCCAAACTATGTAAATATGGTCCACCTTTACAAGTATAAGATTAAAATAACTCAGATATATGAAAGATATGCCCACTTTTGATCAAAATGAATTGTTATAACCTTATATACTATGGATTTTCATAGTTAAAGATAAATTTACCATAAAAAATAACCAATTATTAAATAACCTCAAAGGAAATACAAAGGGGTGATGGAAAAAACAAAGATAAATGATCTTTATAATTTTAAGCAAAGAATTCACACAAAAACATGAATATATAGTGATCTTTAGGCAAAACAAGACTAAGATCAATAAGGATTCGAAGAATTTAGCACTCCTTTGAGCACCAAGGGAAGTTGTCCTATTGATGCTTCTAAATGTACCATAGGTGCACTTAGTGTTTAAAGAATAATTCTCATTTTATAATTTAAGAAATTTAGAGCATGAGTTATAGGTTTTGGCAATCGAGTTGCCTGTGGTGAAATAACAATAGAGTAAGATAACTGATCCACAATATTTATATAATTTGATGGTTAGAAGCCACCTTGGCCTATTCTTTGTGAATCTTTGTTAATACTTAGTGAGTTATGTTCCTAATTTAAGTTACATAATAATTTAAGTGGATATTTATAATGTGGCTAAAACTAAAGTGGTCTTGGTGTAAAAAATGGAGCAAAGAGAAGGGCAGAATAGAAAAGAAGTAAGTAATTACCAATTTTAGTCCTGAACATTATGACAAAGTATCAATGGAAATTAAATACATATTTATAAAATATATAATGCAACATAACCTAAGCTCAAATATAACTATATATCAAGAAAACTTTAAGGGAAAATGTTTAAGAATCAAAAGTAAGAACCATGTCTACTTTAGGGATTTACCACTATAATCAAATAATAATTACACATTTGAACATAGAGTAAAATGAAATGAAGAAAAACTTAAGATATTCCAACTAATATAGAATAGGCACAAATTAGAAACCCCTTTATTAAAGAATGTTATTCAAAATTCAAAGACACTATTCAAATTCAAGACCTTTACTAATAATTGAGAGAAAAGATATATTAGAAATTAACACATAAAATATGGACAATCCTTGTAGAATTCCTTGATATTATTAATTGCTTCAAGTAGACAAAATTTTCTCAAAACAATCTCTCTTTACAATGGTCATACGTGCCTTTATAAGAAGACTAGGAAACATACCAATTAGTTACAAAATATAGGTGTACAAAGATAGGGACAACTATCATTACAAGTTATAAAATACAAGTGATTTTCCAATTTGTACTGACCTAGAGGAAAATATGCTAATAAACTAGCATATTCATTTAGAATGGAATATTCTACTTTAAAATGTTAAAAAACATTTATAAAATAAAATATGCTCAGTTTGATGGTGAGGCCCATGGCTATCATTGCTAGAGGATGCTCTTGGTTTTCCCATGCTATTTATCAATTATGTTTAGGTACATAATAGGCTTCATTATTTTTTATTCATCTTGATCCACTAGGTCATCAAATTGTTTTTCATTTATGTCCATGGCCTCTTTGATACTCCTAGCTTCTTTTACTATTTCCCCTACATTGAGTATCATGCTCAATATTTTACTATTTTCACCCCCATATTTTCCTTGGCCTTTTCCTTTGATTTCTTGGGTTACCAAAGTATCGCTATGCTTTAATTCCTCATCACTAATGATCCCAAGGGCATTGGGTTGTGAAGGATCTATAATCATGGTCCCAAGAAGTTGTTCAATTCTTGTAGTTAGTTCCTTATCTTCATTTAGGACCCTTTCCATATTATTGTGACATGCACTCAAACTTTAAACCTTTTCAATCATAATTCCTAGAATTGTGCTCAAATTCCCCAAATTGATGGTTTAGAAGTTTAGGATCTTTTTCTTTGCCTCAATATTGAGGAGTTGAGCTATGTTATCCTTAGAGGCCTGTCAATGGGTGACTAAACTCTTAGATAGTTTGTGTAGATTATAATTTTTACTCTATGTTGCATTCTAATTTTTAGTTGTGTAATTGAAATTTTTGTTCAGAAATAGATAGCGGGTTCTATTTCCCTTTTTGTTTCTTTTGTTTCATTTTTGGCTAAGTGTCAGAATCAAGTGGGAACTGCCAAGTGGCATCATCCGAGGCACCTTTCATTTTTACTATGAGTTGGTCAAGATGTGCCACATGTTCAATAGAAACTCAGTGGAAAGCACCATGTTTCAGCATCCGTGTTTCATATTGACACCCACATTTCTTTTATTTTTCAATGAAAGTCTTCAACAAGCTAAGTATTAGGATCAGGTGAAAAGTGCCAAGTGGAAATCATGGAAGGATTTGGATTTTTTTTTGTAAAGGAAAGTGGAAGTCACCATGTGTTAGCATCAAAAATAATGTGGTTTAATGCCTTGATTCAATAAGGTGGTTCAATGCCTTGGTTTAATATTTTTGGTTCCAAAGCTTGAGTTATGTGTAAATGCCATGTAGTGTTGAATTGTCGAACCATTCAACCATTGAACCATTTTTGATTCAATGGACAGTTCAAAGAAGCATCCAAAAGACCAAAGGACAAGTTCCCTTTTGAGGGGCAAGTGAGGTGCAACCAAACTATTCAAGCGGAGGCCACCAAGTGTCATCAACTGAGTCCCTTTTTACTCCATTCTCAGAAGTAGTGAAAGATGCCATGTATCTTCTCAAAAGTAGTGGAAGATGCCATGTATCTTCTCAAAAGTAGCGGAGGCCACCATGCATCAACATCTGAAGGATTTTTTTTGAGTTTCATTGCCGAATAAAGACTGTGGTGGGTCCTAGGTTTTATTTTTGAAGTCTGCAGAAGCTGCCAAGTGTCACCATCTTTAGGAGCCTAGCATGTGTCCTGAACACTCCCACAATATAGCAAAAAGTAGCAGAGATTACCACGTATCATTTTTTGAAGAGAAGTAGAGGTTTCTACCTATCCCCATGCCCCTTTTAAAGGTTGCTCAAAAAAAATGTGGTGAGTCTTATTTCTTTAAGTCATTAAGTATCAAAGAAGTGGATTACGATAGGTGTCAAAGGTGGAACATTCTAAAATAGGATATAGTAAGAATATAAGGAAAGCGGAAAGTACCACATGTCTTTGATTAAGATGCAGAAAGTGCCAAGTGTCATTTTCCAGTGTCTCCTAAGAAATAAGCAAATTTTTGGGAAACTGACAAAGTGTCCTCTTCCATTTCAACAAAATAGAGAGTCCTTTATAGACACTTCTAGCTCAGTTAGAATTTAGTTTGGGCTATAAATTTGGGAATGCGCAATCAATCTAGAAGGAAACTCAATAGGAGATATTTTCAGTAGATGGAGTAGTTCACCAAGTAGATTTTTGGGGCTGGAAAACATTGAAAGCACTGTCTATTTATCCCCTATGAGATAAAGGCAGAATAGAATTGCATGGGAAAGGAGGTGATGGAATGATAAATCTGAGGTTATAAAGAGGAGTGCAGGGATCACCAGTAGAGGAGGATCATTAGAAAAGGAGAGAGTTTTTTTGAGAAAATTATTATAAAGAGTTTTAGACTTTCTAGAGTTGTGATTAGCAATATCATTTGCCTTTATTCTATTTTCTTAAGTTGGGAAGTTTATATAACTATGCATGTTTCTGTGCCTTTTATATGACTGAAGAATTAATAAGAAGATAGAGTTTTGTGCCTTTGTTGATGTTTCCTATATCATTACAAAAGTAGTCTAAATTATGAGCCTCTGTTTCTATTATTTATATCTTTTACACTGATCATGCCTCGTCTGCTCTTTAATGTAATCAAATCTTACATATAGTCTCACTATGCTTAAGATTGAGGATCAAAATTTTATTTAGGTGCATTACCATAGTTAGATTTTCTTTCTTTGCATCTACATTTTTGTTTAAAATTCCTATCCCTTTTCCCCCCAAACACTTGATATAAAGAAGAGACCAATTTCTTAAAAATCTAGAGGTTTTTTCAAGTCACATGTCCCACATCTTGAAACCTCCCATTGTTGGTGTCTGAGACAAAGTGCAATTTTAAACATCAATAGTTTTTGGCATGCCTGGTGGGACCAGTCTTAAAGTTTCTTTCAAGACCATATGAACCAGAGAGCTATAAGGAGTCAGAGTTGTGGACCACTCACTAGATCATAATTTGTTACAAATCCAGGTATTCTTTTGCCACCTTTGGTAATAAGTCAAAGGAAAAGAGCTAACCAGTTTGTACCAATACCAAATATGGGAGCCCCTATACCCCTAATAAATTATGCAAGCTAGAACACTGGTAGTTCCTTAATCTTCCCAACACCACCAGCCATTTGGGATCTTATCCCAGTGAACGCCCTAAAATCTCTACCCAAATTCAGTGGGCAAGAATATAAAACACTAGTGAAACATCTTCAAGATGTATCAGATGCATGTGTTATACATGTCGTCATAAAGCAATATGTGGCCATAAGATTATTAGCAGCTTCTTTTAAAGGGAAGGCTTTAGAATGGTATCGGTCTTTGACCCCAAGTACCATATCTACATTGGACCAGCTCAGAGATCTATTATTTGAAAGATTTGTAGAGAAGGGTGATAAGTCTTCTTTGTTATAGCAGTTAATCACCATTCAGAGGGGACCACAGGAAGACATGAGTGACTTCAATACTAGATTTCAAAAGACTTGGGACAAAATCCCTACTACGGTTAGGCCACTACTAGGTATGGCCATAGTGTTTTATCTCAAGGCTTTGAATTCAGATATATCTATTATGATGCAGTCACTGGGAGGACACACTTTGCCAGAGGCTTATGAATATTTGGTCAGAGCTAAGAATCACTTAATAGATACTGGAAAGTTGCCTCCAAGGTGCCCCATGCCCATGTTCCCAAAAATTTCCTTACCATTACCTCAAGAAGTTCCTAAATCTATAATCCCACCTGTGTCTATGTACATTTACCCTCAACCATCTACAAAGGAACCTATCCCTACTCAGTCATTTGAGATGGATGATATCAAGAATATCCTTAGGACATTTTCCAATGAGCTAATCAATATAAAAAGATATTAGAATACTTTCTCTAAGCCTCCTTATCAAGGCTATCAAGGAAACAAGTTTTCATCCCAACCAAACCAATATCAGGGTCCTCCAAAACAAGCTAACCATCAGCCAGCGAATCAATTAGTTATAGTCCCCACACCCTCACACCCCATTCCTCCCAACTCAAATAGGGAGATGGTTCTAGGGAAAAATAATTATGTGGATGATACTAATGCCTAGTGTTTCCCTTGTAATAATGCTCATACTCCTAGAGATTGTCCTAAGGGTAATCTGCAACAAAGGGTGGTAGAGCAAAGAAGAACAGATGGTTAGCTTGCCAGTACTAGTGACAATCAAGCCTACCAGTCTCTTAGTATGCATAATTTAGTCCTAGTGGCTCAGATGCAAGGAATGGCCTTACAAAAAGAAGAATAAATAGCCTTGGAACATGCTTTGTTATCATGGGTTGAAGATGAAGAATCAATTTTCTTGAACGAAGCATCTACCTCCCAAAGACTAGTGGTGCAATCTAATTATTACACTAGATCAAAGAGGAGAATGGTGGAACAACCCAAGATTTTAAATGGTCAAGTCATGAATAATCCTCCATCTCAAGGGAAAAGAAATGTTGCTGTTAGATAAGAAGTGCCTCAGCTGGTGTAAGATCAAGGGATTCCTACCCAAATTTAGGAAAAAATGAGATATCTTTATGTCCAAAAAACTCAGTCTTTGGGACCAATAAATGTAGTGGATCAATTAAAGAAGACTCTATCCCAAGTATCAATATGGGATATATTGGCTATTCCTAAATAGAAGACACTGCTACAAGAAGCTCTACAAGGCCAAGCAGTGCCCAAAGGTACTATTACCAAAGAAGGACCTGCTAGAAAAGAAAAACTCAAAGATACAATTCCTTTGAAGACAATAACCTTTATGAACAATGCAACACAAGTAAGTAAATCCAAACCAGAGCCTTTCTATTTGACTCTGATAGTTGGAAAGAAACTCTTGCATAATGCATTGATAGATTCAGGAGCTAGTATAATAATGATGCCCAAGCAAATAGTTGATGCTTTGAAAATAAAATATGAACCCCTTACAAAAGGAGTTATGCAGCTAGATGGCAAAATAGTACAAACCATAGGGAGGATCAAACAACTCCCATTGCAGTTATATACTTGTCCCAATATAATTGTCAACCAAGATGTAGTAGTCATAAATATACCTCCTATTTTTGGTTTATGTTTATCCAAAGACTTTACAACAAAAATAAGAGGATATATGTCTCTTGATTAGTCTCACCTCATCCTGAGAACCAGATATGGTTCGAAGATGAAATTTCTATCTAAACCACTATCAAAAGATCATATCACCAATGAACCAACATCAAAATTAGAGGCAGATCATGCTATGTTAAATAAAGAAGACAAGATTTTTGTTGAAGAGTTAGGTGACTGGACTGAGCATGATCAAGAGGAAGAAAATAACCAGTTGTTGGCTATGATGCATAGTGATCCATATGGAAACTATGACTCTATTGGTCTGTGCACATACATAATTTTTGATGAGGACCATGAAATCCCAAATGTTCTAAGGGAAGAGGCACCAATAACTCAACATTCAAAAATATGGACCTTAAATTTTGATGGGGCTAGAAGTAAGCATGGTGCTGGAGCAGGAATTTGTCTTACTACTCCAAATGGTGAGAAAATTTTAAGGGCTATCCATTTTCAATTTGTTTGTACTAATAATGATGCTGAGTATGAATATTTAGTACATGAGCTCTTGTTAGACAAGAAAAGGGGAATAAAGAACCTAATAGTAAAAGGAGATTCAAAATTAGTGGTAAAGCAAATTAGAGAAAAGGTAGCAGCCAAAAATGTAAGGATGAGATCCTACAGACATAGGATTTGGGACTTAATAGAGGACTTTAAAGCTTTCAATATCTAGATAGTCCTAAGGAGTCAAAATTTTGAAACTGATAGGATGGCCCAGATTGGCTCATAGTTTAATCTAGTAATTGGCCTATTCATTAACAATGAGTCAGTAAAAGTTATAGTGAGGTTGACTATTCCAGACAATGATGAGAATTGGCAAGTATTTGAAAATGATACTCAAGTAGTCTCATTCTTACAGCAATCAGATGAGTTTGCTGATTAGTTACAAACCAAAATTGAGGAAGCATATGGGGATCAGATTATACAATTAAAGACTAATAAGCTCCCTAAGGGCCTGATCACCTTAGAAAACTTATTTGATCCAGAGGATGTAAGCCTAGAAAAGAAAAGGTTCCAGGTAGACAAAGCAGATTATTTTAAAATAGAGGTGAGTCAAGGGAAAAAACTAAAAGTTGGGAATTCTACAACTCAAGTGGAAAAAGAAAGACTAATTGAATTGTGCAAAAAATATGATAGAGTCATAGCCCAGAGCTATGAAGACCTTCATGGGTACAATAGAGAGATTATTCAGCACATAATAGAACTGACTAAAGGATATAAACCCATCAGATAGGTATAGAGGCCAGTAAATCCAAGGATTGAGCCTCTAATGGTAGATGAGTTTCAAAAACTTTTAGATTCCAAAATAATTTTTCCAATCTAACACTCAACTTGGGTATCAAATCTAGTGCTAGTTAGGAAAAAGAATGGAGATGTAAGACTATGTGTAGATTTCAGAGATCTAAATAGAGCATCTCTAAAAGACCACTATCCCCTACCCTCCATGGAACAAATTCTACAATCTGTGGCTAGATCAGAGAGATTTTCTTTGCTAGATGGTTTCTCTCGATACAATTAGATCTGGTTGGCCAATGAAGACCAATACAAAACTACTTTTACTATCAAATGGGGAACATTTGCATACACTAAGATGTCATTTCACTTGTCAAATGCAGTAGCCACCTTTCAAAGAGCTATGGATGTAGCCTTTGGGGAACTTATAAACAAAATCATCCTAGTTTACCTAGATGACCTCACTATTTTATCAAAAAATGTCGTTGATCATTTTGATCATTTAGAATCTATTTTTAAGAAATGTCAGGATTTTGAAATATCATTGAATCCCAAGAAATGCATCTTTGCTATGCCTCAAGGAAAATTATTTGGACATATAGTGTCTAAAGAAGGAGTTTCCATAGATCTTGAAAGGATTGCAGCTATAATGAACCGACCTCTTCTAGTAAATAAAAAGGTAGTTCAGTCTATCTTAGGAAAGATTAATTTTGTCAGTAGGTTCATATCCAATTTTGTAGGCTTGGTAAGGCCAGTGACACTCTTTCTAAATAAATACCTAAATTTCAAATGAACTACAAAAGGAAGGCAAGCTTTTGAAGAGGTTAAGAACGCTATCTCAACGGCCCTAGTTTTGAAAAACCAAGATTTTTCCAAGCCTTTTGTAATATATGTCTATGGAGGAGAGTTAAGCATTGTTGTTGTCTTGACACAAAAGGATGATAAATAGGAGGTAGAACACCCAATATCCTTTTTATTGAGAACTCTCAGGGATTATGAAACTAGGTATATCTTTTTAGAGAAACAATCATATGCCATGGTAAAATCCCTCAAGAAATTCAGGCATATGGTATCAGGGAGCAAAATTTTGATACTTGTAGCTCACCCTAGTGTCAGAGAATACATCATGGAGGGAGAAATTACTGAGAAAAGAGCCAATTGGATTACTAATATATTTGAGTATGATGTAGAGGTCATACCCACCAAGTTAGTTAGAGGCAGGGGTTTGTGCCAATATATGACCCAAGAGCTTGAAAAGATGATACCTGGGGAAATAGATAAAGAAGGTGAGATGGAGACGGTGTTAAAGATACAAGAGGCTGATCAGGAATCCTAGGTCACAAGTAGGATTCATTTTATGAAGTATGGAATTTATCTGAGGGAACTCCCTCAAAATAAGAGAAGATACTATAGGATACAAGGAGTTCATTTTGTTTTAATTGAATAGGTCCTTTTTAGAAGTAATTTTGATGGTAAATTGTTAAGATGTGTAGAACAGGCTGAGGCTAAGAGAATACTACATGAGATGCATCATGGAATATCAGGGAGGCATTTTTCTATGAAGACCACAGCCATAAAGATAAGTGAGGTAGGATATTTCTAGCCTACTTTATTTGCAGATTGTTATCAACTGGTTAAAAAATGCCAATCTTGCCAATATTACATGGGGATGAGGAAGAATGCAACAATGCCCCTTAGTCCTATAATTATGGATGAACCTTTTGCTCAATGGGGTCTTGACTTCATTGGAATGATAAATCCAGTGTCTAGTATGGGTCACAAGTGGATATTAACTGCCACAAATTATTTCACCAGATGGACCAAGGCAGTCCCACTCAAAAAAGCAATAGAAAATGTAATCTTATATTTTTTAGGAAGTATCACTACTCACTTTGGGGCTCCTCACACCATAGTTTCTAATAATGCTAATGCATTCTTGGGGTCTAAGGTATCCAACTTTGCATTGAAACATGTAATATATTTGAAAACTTCATCTAACTATTACCCTCAAGGTAACAGTTTGGCAGAATTGACTAACAAGAACCTGATTAGACTCATCAAAAGGGTAGGGGCTGATCATCACAAAGAATGGCATAAAGTGCTTATTTTATCACTATGGGCTAATAGAATCATGCCTAAACAGGTGATCAAAATGTCCACATATGAGTTGGTATATGGAAAGTTAGTTGTAATTCCCCTAAGCTAGGAGATCCCTGCTCTCTAGTTGATTAAACAAATTGAAATCAAAGAAAATGGCCCCATGTAGGTCAGACTTGCGAAACTTTTGGAAGTTCAAGAGAAGAGGGATGCAACCCATGATTCATTAATTAAGCATCAGGGAATGGTTAAGGATTGTTTTAATAAAAGGACTTTGAATCCTCATTTTGAAGTAGGCTCAATTATTTTGAAATGGGATGTAAGAGCTGCCAAGCTAGGTCAGCATACTAAATTGAAGCATTATGGACTGGCCCATATAAAATTCATGTGTGCAAGCAAAATAATTCATTTGAGCTAGAGTCGATGGAAGGAGAACCTAAAGAGATTCCTATGAATGGAATATTTTTGAAGCATTTTAGTTAACTTGGGCCTTTAATGTATTATAGTTAGATAGTTTCTCTTTCCCATTTTATTTTTCTTTCTCATTGTTGTTTTCCCGCTTTTCTTTTAAATAAGTGTTTTTAAACATAGAGTCATCACCTCTGAAAGTTTTTAAAAATATTCAAATTCTCAAAGCATTGAATGTTTCCCAATCTTTAAGAAATCTCTGAGGTACCTTGCACATCCACTTGCATAACGTGTCTATCTCACTGTCCCAAGAAGATTGAGTAGGATTCGCTAATGGTTGTCTAAATTTAATGCCTTTTGAGACTTGATAGGTCCATAAATACCTTTAGCAAGAGTTGAAGTTTACAAATTCTCAAGCATTCCTGCATTTGTGAGAAAATATCCTGCTACTTGGAAATTTTTAGTGCATAGTAAATTTGTTTCAGTGAGAGTGTTTCTATTTGCAGAGGGTTCATACTAAATCACAAAAATGATATAGAGATGGAAGGAGCATCATCTTCACAATAAGGAGATAGGATTTATGAATCCCTTGATAAGTTCCTGGCAATTAAGTCATATGCTTTAGCTATTACTCAATTGTTGAAAGCCTATCTAAGGACCAGAATTTTAGAGGTTGGTTAGGCCAGTGACCCAACAAAAGTAAAGGATTATGCGGATGGAATCATGGACCCAATCTTGCAAAGAGCAAGTAGAAAAACCCTCAGAGAAGGGGCACATCAAAGGTGCCTTGTGAGGACCAAAGTAGGGTAGTATGAGACATTCACCATGAGGATATGGACCTCATAACTGATATAGTTCCTTGTCCCAGTTGTGCATCCATGCCCTGACTTAGTTGAATTATGTGCAAACTAGCTCCACGCACCCTCATACACCATTCAATAGGGTCATTTCATGGTGAAAATCACACTACAAGCCATTAGAGACATGTTAGCCCTACACCATGATAGTATAAATTTTTTTCCAACTATTGCTAAGATGTAGAGGACGTGGGCTAACATCAACACCCAGTTAAGGTTCTTGAGAAATGAATTGCAAATGGGTGATGACAACACTACTGTGGCCACACTCCCTATAGCAAGAGGCCAATTCACACAAGTCAGCCAAGACACACTATGATGGCTTTCATCTTTGGCATGAAAGATGATATGGAAGTTTATGTAGATCAAATGGCCATCCTCTCAGGTTGAAGACCATCAACAAGACCTAGGAATATCAGCTTGACTTTTTGGAGCAAATTGCTTTTTCAATGGTGGAGCAACTGGCCTAGTTCAAATCCAAAGGAGCGTTTAGGTACTCTTCTTATTTGTTTCACCTAATGTAATACTATAATGCTACCTCTTCACCTAACATATGCATCTGGACATGTATGACCCAAGTTTTGATCCCCAGAGGACCATTCTTGTGTCTACCTAGACACATATTTTATCAAGGACCAGTGACCCATATGATTTTTGTGAACTATTTGTTACCCCTGCTCTTTACCACCTCAAGCCTAAACCATTCATGTATAGATTATTTCCCAGTGTTTCAAACCTCCTGGCTAGTTGCCCAATTCTGTGTGACTCTTACTTTGGATCCCACCATATGCTTATAAGAGTTCATGGTTTTTGTGGGGAACCAATGTTGATACCAAAGATTCTAACTCTAAGGTTAGCATTTTTAGAGGTCACCAAGAAAGTGTTAGTGGTAGACAATGATTATGGTTCTGGGAAATGGAAGGAGAAGATGTTTGATCTCCCATGGATGGCAGGCAACATAGTTTTAGAATCTAGGGATGCTAAAATTTTGCTGCTTCGAAAGCTAGCCTTCTTGGGGTTCTTGTTAGTTGAAGACAAATGGGTATGTGACTCGAATGGTTACATAGCTTCCTTGATAAGGACTAACAGGGTTGAAACCAAGATTGCACATGAGGGCTGCCCTTTTTGGGAGACCAGGAGAAACCCCATAGAAGATGCTCCTAATTTTTATGTTGAATTAACAAATTTGCCCCCTCTACAAAATAGACTCTAGAAAACTTTCTATGTTAAGTAGAGGGATTATGATCCCAAAGTAAGAATGACTTTTGGATTGAGAAGAGCATTGAATAATAAAGATTAGGATGTGGAAAAGATAGAAGCCTATTGGAAGTATAGGTAGGAAATCTCTCAAACCACCCATTTTTTTGGGAACATGGACATAGATGAGATATGGGAAGAACTATGGGGTGAGTTCCATCTCTCCCCTACATCTAGCCTAGAGACAACTAATTTTCCAAGATGGGGTATAGAGAAAGAAGCTAGCCCAAGCCAAGAGCCACAAACCTCAGAACAAATTATAGCTACAACAACTATGTCAGTTTGGCCCCAACCTCTCAGCATCTTGGAGAAATAAAAGAGTGTGGTTCATTCACCACTGAAAGCTTCCCCATCTTCAAAAGTCATTGAAGTTCCCAGTTCTCCACAAGCATCACCGATGGTAGTAGCAGATGTGGAAGGTTAGAGAACACAGCCAGAAGAGGAGACACCCAAGAAATGAAAGAGGGTGTAGTTTCAATTGGCTATGGAAGAGGAGATGAACACCTAACAACACCAATTATAGAGTGCCATAATTGATCCTTAGGTAAGTATCATTCCTCTTTCTCCTTCTCAATCTTTATCTTCTCCCATTGGCACAATGGTCTCATCTAGCTAGATAGTGTTCCCCACCACTTCTGTCATTCCCATTTCTCAATTCACCCCATCTGTGCCTCCTCAGTTTTTAACGTTACCCTATTTATCCCCATTTATTCCAAAAAAAATTTCTCCTCAAATTTCCCATAGCCAACCATTGGCTATTCAATATGGTCTGCCATAGGGACATCCTTTTGTAGGTGGGCACATTGCCTCTCCTTCTACCTTCCTGACCCAAGAAAATGCTGCACGGATGGCAAGGGAAGCTTGAAGAGAGAAAAAGAGGAAAAAGGAAAATAAAGCATTGGCTACAGCTCATCTATGGTCACAATTTGACCCAAGTCAACAATAATTGATGGTGACCCATTTGTCACCAAATGTTATCAAGCTAGTTGAGTAGATGTAGCCTAAGGATTACTCAATGGATGCAGTGGCCATTAACATGTCCCTTTTTAGGCCCCAAGATAGAATTGAGATATTGATTGAATCCACTTTTGCAGTCACTAAAGACTATTTGAGGACATCACAAAGACTACAGAAGATGGAGGCTGATTTGGCCAAAGAGAAGGCAAACTATAATAGTTTGACCGCAAAAATTCATAGAAAGGACAATGAAATAACAAATCTAAATAAATAGTTGTAAGAGACTATTTATCTTCAAATTCATTAGGTAATCCAAGCCAAAAATTATTCTTTAAAGGTAGAGCTCACACAGATAAATGCTATGGTGGGGGCCCTAAGGAGAGAAAAAGTAGAATGGCAACACAAGCTACTAATCAAGTAGAATAATATTGCAGCCATTCAAGCCCAGTTTCAAGTAGAGCAATAGAGAGTGGCACAACTAACACTAGAGCTAGCTAATAGGCCAAACAATGTCAAAGTGATAAAACTGGTAAAGGAACTCTATGAATCCATGTGGAAAAGAATCTCCTCATAGATTATACAGCTCAGGCCTTCTCTCATCTTCTTGTTAAATGCACAAAAATTGTGTGAAAAGGTGGGAGATTTGGTGAACACTCTGACTATAATTTTTGATAGAGTAACAGACTCTCAAACATTGCTATAGAAGCTCTATGATGCAATGGACATGACATTGGTAGCCACAAGAATCACTGACAAAATGGTCACTACAAAGAGAGTCAATGAGGTTCTCAATTGTAATTACATAGCCAACAGTTACAAAGAGCTCCTTGAAATCATGAAAGAAGGCATCAGTGAGATGAAGTAGCATATTGAAGATCTAGTGTAATTGGGACTTCCTTCTCCATTTCTTGATGATAGCACAATGCTAATGGTTGATCAAATTAAACCATTACTGCTAGCCAAACAAAATGATCAAATAGTTTTTTAGAACTTACAGGATGATTCTTCAGTCTTGAAAGTGGAAGCTATTTTGGTTCCTATTTCCTAGCTCAAATTCAAATTGAAGGCTATAGTCTAGATTTTTCAAAAAAAATTTCACAAGGATATTATTAACCTTGATTTAACCTTCAATGAATTGTAGAATAAGTAAGGGTTATCTGACCACGAGTGGTCCACCTACCAAAAAACATTGTTAAAGCTGTAAAAATTTTGAAATTTTGATCCAGCGAGAGTGTGGTTTCTTTTTTTGAGTAAGCTCAAAAGCCCTTAGGGTCACCAATAACTGTAGAGTAAAATTTTTACTCTATGTTGTATTCTGATTTTCAGTCACGCAACTAATTTTTTTGTTCATAAATATAATGTGGGTTCTATTTCCCTTTTTGTTTATTTTGTTTCATTTTTGGCTAAGTGTCAGAATCACGTGGGAGCTACCAAGTGGCATCATCTAAGGAACCTTTCATTTTTCCTATGAGTTGGTTGAGATGTGCCACATGTTCGATAATAGCTTAGTAGAAAGCACCACGTGTCAGCATCTGCATTTCATAATGACACTATTTTTCAACAAAAGTCTTCAACAAGCTAAGTATCAGGATCAGGTGGAAAGCACCAAGTGGAAATCATGGAAGGCTCTGGATTTTTTTTTGTAAAGGAAAGTATAAGTCACCATGTGTTAGCATTTAAAATAAGGCAGTTTAATGCCTTGATTCAATAAGGTGGTTCAATGCCTTGGTTCAATATTTTTGGTTCAAAACCTCGAGTTATGTGTAAATGGTGCACAGTGTTGAACCATTGAACCATTTTTGGTTCAACGGATAGTTCAAAGGAGCATCCCAAAGACCAAAGGACAAGTACCCTTTCAGGGGGCAAGTGAGGCACAACCAAACCACTCAAGTGGAGGCCACCAAGTGTCATCAATTGATTCCATTTCTACTCCATTCTCAAAAGTAGTGGAAGATGCCACGTATCTTCTTAGAAGTAGTAGAAGATGCCATGTATCTTCTCAATAGTAGTGGAGGCCACTATGCATCAACATTCAAAGGATCTTTTTTGAGTTTCATTTCCAAATAAAGACTATGGTGGGTCTCAGGTTTTATGTCTAAAGTCTACGGAAGCTACCAAGTTTCACCATCCATAGGAGCCTAGCATGCATCCTAGACACTCCCATAATATAGCAAAAAGTAGTGGAGATTGCCATGTATCATTTTTTGAAGAGAAGCGAAGGTTGCTACCTATCCCCATGCCTCTTTTAAAGGTTGCTCAAAAAAAAATGTGGTGAGTCTTATTTCTTTAAGTCATTAAGTATCAAAGAAGCAGATTGTGATAGGTGTCAAAGGTGGAACATTCCTGAGCAGGATATAATAAGAATATAAGGAAAGTGGAAATTGCCACATGTCTTTGATAAAGATGTGGAAAGCACCAAGTGTCATTCTCTAGTTTCTCCTAAGAAATAAGCAAATTTTTAGGAGATTTACTAAGTGTCCTCTTCTGTTTCAATAGAATAGAAGGTCCTGTATAGACACTTCCAGCTCAATTAGAATTTAGTTTGGGCTATAAATTTGGGAATGCGCAATCAATCTAGAGGGAACCTCAGCAAGAGTTATTTCCATTAGATGGAGCAGTTCACCAGGTAGATTTTTAGGGCTGACAAACATTGAAAGTGTCATCTATTTGTCCCCTATGAGATAAAGGTAGAATATAATTATGTGGGAAAGGAAGTGATGGAATGAGAAATTTGAGGCTATAAAGAGGAGTGCAGGGATCACCAGTAGAGGAGGATCATCAAAAAAGGAGAGTTTTTCCAAGAAAATTACTGTAAAGATTTTTAGACTTTCTAGAGTTGTGATTAGGAATATCATTTGCCTTTATTCTATTTTCTTATGTTTGGAAGTTTATGTAACTGTGCATGTTTTTGTGCCTTTTATATGATTGAAGAATTAATAAGAAGATAGAGTTATGTGCCTTTGTTGATGTTTCCTATATCATTACAAAAGTAGTCTAAGTTGTGAGCCTCTATTTCTATTGTTTCTATCTTTTACATTGATCATGCCTCATCTGCTCTTTAATGTAATTGAATCTTACATATAGTCTCACTGTGCTTAGGATTAAGGATCAAAATTTCATTTAGGTGCATCGCCATAGTTAGATTCTCTTTCTTTGCATCTACATTTCTGTTAAAAATTCCTATCCCTTTCCCCCCCAAACACTTGATATAAAGAAGAGACCAACTTCTTAAAAATTTAGAGGTTGTTTCAAGTCGCATGTCCCACCTCTTGAAACTTCCCATTGTTGGTGTCTGAGATAAAGCACAATTTTAAACATCAACAGTTTACATTGCCCTTCTAATTCATTTTTCCTTAATATCATTAATATAAGTACCTCAAACATGTCATAAAATGACTTTTAAAGTAACTTGATTATTGTATCTGACACTGATAGAATTACCTATTTTTCCAAGTTTTCTTTCTCTCTTTCTAAGTTTTGGATCCTCTAATTCATACCTTAGACTCTAGCTTTCGCTTGGGCTAAATGAGATTCAATTAGACTTTTCACATCTTCCTCATATATTACAGCCTCTCCAAGCTATTGGCCACCCACTAGGGTTAGTCCTATAAATGGTTCCACATTCTAAAAGGTAAATTCTTCTATCCTAACCACATCTATCCTAGTTGTTATTCTTTCCAACCTAGCTATCTCAAGGTTAAAATGGATAGTAGTGATTAGTTTTTTAAATTGGGGAGGTTTTGGGACCTCCACACTTGAGATAATAAATGCTCCTAAAGCGTCTATCTTCTTTCCATTTGGCCCTTTAATGACCATACTTCTTCTTTTTTATTTCTCCTTCATTATTACCCTTATCTAGGGCTTCATATCATGTTGTATTCCCACATCAGTGACCCTTGTCATGGCCTAACAATGAGAAAGAGAGGGGATCTTTTACAATTTACCATAATTAAACTAGTCAGGAATGACTAGTCCATGGATTGGGACCTTGTCATTAAATACATTTACTTCACCAGTGGGATTAGTGAAAGTGAATCTTAGTCTCTTCTTTGGTCCCATAGGAATCCATGCTAGTTCTTTTTTTATATTCTCATGGGATGTTATTATGACCAACTCTTTCCCTATGTCTTATTTGGGCTTCTCTTCCCTATCAGAGTCATAAGCTTATGTAATTTCCTTGAGATCACCCTTGAGTGTCCTTTTTAATTTTAAGGCTATCATTTATACATGTTGAATTGGGGAAGGTGGCCTTTGGGGTAGTGCTAAACATGTATGCCCATCCCTAGGTCTCTCTTCCAACTTGACCTCTCTAACTTTCTCCTTCCCTCTATTTTATTTACCATAAACTTTTTCATCCTAATATTGGGGTTATGGTTTCTCTATCTGAGGTAGCTCATGGGTTTTTCTAGATGGTCCAAGTTTTAATGGTGTTGTAAATGGTGCATTTTCCATGTCTCCTTAGATGGCTTGTTGTCCCTAACCAATTTGTGCTCAAGATTAATGTTATGGCCTTGGATCTTGGCCAATACATCTTCATAGTTCTTATCCTTGATATATATGGTGTCATGGACACAAATTTTATGTGCATATTCTAGCTTTGAGATCTTCTTTTCCCTTAGATGGTCACCAACTACATTCTTTAGATCTCACATTTGGAGTTTATCTAGTTGGAAGCCAAATCAATCCCTATGTGGACATAACCTCTACCTATTTCTAGTCCTTTATTATGTTTTTCCTAATATTCAAGGGGAAGGGATGGATTAGGCCCTTTATTTTCTCATTATAAGTGTTATCAATGCCATGGATGAGCTAAGAAGCAATTTCCTACTATACAAGCTTATTTGGAACATATATTGGCAGTTTGTAAGGTTGAGTCATGATTCATTCTATCTTAATAAATTTGTATCATTTCAACATATATCTTGATGAGAGGGTGGAGCCAAGGCATGGGAACACCTGTGATGGCCTCCACTATAGCAAGGTAAATGAAATCAAAAATAAATTGCTTGTGATTCATGTAGGTTAAGATGTGCATCTTGGAATAGTAGTGTGAGATGGTTATCTTGCCCTTTGTGGACCAATTCTTAATCCCAGGGAAGGTGGTTAAGGATAGAAGGGTATCAAGTATGTATGACATCATAAATAATTGATTTGAGGTCTTTCTTTTGATGGCATTGAATTTTTTGGTTAGGAAAATATTGATTAAGTCTCTAATTAAAGGGGTAAGCTTTTCCTCTACCATGAAGTGTAAATATGGGACCTAGATCTTATTGACATAAGTCATTTAAGGGGTATCAAAGGCTTGGTTTAATAGGGTCACTATTACCCTAATTCATTCTTTTAATTACATGATAGGTATTCTACCATTATGGCATCTAAAGATGTGAGGTCCTTGGTGTAGCTAGGTCTAAGGATAGAGTCCAAGTCATGGTTTTTGGTCCACTCCTTGATCTTAAAAAATTCCACATGTGTAAGAGGGAGATTTTAGTACTTCTTGAAATAAATAGGGGAAATGTAAGCTACTCCCTTTAATTTCCCTTCCCTAATATCCTTTTATTGTCTATTCTACATTGAACAAGTATGGGTGTAAGGATGTCAATATAATGCAATACCTCTAATTTTTCCATGACTTGATGAGGGCCTATCATTTGGATAGGAACCAAGTCATAGTATCACCTACTTGTGGTTGAATTCCTATATTCCACCTATTAAATTGGTTGTAACTCTTCTATCATGAAGAAAAGCTTGGACCAATTCCTAATGCCCTAGATGTTCAATTTTATGAGGTCCAATCCTGTATCATTGAATATTTGGATTTCATTATTTGTTATCAAATAGATCTTGATATATCATTTTAATTTATATCTTCTAGTTGCCATGGTCTCTATTTATTGCTAATTAATCATGCTAGATTGTAGATGACCTTTTTGAAATCTCTCTTATGCTTAGAAACATAATTAAGTTATTCTTTGATAAAATTATAACAAATTAAATCCATTTGGATTACTTTTATGTAGGGTTTAGGGTTTTAGAGCTTTAATGGTGGAAGATATCCAAGATTTAGATTATATGTGTTTTGGATTTGATTTGTGCCTTTACCTATATACCTTTGTGTTTTTGAGCCCATGAGATCTTGAATTTTGTCTTCTTTTGCTTACATGGTGCTTATGTGGCACCGATCTTGACCTTTCACAACATTTTTCATAAATCTCATTTGAACACTAACCATTGGTATTTAAAAATGCATCCTTCTTTTTTCATTATATGATCAAAATCCTAGATTATCATGAGCCATTGATTATAATATGGGCCCTTGGATGTGATTGGGTTTCTCTATTGTAAACTCTATGATTGTGACACTTGGCATTTTACAGGCCTTCTCCATGCTCCAAATATTTTTGTCAGTCATTCATTGACCACGTATAAACCACATGACAATATTACAATATTTTTAAAATTCATTAGCACCCTTGTATCATTGGATCAAATATAATGATGGGGCATGAATTGTTGATCTACAAATAATTCTTGGATGTTAAGTTAGTCTATTATTAAAGTCATGATCTAGGCTTAAGTTCCTTAAGCTAAGGTTTGTTTCATGTTTATCAATAAAAAAATAAACCTTTGGCTAAGGAACCTATGCCTATGTTTCCCAATTTGTAATGAAGGGGAGAGGGTCCAAAAAATTTAGGTTGATACACATGAGAAACCTTTGGTTGGCTTACACTTCATGTGGCAAGGGCTCCCCTTTTTAACATAAGACTTAGCGTAATCTCATAGTTTAAGGTTCATAATTATTTTTAAAAAAAAACCATGAGGATTATTCCATATGAATCTAATCTAAGTATTTAGATTATAAGACCATTTCCATATTTTTCATGCTAAAGGCTCCCATTGTTGATCATATTTTGAGCATCTCCTTTACTTTAAGAAGCCACTTCCAAGTTAAAATAGGATTTTGGAATGTCATTTGAACACTAAGTAAGATATTTCATTGGGTTAAAATTTATGGTCTCATGTATGTCAAATAAACCCTCACAGGTGTCAATTGACAGTCACATAGATGTCAAGTTTAAACCAATGAAGTTTTAATTTTGTTGGGCTTACATTTGATAGTCATGTAGATGTCAAATTCATGTTTTTAGATGTTTGGATAATGGTCGTGTGAATGCCAGTTTTAATTTTGTTAAAATATTTAGTGCCAAATGGAGGATGCCACTTATAATTTTTTTTGTGCTTCCTATGGTCTTAGTGTTAATTTGCCTCATTGGATCAAATTTTGTAATAAAGTGATAGCCATAGGATCTTGGTCTAAGGACTTGCTATTTATTGGTAGTCATGTTTTTTAGGCCCCTTTAATTTTAATCCTCAAATGCAATGTTGTCACATGTATATCTTTCATGCTTCTTGCATCATTTTGAATTTTCAATTATACTTTGCTCCTTTTGATTAGGTCCTAGTGAGTAAGCATGGGTTGTTAAATTACTAAAGATGCATGTTATTTAAGATAAATTTTAGGTTATCATCATGTCATTGGATCAAATACCATGATAAAGATACAACCATAGAATCCTAAAAAGTGTGAGGAAGTTAATGTTAATATTGTGGAGACAATAAAAACTTAGGATTAAGGTGCTAAGACTAAGGTCATGATCATATTAATTAATACATTTAGGCCTTAGTATTAAATTCTTAGGCTAAGTTGGGAAATATAAAAGGGCCCTACATAATGACATTTAGTTAGGCCATAAGGAACTTTAGAAAATGGGGAGTAATAAATGGGATCATGTTTCTTAGTTAGGGTGTGTTAAAAAACACAACTAAACCTAGAATATATGCTTTATACTTAAGTCTATAAATGAATTTTACAATGGTTCCCACCAATTTGGTTCCCATGTTTATTCAAATTTGAACCGAGGGTTTGCTAGGGTTTTAGAATACCAAATTCATGGGGATATATGCCATAGAACTTGTAACTAACATCTAAATTAACTTTATTATCAATGTTAGTCTAAATTAAAGTAAATTAAAACCATATAAGCCTATCTCAAAAACAAAGTGGATGTTCTTCAAATTCTATATAAGAAGCTGACATGCTAAAATTTCCATATTTTATTTTGAGGGATTCTTAAGGGTCCCAATTCAAAAAATGGGGTATGTTGGTCCCAAAACCTCCTTCATGACTACCCATATTGTACCTTGGATCACCTTCAAGATATTAAGCCTTTACCAAAGTACCTGTTATGATACCAATTTTTAGAGGTAAAATAATTGAGAGGGGTTAAATCAGTGAGACCAAATAATCCAACTTCAACTATGATCTTTACAAACACTTAAACAATTACCACAATCATTCATGAAGCATACACATCATTCATAGCAATGAGCAAGAGAGACAATGCAAGATCAATCACATAACACATGACATATGTGGGAAACGCTCTGGGGGAATAAAATCCATTGGGAACTATAATTAGACTATTATCCTATAATAATAATATCTAATTTAGACCATCTATAAATTATCAAGGAACTACAATCCCTATTTAGTGAGACTACAATCCCACAAAGTGTTGCCACACCTATCTAGCTAAGTTGCAACAACTACACCTTTTAGCAAGTTTTACCTTGAAAGGAGGTCATAACCACCTTAGATGCTAAGATACCAAAATAAAACCTATAAAAACATCCAACTTTGTACTAATTTCTTCAACACTTGATGATGGACCTCTGATTATCACTCTTCACCTTCACTCACACTCAAACTGCAAGATCACTCTTCTACCAATAGAATCGTGACCTATAGATCATATAAATAATCTTCAATATATTATACTCTTAATATCATCCCAAAGGCACTATAACACCCCTTCACTCCAAAATCCACACATATAAACCTCTCTTAAATCTCTCTAAAGTCTCTCACTTCCAAGTCTAGAAACTAACATATTTAGTTTCACTATTTATAGAGCAAATATGATCAACATCATCTTGTTCAACCATTAGGCATGATTTATCCCTTAAGTCATCTATCATATGAAGACATAGCTTAATGAAATATTCATAGGTCATTCATATAATCTATGGGTCACCCTTAAGGAACTACACCTTTCAATTAGGCCCTTATATCCCTTATAGGTCTCATGTGAACCCATTCACTCCTTTATCACCTCACAAAACAAAAAAAGAACACAAATCTAATACCAGAATCATGGACCCATCTTAAGAGGAAGGAAGATCAATCTAAGAGGGATAGAAAGAGATAGAAATTTTAAGAAGGATCTATTAAATAAAATGGATATCTAAAGAGGAAGGAAGATCAATCTTAAGTTTGGATTCAACTTGAACATTCCTCCATTATATCAAGCTTGAACATTTTAATTCATTTAAAATGATGTGTGTGTGTGTGTGGGGGGGGGGGGGGGGTGTTAGGTTTTGTACGGAAACAAAAAATAATTATAGACCAACCATTTTTGAAAAGGTTATACACATTATTGTGCATTTCACACATATACACATACATATAATATATTTTTTGATTTTAAAAGATTTCTCACATTGGTGGCCATGCAATAACTACACTAGAAAATTTTAGGACTATGTGGATCCTTTTTCAAGATTGTAATTTACATCTATATTTTTTCTTCATTACAATTCTCATATAATAGTTTTTATAACTCTAATCTATTTAATACACATATGTATTATAATTGTTTTGTTTAATAATAATATAAATCATTGCCTAAGTACCATAAAACTTATCTCAGATGAATTGTGAGACTTATAAACATCTCAAGTAAAGAATAAATCTAAAGGTTAAAATAACATATGGAACATGAGTTATATGGAAAGTAATTATTTTCATGGAATGTTCATATTATTGATTGTGTTCAATTTTAATATGAATACATTATTGAGGTTTATACCTATATAGTCTAATATTTAAAATTTTAAAAACTTGTATTTAGAGATGTTGAGCTTAAGGACCTAGAATTTTGTGTAAATTAATCATTAGTCTTGAATATCATTGGGTTTGTCCATTTTATTTTTTATTGAATTTCAAGTGAGCATATGGTTTAAATATTGTGAGTGGATTGTCTTGTTTTGTAACTCTTTTAGTAGTCTTAGATTTTTGAGATCTTATATTAGATAGTGTTGATTTCAAACCAATGGGGTTATGACTTGTCATTCAAAATCTTGAGTTGATAAGGACTCTCTTAAAATTATATATAAATATAGAGATATTTATATCTTAGTTTTTATCTTAATTTATTCCATGTGATCTTTGGATAATCCTTGATCTTCATTTACTTATCATGAAAAATGTGAGTAAAATAAATGCCATCTATACTAAATCATTTAGTGTATTAATATATTCTATGATTTATTTTGAATTATCATGGTTATTTATCCTAGATTGAATTATTTAAATTCAATGATGTATGCGATTTTTTGGGTTGAATATAAAGTGTGTAATTCATGTTTCAATAAAATTTATAATCATATCAATTTGTTTTTGCCTATGTAAAATGATATTAGGCTTGATAGTTTTCAATTATAAATGTGTAATGACTATAAAATTAACGTATTTATTCATTTTTAAATTATTAAATTCTAACTTACTGTAGATGATATTTATGAACTATATATCACTTTAGTCTTGTATACTAGGCAAACTTATACCTTAGTTATTCCTCTCAATTATAGACCTTTTATACTTTCATAAGTCTTGTATCTACTCTCTCTTGTGTCCCTTGGCCTCTTTATTAGTATGAGTATTATTATATTTATGACCTAGGCCTTTTATCTTTCACATAATTCTTAAAACCTATTTATTTTCCACCTATGCAAGTTCTAAACATGTACCTACTTTTTTGCTTCCCAAACACTAGTGTCCTAGTCAGATGCCTATGTTGGCACAAGTGTCCTTACCTGACACAAGTATCCAATACCCTAAAGTCATTTAACTTAAAAATGAAATGTATCCTAATGGTTGACCTAAGTGATATTATTTTAGATATTCTCCTAATAGGAGTGGTATATATTCATGGTCACTCCTCATTCTAAACTCACCTAGCATAGACCTATAAAAGACTAAAAGAGACCAAAATAAATTATCAAGGACATTATATGAATCATTTAAGTGACAAAATATTCCCTATTTTATCATATTTATATATCAATCATAGGGATAACAAATATACATACCTAACATACTGAATGAGTAGTCCAAGAGCTACATTTTCTAAGTTACAAGTTAGCTCACTATTTTACTTGTTTATCATGCATTGCATGACACACACAAAAGATAACACATAGGGGATAACTAAATAAGTATGATTCCCTCTTTAATGTATTGGCTATGTAGGTAGTTCTCATTGATATAGGGATCTTTAGATTATCTTTACACCAAGTGCCCACTAACCTATTTTCCCACAAATGATATGGAGATAAAGAACTAGGGTTTGATCATTTGATAAGAAATGATAATCCATGATGCAAATTTAAATACACTAGGGTGAAGGTCATAATGAACCCAAAATAATCTAAGTGGTCACATCCTATTTCAATAGTTATTCCATACTAAACATCTATGTCTAATCTAGATAGTAGAAATGATGCAACCATCCTAGGATGATGCAAGTGTTTGTGACTATAGTGTCACTTAATCTAGAATTTGGTGACTTTTACAAAATATTATTCCAATCCACTTCCTACATGTTCTAGATCCAAATCTATATTATCACTAGAACCAACCAAGTCTCTTATTTCATTATCATTATAATATATAACCTAACTTTACTTTCCATTTTTAGAATATGTAAGAATAATAAATTTAGTATATGTTTTATCTATGTTTTGTAATTAATTGGCCTACTACAAATTTGTTTATCACCCTTATGCTTATTAATTTATATATTCTTAAACCAATCAACCCATATTATGATCCTTATCCAATTTAGATTTGAACATTTAGTGAACTTGACCTTTGTGAATGTAAAAATAAAATTATCTAAGGCTTCAAAGCCTCCTAAGGTTTCATCTATTTGTGAGATATGTAACTTTACCCTAGGGTTTTACCATCCTCTATTTACAAGAGATTGATGTGCATATGCTTACAAGTGGATTCCTCCCTAAATTATCACATTTGGCCTCTAAATAGATACATTTAAAAATTACTCAAATGTTTTTTTTTTCCCAAGCTCATATACTAAAAAATCTCTTTTTGTTCACCAAAATTTAGTACAATTTTTTCAAATTTAGCATTTTACTATTTTTAGTAAATTTAGACCTGTAGGACATACACTATACTTTTATTTCTCTATTTTTATAGGTTCATCTCATTTATTATTATCCATAAAACCCTATCTCATATTTTTTAAAAACTTAGCCAATAGTCTAAATTTTCTATATCCTTTTTGTATCATCATTGAATGCTCATCATCTTTTTTTTGTCTTTCTTATGTGATAATCATTTCAATTTTTATAACATTTAAAATGTATACAAAGGATCCTCTTCCTTATCATAAACATAAGGAGGGTGATATATATCATCCCTCTAACCAATTCTATGGCATCACTCTTTCAATGGGTAAGGTATATGGTGTTTGTATGTATGTTCAATATGGGGTACTTAGATTTGTGCTTGTGAATCCCTAAGAGACAAAATCACTAGTATGGGAAAGTTAATAAATTAATTAAAGAATTATATTTCACTCTTATAGAATCCAACACATGGTAGTATTATTTATGTGTTTGTATCCTCATCTACCAATATTGTGCCAAGTAAGGTTTCGCATCCAAATGAAAAGCTAAAATAGAATACATATATAATAAGTAATTCAAGAAGTGACCAAAAGGATACTAAGAGACCATGTGAAACTTGAATAGATATGATTCAAAAAAAAAAAAGTGATTCAATCACCTCCTCCACATCCTATAATGATATCCAAATACTATTGTGTGTCATAGAATGTATGGGCATCATACATATTGTTGTTTTGCATTGAAGACTAAAATACAAAGTCAAAAATGTAATGGTGATGATATCATTAATACATAAACCAATAAAACAACTCTAGTTATGATTAAGTATCCTAAAAAAAAGTACAAAAACAATAAATATGGGTACCAAAAGATAATTCAAATCAAGAGAATGGTCAAAATAATAAAGAAAATACCATTACCAAAGGTTTTCAAAATTCTAGATGGTATATAACTACCAAAGGAAAAGATGCTACCAAAACCACCATAATATAAACAACATGATTTTCATTTATTTTTCAATACCAAACAACAAAAGGACATAATTTTAAAAGATTATGATAGTGGTGATATTATTACTAGTACAAATATGGTAGATGAACAATTGAGAAAACTTTGTTTTGATCTACTTGATACCTTACCACATGATCTATTTATACCTATAGGACCTAGTACATATTATTTGAATCCATATCTAGAAATTATAAAACCAAATATAGATACTTTCAAGGCCAACCATGTATCTCAAGATGTTCATAAGGTATTAACATCTGAGGTGCACATGGATACAAATAATGGCATACCAAAAATTTCACAACCAAAGTTTGGCAAGGTTATATATATATATATATATATATATATATATATATATATATATATATATATATATATATATATATATATATATATATTCAAAACCTATCATAGAATAAAAACCAATAATTTCATTACCATTTAATCATTATAGTCAAGCTTTCTTATTTCTAACTGAGTTTCATTTCATATAGTGATTAATTCATTGCCACTAAATTCTAATTTTCTTTAAATTGAAATATTTTATACTACACACCATATTCAGATATCCATGGCACCAAAATAGTTTCTATATACAATGTTCCACACATATATTAAGTGTTATTCATAAATACATAGATCCATGATCTATGCACTTTTAGATGTTAATATTTCCCTCTACTCATGTTGTTAGTATGTTGGGGGTAACCACATTATTTGATCATGATACATCTAGGTTATATCATCATATGGTCACTTTACATTATCATGTTTGAGATTATGTACTCACACATGCCTTTATACATGCTTACATATGGTGTAGTGTACTTGAAGTTTCTTTTAGTAACACATGTGATCCATGGGATACTATGATATGTTTATGCTAGTTCTTATGTTTTCATTTATTTACTTCCTTGAGTTTATTGCCTTAATATTGTCTTTTTTATTGAGCCTTTGAATAATTTCCATTATTTATGGCCCCCATTCCTATTTTTTGCCTCTTTAACATTTGATATGTCATTTCTTGTTGAATAGACATTTCAATGTCATTTTTTATTTTGTGGACATTTTACTAAGTCATGTACCTTTGATTGTGTGGCATTTGAACATGCCCCTTGTTTGCAGTCTCCTTGGACCATGGATTTTTGATTTATTTTTGAGTGATATTATGTGTGTGATTGATTACTTATTAAACTTGTACTATTACTATATATAATTTGGTATGATATTTATCATGCATATTATGCCTTTATGTGATCACATTCTATGCAATTTAATGATACATTTATGTATAAATGTTCTTGTATATGTTACATGGTTCATTCATAGTATATGGTTATATTATTCTTTTGAGGTGAGTTAACTACCACCTTCTATCTTCCCTCATCTCAAATTGGGAGGCATATCATTGTGGGAATGTCATAGACGCATGGATTTCACACATTCATAATTTTAAATTCAGTCAGGGCATGTCATATAGGTATGGCTTCCAAATGTTCATAGTCTCAAATTCAATGGGGGCATTTTCTAGAAACATGTTCTCCACACTTATTCAATATCCAACATATTTATATATATATTTTTTATATATATAATGTTTCACACATCTTTTGATTGTGATTCACACATACAAAGATCCATGATCTATCCACTTTTAGTTATTAGGCATTTCCTCTACTCATGTCACTAGTATGTTGTGGGCATCCACCTTATTTGATCATGATACATCTAGGTTATTTCATTAAATGGTCACTTTACATTACCATGTTTGAGCTTATGTACTCACACATGCCTTTATCCATGCTTACATATTTTTTAGTGTAGTTGAACTTTTTTCTACTAACACGTGTGATCCATGGGATACTATGGTATGTTTATGCTAGTTGCTTATGTTTTCATTTATTCACTTCCTTGATTTTCTTGCCTTACGATTATCTTGTTTTTTGAACATTTAAATATGTTCCATTATTTGAGGCCCCCATTCCTCTTTTTTCTTATTTAACATTTGATATGTCATTAATTTTTATATTGAAATTTAAATTTCATTCTAGCTTTCATGGACATTTTACTAAGTCATGTAACTTTGATTGTGTTGCATTTGAACATGCCCCTTGTTTTCAGTCTTCTTGGACCATTTATTGTTGACTTGATTTTAAGTGCATTTGTGTGTGTGCTTGATTACTTATTGAGCTTGTAATATTACTATATATAAGCTGGCATGATATTTTTCATGTATCTTAGGCCTTGATGTGATCACATTCTTTGAACTTTAATGATAAATTTACCTAGATATGTTCTCCTATATGTTACATGGTTCATTCATAGTTTATGGTTATATTATCCTTTTGAAGTGAGTTAACTACCTATTTCTATCTTTCCTCACCTCAATGCGGGGGGGAGAAGAATATCATTAGGGGCATGTCATAGAGGGATGTATTACAAACATTTATAATTTTAAATTGAGTTAGGGTATGTCATATAGGCATGGATTCCACATGTTCACAGTCTCAAATCCGGTGGGTGTATGTTTTATAAACATGTTCTTCACACTTATTCAATATTCAATGTCTTTCTATATACAATGTTCCACACATTTTTTTTTTGTTTGCTTTTGTGTGTGTGCGATTGATTACTTATTTATCTTATACTATTACTATATATAAGTTGGCATGATATTTATCATGCATCTTAAGCGTTGATGTGATCACATTCTATGTATTTTAACGATACATGGTTTATTCACAATATAAGGTTATATTATCCTTTTGAGGTGAGTTAACTATCAATTCCTATCTTCCATCACCTCAAAGTAGGGGGTGCATATCATAAGTGGAAAGTCATAAAGGCATTGATTCCACATATTCATAGTTTTAAATTCAATTAGGGCATGTCATATAGGAATGACTTCCACATGTTCACAATCTCAAATTTAGTTGGGGCATGTTTTGCAAATATGTTCTCCACACTTATTCAATATTCAAAATCTTTATATATATAGTTTGTATATACAATGTTCTACACATATTTTGAGTGTGATTCATGCATACACAGATCCATGATCTATGCACTTTTAGATGTTAGTCCTTCCTGCTACTTATGTCACTAATATGTTGGGGGAATATACCTTATTTTATCATGATACATCTAGCTTATATCATTATATGGTCACTTTAAATTATCATTTTTGAGCTTATGTACTCGCATATGCCTTTATCCTTGATTATATATTTTTTAGTGTACTTGATGTTTTTTTAGTAACACATGTGATCCATGGCGTACTATGACATATTTATGCTAGTTGCTTATTTTTTCATTTATTGACTTCCTTGAGTTTATTGCTTTACTATTGTCTTATTTGTTGAGCATTTGAATATGTTTTATTATTTATGTGCCCCCTTCATCTTTTTACTTTTTTAACAATTGATATGGCATTGCTTATTATATGGACATTTGAATGTAATTCTTGATTTCATGGACATTTTACTAAGTCATGTAACTTTGATTGTGTGGTATTTGAACATGCTCCTTGTTTACAGTCTCCTTAAACCATTGATTATTGATTTGTTTTTGAGTGTTCTTGTGTGTGTGCTTGATTAGTTCTTGATTTTGTAATATTACCATATATAAGTTTTCATGATATTTATCATGCATATTAAGACTTGATGTGATCACATGCTATGCACTTTAATGATACATTTACCTATATATGTTCTCGTATATGTTACATAGTTCATTCATAGTATTTGGTTATATTATTCTTTTGCAGTGAGTTAAATACCATTTTCTATCTTCCCTCACATAAAAGGGGGAATATCATTGGGGGCATGTCATAGAGGCATGGATTTCATACATTCATAATTTTAAATTCAGTTGGAAAATGTCATATGAGCATAGATTACACATGTTCACATTCTCAAATGCAATGGGGGCATGTTTTGAAAACATGTTCTTCACACTTATTCAATATCCAACATCTTTCTATATACCATTTCTATATACAATGTTCCACACATCTTTTGTTTTTGAGTGATCTTGTGTGTGTGATTGATTACTTATTGAGCTTGTAATATTATTATATATAATTTGGCATGATATTTATCATGCATCTTATATATTGATGTGATCACATTATATGCACTTTAATGATACATTTACCTATATATGTCCTCTTATATGTTACATGCTTCATTTTTTGTATATGGTTATATTATCCATTTTATAGAGGTATGTATTCCACACATAGTTTTAAATTTAGTTATTGGTTGTAATATAGGCAATGATTACGCATGTTCACACTCTCAAATTGAGTGAGGGCATGTTTTGGAAACATTTTCTCCACAATTATTCATTACTCAACATCTTTCTATATACAATTTGTATATATAATGTTTCACACATAGTTTAAGTTTGATTCATACATATACAAATCCATGATCTATGCACTTTTAGAGGTTAGGATTTCCCTCTACTCATGTCACTAATATGTTGGGGGCATCCACCTTATTTTATCAATACAAATATATGTTATATCATTATATGGTATTTACTTTATCATGTTTGAGCTTGTATACTCACACATACCTTTATCCATGCTAACACATTTTGTAGTGTAGTTGATGTTTTTTTTTACTAACACATGTGATCCATGGGATACTATGATATGTTTATTCTAGTTTTTTATGTTTTCATTTTTTCACTTCCTTAAGTTTATTTCATTATTTTTGTCTTATTTGTTGAGTAGTTGAATATGTTCTATTGTTTGTGGCCCCCATTCCTATTTTTTATTCTTTAACATATGATATGTCATTGATTGATAGATGTAAATTTGAGTGTCATTCTTTATTTCATGGACATTTTACTAAGTCATATACGTTATACTATGTGGTATTTCAGCATGCCACTTGTTTTTAGTCTCCTACCATTGACTATTGATTTATTTCTAAGTGCTCTTGTGTGTGTGATGTATTAATTCTTGAGCTTATATTACTACTATATATAATTTGGAATGATATTTATCATGCATATTAGGCCTTGATGTGATCACATTCTATGCACTATAGTGAAATATTTAACTAGATATGTTCTCTTATATGTTACATGGTTCATTCATAGTATATGGTTATATTATCATTTTGATGTGAGTTAACTACCAGTTTTTATCTTCCCTCACCTTAAAGGGGGGACATATCATTAAGGGAATGTCCTAGAGGCATGGATTCCAAACTCTCATAGTTTTAAATTTAGTTAGTGCATGTCATATAGGCATGGCTTCCACATGTTCATAGTATCAAATTTTGTGGGGGCATGTTTTGGAAAAAATTTCTCCATACTTATTCAATATTCAAAATATTTCTACATATAGTTTCTATGTACAATGTTCCACACATCTTTTGTTTTTGAGTGATCTTGTGTGTGTGCTTGATTACTTATTGAGCTTGTACTATTACTATATAGAAGTTGGCATGATATTTATCATGCATCTTAGGGCTTAAAATGATCACATTCCATGTAATTTAATGATACATTTACCTAGATATGTTATCTTACATGTTATATGGTTCATTCATATTATATGGTTATATTATCCTTTTGAGGTGAGTTAACTACTAATTTCTATCTTACCTCACCTCAAAAGGTTGGGGGGGGGGGGGGGCTATCATTATGGGCATGTTATAGAGGCATGGATTTCACACATTCATAGTTTTAAATTCAGTCAGGGCATGTCATATAGGCATGGCTTCCACATGTTCATAATCTCAAATTCAGTTGGTGCATGTTTTAGAAACATGTTCTCCACACTTATTTCATATTCAACATCTTTCTATGTATATATTATATATAAAATGTTCCATACATATTTTGAGTGTGATTCATTTATACACAAATCCATGATCTATGTATGTTTAGATGTTAGACTTTCCCTCTACTAATGTCACGAGTATGTTGGGGTCATCAACCTTATTTGATCATGATACATATAGTTTATATCACCATATGGTCACTTTACATTATCATGTTTTATATTATGTACTCACACTTGCCTTTATCCATGCTTACATATTATTTAGTATACTTTATGTTTTATTTACTAATACATGTGATCCATGGGATACTATGATATGTTTATGATAGTTGCTTATGTTTTCATTTATTCACTACCTTGAGTTTATTACCTTACTATTATCTTGTTTGTTAAGCATTTGAAAATGTTTCATTATTTGTGGCCCCTATTCCTCTTTTTTACTTCTTTAACATTTGATATGTCATTGCTTGTTATACGGACATTTGAATGTCATTATTACTTTCATGGACATTTTAATAAGTCATGTACCTTTGATTGTGTGGCATTTGAACATGCCCCTTGTTTGTAGTCTCCTTGGACCATTGATTGTCTATTTGTTTTTATTGTACCTAATATTGAAAAATTCAAATCATTTTTAGATTCTAAACACTTTCAAGGACTACCACCACCCACCAGGTTGTATTTTTACAAACTATATTAAACAAATCTTATTTATTATTTTATTCACTTTTTGGTATGGTTGAGGTTATAAAATCACTCAATATTTCCAATTTTATAGATTATAATTGATTTTATCATCCAACATCACTAGTTTGATAGTGTGAGGTGACTTGGTTCAATCACACTCACCTGGTTATAAGCATGATTAGTTTGCATGATTGAGTTAGTCTCGATTGCCAAGTGGCAATCCACCTTTTATCTAAGGTTGGGGCCATGGTCCATCCCCTCTCTCTCTCTCTCTCTCTCTCTCTCTCTCTCTCTCTCTATCTCCTTAGATATATGTACTTTTTAGATTTATGTTTGTCATAATCTTAGTTTTAGTGATTCATAATGATATATATTTCAAATGAAAATGCCAAAAGGCAAGATGGTTGTATCAATAGACAAATGTACTCCTAAACCTTGCTCTCTTTTAGTTTAAATCATTTCATTGTTTTAAATTTTAGATTTAATTCATTGATTATATATTTTAATGTGCTCCTAGTTAGAGTTTAGTCACTAAAAAATCACTCAAATTAGACTCAAGAAAGGACAAGGTGTGTTATACACACCTAAGTATGAATTATTTTCATTTAAACTAGAAATTTCATTACTATATTAAAGGCATGGGGGGAATGTAGATGATATTTATGAATTATATATCACCTCATTATTGTGCACCTGGAAAATTTAGACCATAGTTGTTCCTCTTAGTTATAGATCTTTCTTACATTCACAAGGCTTGGATTTGCTCTCTCTTATTCCCCTTGTCCTATCTCTTAGTACAACTAGTCTTATGTTTATTACCTAAGCCTTTTATCTTTACTAGAATGGTTAAAACCTATTATCTTCAACCTATACAAGTTATAGACTAGTACCAACTTCTTTGCTTCCTAAAACAATTTATTTTTTTTAATATGAAATTTATAAACACTAATTAAGGATGACTTAGAATCTCATAGAAAAAAATTATGGGTAATTTTCTCATATATGACTATAGGGGTTCTTACATCTAATCTTTTTTTTATCTCTTATTTTACCCATTTAACATTTAGGATCTAAGTGAGTATTGGATGTCATTTGCTTGCATAAAAATCCTAATTATTTCCTTGTATAAAAAGCAAATTACCAAGTGGCTAGAAAATGTTTATGCAAAATTAGGAAAGTACTAAAATGTCAAATATATAATATAGATGAATAATGAAATCAAAATCAATGGAGGAAATCACATAGAGGATATAATACATATAAATAAACCACTATATACATTAAATATCTATGGTATAATAATGATACATTGATTAATCACTAGGTATAAATGAGAAAACAAACTGATAATCCCATCTAAAGTATAATGTTTTATTTATGAGTATTCATATGTGACACAATAAGTGTTGAAAGTAGTATACAATATGGAAGCATAAATGATATGATAAACTTATTAATTAGTGTAATATATTCACCATGGAGTGTGGGCTATAATAACCACTATCACTTCTCAAAAATAAGTGAATTTAGTAGTCCAATAATGTCATATATAGTGGAACTCTAAATAAGTGTTAAACAATCTCATGTCATAGATTATTGATTTTAGTAATTCATGATAATGTAATTATAAATGGTATAAAATGTGTCATAAAAATTAATAAAAAAATAAAATAAGATAATTTTTACCATGTAAAATAAAATAACTAATGTGACATAACATGTATGATGTCATATTATGAATACACGCACGCATGCACACATGTTCACACACACACATAGACATAGACACACATATACACACACATTGAAGCTCATGCTAAGATGTGTAAAGTGATAACAAATGATGTGATCAATCCACAAAGTTAATTGAAAGGTATGTGTACAAATATTGGTTCTATCCATTATTGCATTCATCTATTGTAAGCATGATTTTAAAAATATATAATTGTATTGATCCAAAAATGATACAATATAGAAACAGTGATACATGCTAAAGGATCATGGATATAATTATCTTAATGTTTTACTAGATTTTTGTATAAGGATATAGTTCCCAAAATAAAATCCATATCCACATGTGTGAAGGAAAGTAAGACTCATAATATTGAATTTAGTTATCTTATATGCCAAAATAATATTTCTTCATTTCCCTTCCATTGAAATTCTAATGAACAAAGGTTATGTGTATAATAAACCTTTGTATATGGTTGGGTATGGTTTTTAAAGATCATAAATTCCTTAAATGGGTTTAGTGGTCTTTTGGAATCTTGAGGATCCTCCCCTAAAATTTAAACCCCATTACAACCCCACTAAAATAAGAACATAGAAATAGATTTTATTTAAAGTATAAGTAAAACATAAAGGAGGCCATAAAGGAATAAAGAGGATTTTGAGATCCCTTTGGATCGTGGTGTTGGAATATCCATTAAGGAAACCTCTTATTTCTAAAATATTAGCAATAATTGCTAGAATCTCTCATTGAGACATGCTAGATTTTATAGTCTCTAAACATTGTGATGGGAAATTGGATTAGAATAATAATTTTAGATAGACTTAAATTTAAAATTCATGTGATTCCATACTCATATATTTATTTTTATTCATTAAAAAATAATCTACACTCATTACCCTTTTTATTTTTATAAATCAAACTAAAACATTATATGACAATACATTGATTTTTAAATAAATATATACTTAAAATTCTCTCTCTCTCTCTCTCTCTCTCTCTCTCTCTCTCTCTCTCTCTCTCTCTCTCTCTCTCTCTCTCTCTCTCTCTCTCTCTCTCTCTCTCTCTCTCTCTCTCTCTCTCTCTCTCTCTCTCTCTCTCTCTCTCTCTCTCTCTCTCTCTCTCTCTCTCTCTCTCTCTCTCTGTGTGTGTGTGTGTGTGTGTGTGTGTGTGTGTGTGTGTGTGTGTGTGTGTGTGTGTGTGTGTGTGTGTGTGTGTGTGTGTGTGTATGTGTGTATTTGGATAATTTATATAGAGTTATACAAGGTTTAAACTATCTCCCAAAATTTATAACATTTCCTTTTAAAATTGCATGACATGTATAGATAGTGAAGAGACTATGACTCTTCATCTTGTTGACCTTTCATTTCATCTTATTAAATATATAAGGTACTCATTAAAACTTAAATTTATTTCATTAACTTACATGAAAACATATTTTATAAAAAAAAATCCAAATTTGTACACTTTTTGCACATTCAAACTTAGAAAATTACATGTGAATTATACTTTGCAGCTTACTACTAGCACTTTCCTAGAATTAAACAATTGTCTCATCCAAATTAATTTTTTTTGGGTGGATTTCAAGTGATAGATAAAATTCATAATATGGTTGGAGTTCTTCTAAGCTACTTTTATAAAATAATTAAGAATGATTGGTTACAATTGCACTTGAATATTCATTTACCATTTGTCACTTCATGTCGCACTAATTAGCCACCCTTTTTGGTTCTCAACTAAGAAATTTACCAAAATACCAAATTTTAAAGGGTTTAAATAGGTTTGTATAACTAGGAGACATCCCTTTATGGCTATTTAAACTTATTGGCACCACTCCCAAAGCTTTCTTTCCTATAAAATTAGTCTCATCCAAAATTTATCATAACTTGTGAATAATGTAATATCTTACTATCATGGAGGATAAATTACACATATGGATATATAAATAATGGTGTGATAAGATTATATATCTAATAATTATGTTGAAGGTTATTATACATAATTTTTTGTTTTTCTAGACTCTTATTATACAAAAGGTTACATTAAGGGAAATTTTTGAGGTTTCAAGATTTGATGAGCCTTATTTATATGGTGAAGCTTGATGAAATCTGTAGGTTGGGTGCATTTTTATCCTCAATGATGTGTTTTTAAAATTTTCAAGGTTGTTTAAATACTAATTTTAATTCATATAATATTCTAAAACTTCCCTAACCATTTTGAATAATGTGCAAATATGATCTTAACTTTGCATGATTATTCAAACATCATCATCTCCTACAACTACAATGACTAGTTGGTGTGTCACAAATTTTAACATTATGTCATACATTATTTGTTTTATTAAATCAACATAACATTCATCACTCCTATAAATGTGTCTTATAGCATCTCCAGCATCCATGTCTACATTATACTCATTACATTTTCTCTCAATGTATTGATTCTTACAGATTGTTTTCCATCTCGATAGTTTATGATTGGCTCTCCGTGATCATATTTGACTTGTCTACATGGAATAAATTAGGATTTATGTCTTTAAATGCATCCTATAGTGTTATTTTGTAATAATAATTTTCTATGAAAGTTTCCTAGCTTGAATCGTAGTTGCATCTATGACTTACTCATACTCCTACAACAGCTTGAATATAATCTAAGTTTCAATTCAGACTTCACACACTTTGAATTTTATTTATTGTAGCATTTGTAATACTACCCAATATTGTGTTAAATTGGTAATGAAATTAATGAACTATTTGTTTTTTGACATTCCATGATCACCAAGAAATTATTGCACCAAGGTTTGGAAGGTATCATCAATTATCTTATGGAACTTTATAAAATGTTAATACAACTTAACATTTCACTTGTGCAACTAAGAATTCTCATATTCAATATAAAACTCTTTATATGAAATATATTTTGGAATGAAACAACACCTTATATTTTATTTAAAAATGTTAATTATAAAGTCTCCAGAAAACTTCTTAAGCTAAGGTAGGTAGTAAAAATTGAGTAAAGGAAGCTAGAGATGTTACTAGTGGTTATCTAATGTGTGTGAGTGGAAGGGTGAAATTTATGTGTCTCACCATTATATCATGGAAATCCATCAAATATGATCTACTATAATCATCTTGAGCTTGTAATCCTTCATAGTATTCTTCACCTTGTACTAAACTAAAACTTGAATAATTTCTATATGGCTATGTTTGTGCCTCACCCATTCTAACATGTGTTACTTTAGGTCCTTAGCGTTTCTGATCCTAACATGTGTTTCCTTGGATCTAAATTGTTTATTTTTGCCCTCTAGTACTAATATGACTTTCATAGCCTATTATTACTCATTCATTTTGGTTTTTCCTTTTAATTCTTAGATTTATTGGATGCATATTTTGTTGCTTGCTCCTCCTTAACATTAATATTTTATTCTTCATAATTTTTCAAGTCTTCACAATATTTATCCTTGGTTTCCTTGTCTTATCTTTATTTTTAAACCTTTTTAGGCTTCTGTATTTCATGTGTTTATTATTTCTCATCCTAATTTTTCTTATCAAGTAAGGAATCATTATATTTATATCCCTTCTCCTTAACTTCACAATGTCTTACATTTTTTTCTCTTCTATTTAATCCTACAAGTACAAATGAGATGGGTGTTTTATCTAAGGATGCTAGTCCTCATGTGTTTGTTCCTATTACATAGCTATAACCTAATATTCAAAATGTTTTGAGTTGGAATGAGTTCTATATGCATAGGTATTGGAATAGGATGAATATGGAATCATGATTGGAAGATAATATGATGGAGTGGTTATGTCAAAAGGTGTGACTTGGTTCATAGTAATATAATATTTTAATCGTGTATATGGAGGAAATAATATTATCTTTTTATGCTTCATGTCCCCTGTCTCTCTTACCATCACTTTTTTCTCTACATCCTTAGTCTAATACTCTATAATTATGAATGTATCCGTTCATTATATAGTGTTTGGGTGTGGTCATGTAGTTTGGCATGTGAGGTTTTCATACTAGTGTTTTGAATTCATTGGCTTATTCTTCACTAATTTATATAATTCCCTTATGAAATTTATATTTTCCTTGAGAATATTGTGTTGTTTTTCTCACTACACTCAAATTTTATCTATTTATGATCATTCATAGTTTTGATTCTGATCCCAAGATCTCTTCCTAAAACATAGCTTTCATTCTACACTTTGCATCATCCTATTTTTAAATTCTATCAACTAAAATGGATTATTAGGTTTAAATAATTCTAATGAACAAAATATAGGGGACTTCATTTTGAATTTAGAATATTCAAACATCTTTCCAAAAGAAATATTATTTCTCCTCTTCCTTCCCATACATATCATTCATGATATCCTATAGAAATTCCTTATTCACCTCTTTGAGTGTGAATCCCAAATGAATAAGATTATACTTAACTACAATGTTAGGCATCTAAGGACATCTCAACTATGGTGGTAATCTATAGATGCTTGTGGCCCCAGTGCATTCTAATTTATTAGATCTTCTTGAGATGATGATGAATTTTTCTAGTTTATCATGGTATTTATTCTAAGGCCTTGATTTTGATTTTATCTATGGTTAAGCCTAAATTTTAGCTTGCAATTGATCTTGAGGTTTCTCCATTTTGGTTGTATTAATTAAAGAAATTGGATGCTCAATTAAATGAATTTATTTTTCCTAATAACTTTTTTTTTCATTTGGATAGAAATAAATAAATGAATGGGAAACATTGGTGTTTTTAAAAAGTCATAGACTCTAATTTTCAATCATTGTGAATATTGGTAATGGATGTAATAGGATTAATACATTTTAGGACATCCACTACTTAAAATAGAGAAAAGTTACCATAAATTTGTAAATGAATTTTTGATGATACATTTTATACATTCAATAAAATATCTAATTCAAGGAAGTTGATCTAATTTAACTACTCTCCTAGCCTCACCATATGGTGTGAAATATAAATTACACCCTTCAGGACTTGTTTGGAACCTTTTATAGTCTACCAATATCAACACATAATGCACTCCATAAGAAATCTAAATAGTAAATCAATAAATTGTTCTAATTGAAATCCTATATTTTATCTAACATATCAATTCTAAAATTTTAAGTGGATGGGAGGCATATTTATCTTATAGACATCTAATGACTTCTCTCTTGGTGTAAATCATATGGCTTATGCAATGGTATTTGCATTGATGTTGATCATCATCTCTCTTGATGAATAAATATATCCCTAATTATATATTATTAAAAGATTCATAAATTCCTCATTCTATAAAATATGGTAAATCAATAAAATGCTTAGCATATGATCCTCACAATCTATCAAAAATTGATGTAATCCATGTTTAGGTGTTTATCCTTATGTTTTATAAAGCCACTTTTTTTAATGAATGAATTTGAATGGATCAATGTAACTCCATATATATTTTAATAATTCCAATACAATTCCCATCTCTTCCTTACAAACTTCAATCGAAGTAAAAATGACCTGATGCATTGCCATCTTTTATTTTACATGTTATAACTTTCATAAGATGTGATAAAAATAACTCTAAGAAATATCATCACCAACTTGAAAAGTTATCTTTAAATATCAAAAACACATTTATAATTCACTTAAAATTTTAGAGCATAAATTACATTGATATCCCACATTTTATGTAAAACCAAAAACAAACTTGCCCCTTCTTGTGATTATATATATATATATATATATATATATATATATATATATATATATATATATATATATATATATATATATATATACCTTTCACACTCCTCCATACTTGTATTTATTTTGAATATCCATTTTTTATTTGACACATGGCCATTATTTTTATGAATTATTTATTTATTTTATTTCAATCATGTGACATGTCATCATTTAATTTTACAATACTTTCCCATTTTAAACATTAATTACATTTCAAAAATTCTACCCTTTTTGGGAATGTTGTGATATTATTTTTGTCTTGTCATTAATTACCTTGTGTAATTGGGAGTTGTTTATCCTTTATCACTTCTCATTTGATTGTTTATCCCTCATTCCCTAGCTTATATATTTTTCATGGCAATTACATATCCATCTCATGAACTAAATCCTTCTTCACTTTAAAAAATGGTACTAAAAACTTCATTACACTACATCATGATATCTCTTCTAATTTAAATAATTTTAAATTCTATTGATTACATATTCTATTACTACAAACCTAAAAAAAGAAAACAAACCATAAAATTAAAATCTTAATCTAATTTTTTTCCATAAAACACTTATTTTTGGAATGTATTTTGTCTAAATATCATCAATGATAGGGTTTGAGCCTACAACCATTTATATTTCCTAGAAGAATATGTTTTTAGAGATCTCAAGGTACTATAATGACTTGTTATTACATATTATGAGTTATATAAGGTCATTTTCATATTATGCATAGATTTACTAGATATGTCCTAAATCTAATTTAATATAAAAAGACCATTTGTTTAAGTTAGAACTATTATGTTTACAAGTTGTGATCATGCCACATATTTTGACTTCAATTATTAAAATTGACTCCAATTCACCAATATCCTTATTTATTCCATGTGGATTTTTTTTAAAAACCATTGTTGTAGATATTATTTAAAACCTAACTATGTTATCATTTTAATTTGAAAGATAAATTATATGTATTCCATTGGCATCACACCTTATATTCCATAAACCAATTGTAATGGGGTATATTGAGTCACACATTTGTGATTTTTTCTATAGGCCGAAAAGATTGTTGGTATGTGATCTTGCTAGTCATCCCTCTAAATATTGTGAATCTTAGTAAGAATATTTTACAAAAATTTATTAAATGATTTTTATTGGATATTTTCTTTAGGATGATACAATTTATTCTTATGATGAGAAAACACAAACTCTTCTATTAAACTTTGTTAGTATTACTTATAATATGTGTGCCCTTGTCACTTAATTTTTTTTGTGGGAATCCAAACCTTGTTATAATGTTTTATTATAAAAAAATTGTAGTGGTATTTATGAAATAACTTAGAGGTAATCTATATTGAGTCACACATTTGTGATTTTTTCTATAGGCCGAAAAGATTGTTGGTATGTGATCTTCCTAGTCACCCCTCTAAACATTGTGAATCTTAGTAAGAATATTTTACAAAACCTTATTAAATGATTTTGATTGGATATTTTCTTGAGGATGATACAATTTAATATTATGATGAGAAAACAAAAAATCTTATATTAAAATTTGTTAGTATTAGTTCTAAAATGTGTGCCCTTGTCACTTTAAATCTATTGTGGGAATCCAAACTTTGTTATAATGTTTTATTAAAAAAAAATTGTGGTGTCCTTTATGAAACAACTTAGAGGAATATTTGACTTATATAATTAATTGAAATAGGTTACCATAGTTATAATATCACAGACACATCAATTAACATTTATTGCTAAAATAATGCACTTATGACCACTCCTTTTACACACTTAATTGATGCCTCAATCCACAATCCTTGATCTCTCTTCCTTCAGTCTTATTATAAATTAACCATTCCCACAAGAAACCAATAATCCAAAAATACCCATATCTAACATTCAAAGAAAACTAAACTCACTTTGAGACTGATGCCAACTTTAAATCTAGTTGTTTTTACTTTTAGACAAGGTCACCCTTTTTGGACAGTGTCACTTCCTACTATTATCTAGTTCTACTAGTAGTGTTCTCCCACAAAATAATGAATAGTTTCTCAAATTTGATTTCATTTTATATATCATCCCATAATTTTAGTGAGCCCAATTTGAATGAATTCCTATAATATCACTATAAATCCACATTTAAAACCATTTTTCACACAAGATGCTTCTATGTTGAAAAGAACTAGAATTATAATTACATAGTGAGAGTAAATTACATATTTCTCCAAATTATGAATACATATAGATCTAATATACCTATGATAAAGTTTGAGTATACTTATAAGTTCATAAATCATAGTTGAATCACTTAATCACACCAAAATTGAATAAACATATAACATTGCACTAGTTTTTCACACACACCATCTTAGCATGGGAGAACTAAATAGAGTTTAATCCCTTTTTAGAGTATTGGTATGTATGAAACACTAAAAATAATGGGTTTTGAGGCCAAAAAAAAATTATACCACTAACCCCTTTTTACTCTATGATTTCATTTGTCCTCTTGGTCTACTAAGCTAGGGTTACAACTACAGGAGAATATATAAAATGGTTTTCATGATGGATTGAAGGATCTCAAACAATTAAAAAAAAATATAGGTGAGGATGAAACTATCACATTAATTTAAAATATCTATCATCTAAATGATATATATTCTCCCTAAGGACACTAGTGCATCATGCCCTTATCTAAATCCAACACTATTGTCTATAAATCTAGTAAAACCCTATTTTGGATCCACAGTCAACCAATAAAATCACATAGCCTATTATCAAGTCTCAATCACATCCTTTTATTATTATTTTTTAGATAAGTTGTATTTTCTTGGTAATTCACCTTTAGCACATTTTTAAATTTATCAGATTCTAATTTGTTTTTTGTCATTTATTGTATATCTATTGCATTCTAATTTTACATAGTAATTTGTCACATTTAGGTAATTAATTCATTTATTTAATAAAGTTTATAAAAAAATATAAAATTAGATACCTTGTATGTAGGATTAATAGGCCATATGAAATCAATGTCCTATTTCAAAAATGGCTACATAGCCAAAACTTGATTTAAATTCATACCTTTCCTCCTAGTTAGGTTTTTCCATATGCTAATAGATGTCATAGTGTTTCACAACCCTATGTGCATCCTAAGATAAAATTTTCCACCAAATCCCACTTTATAATAATTTTTTGGTAGTTAATAAACTTAAGTAATTCCTTCCCTCTACTCCCCGATGTTCTTCTTCCAATACATGCGATCTTTTACTTTTACGGCCACTCTACATAGAACATTATTTTTTCATAGCATATAGAGAAACCCATTGATAATAATAAAAGAGAATATTTTGTGACCAATTATTTATTTTCAAATTGTTTATAATGCTCATGAAATTTACTATACTCAATAAAGGTTATGATATGCTCCAATTATTTTGGGATTGTAGCCACTCTAATAAATGCAAGTCTAGAGATTCCTCTTACAACTCTTTGGATTCCTCCCCTATTTGAATACGACTAAGGTGGTCTCATCCAAAAATTTAATTTCATAATTTTACAATAATTTTGGAATGGAACTATTTAAATAACATTAAAAACCTAGAAATTATCCCTTCCAACATTGGTTTATTGATGAAGTATTGCAATGTTTGGTGATTAGTGAAAAACTCAAATCGAGTAGCTAATTAGTAGTGTTATGTATTTAAAAATGTAAATATCATCTCTATAGCTTATTTATTTATTAAAATATATTATTTCTCATCTATAGACAGATTGTGACTTTAAAATTGAGTTAGATGATCTAGACCTCCATCCCCTAGTTGTACTAACATAACTCCCACTGTTGTTCTTTATGTATCAACACAAACATGGAATGGTTTTTTATATTTTGTGAAAGCCAAAATCATAATTGTGAAAAAATTCTACTTAAAATCCATAAATTTTGTATGGAATTCAAGATTCCATTTGTGATTTATCTATTTGCACAATAATTATACCATATGTGTTGAAATTATTATGTAACCATAAATGAAATTGAGATAATAGTTATTATGATATAGAAATGATTGTACTTTACTAATCCCTTAACCTATAACATGTCTAGGGATATCATTGGATAACTTGTGGTTTACATACGTTTCATATTATCTTGTCACATTTCTCTTTTTTCTTAGTAAGGTTAGCCTATGGAATAACCATGCCTAAGTAGAGTATATACAACAGATAGTGGTTAGTGTTAGATCATAATATTGAAAATTTTGATCTTATTGCATTATTTTTGAGGTTTCCCCTTGAAGTGGCTCAATTATTATACTCTTTTGATAATTATTATTTTGTATCTACTTATTTTTCTCTTAATTCTATGATATCTTATTCAATTATTTCAAAACATCTAGATATTTCATTACAAATGGTATTAGAATGTCAACATGGGTAAGTTTTTATAGTGTTTTTTTTAATCTAGTGTTGTAGTTATTATAAGAGTTGAAGGATTGAAAAATAAATAATTTTTGATGTAGGAAGATTTTAATTTTTTCATCACTTTAATATTGTTTGAATCCTTTTTTTTAAAAATAAAATAAGTCTATATTTTTTTTGACATTTGTATAAATTAGTAATCATTGGATTAATCTTAATGAGTTGATCATAATGGTATAATATTAGGATACACATTGTTTGGGCCCAAAACCCCCCATCATATGGTTTTTAAATGGTTAATCCTAAAACTTGCATATGTGTGAAAGGTAAAGACACTCAAAAAATCCTCACAAGGATGACATAGAGTATGAAACTTTAGATCCTTTAGTTTTTAGGTAGTTCACTAAATTTATTTAGATATATAAATAATCTTGAATAAATATGATCTCAATGTGGTTAAATGGGACATGACTAGGGTTAAACGGTACATCACTGGTCTAAATAATTAATTTGTAACTATTAATGCATAGTTAACCACTCTTATCACTAAAATTATGTAAACTAATCCTCCATTTATATATTTGGGTTCTACCAATGAAAATAATCATAAATACAATACCATTTCAAAAAACATGATTATTGGAGGTTTTTCAATTATGTCTCCACGGTGACCAAGGATTTTTATGAGGTGTCATGTGTGCCAGGATCTCAATGACAAAGTGTGCTTCAATGAGCTTCAATGTTATTACATGGTTATTCTATGTTTGGACTTAGATAGGTAGATGGTGGATGATCTTAATTATATGGACATGTTTAATATATCCTATGGTATGTTATAAGTGTTTTGGGTGCTTATGGAAGTTAACATAACTCATCAAAATAGTCATATGAATGTCTAAGCTTAAGTAGTCATCTTGATAGATAAGGCTAAGTAAGAAATTTGATGATGTCATATTTCACATGTGTAAAGGTTTAAAGAGTATTTTGATTCATGGATGAATTAATATATTTGATAAGATCACATGGTTTAAATTTTAGGTCTAGACATGAAGTGTATCAAAAGTTATTAAGGTGCAAAGTTAGTGTTTTAGACAAAATTTACGAGATTCCCATAGCCAAATTTGTGATATCGATGATCTAGATTTAGCATTAAATAAGATGAAATATATAATGGTGAGAAATTTATCTAAATAGATAAGGATCCAATAGATCACATGATATTGTTAGATAGAGATCAATGGTGCACGTGAAGTCAAATTGATAAAGGTTCTTGAGATTACATGCACTAATGACAAGTGTCTCAATATCATTAAATTGATAGAAGAACAATAGAACATGAGTGTTCATATAGATGTATATATATGGATCACATGGAGTTAAATATTCAATGTGTATAGAAGGCATGCAAAGCTACCAAGTGGCATGATCACAGAAGTGAGGATCTAAGATCAACGGTGAGCAATTGTAGGTTAAAGTCAGGAGACTTCTGAAGAAATTGATAGTGTGTATTTTTTCAAAGATACCAAGGAGAATGAGATGAGGTGAAAGTGTTAGATGTTTAGTATTTACATAGTGATCATTGGAATTTAAATATTCAAATTAATGAAGGAAAAATAGTCTATAATTTTTAAGATATATCTTTTGATCCAGGCAGAATTTTTTGATGGAGTAAAAGGTAAAGTTAAAGGAGACTTAAAGGCACATCTAGAAAACTTGATTATAAGGTTGGAATATTTATGTATTAAAATTTATTGAGCTCTAAATTTTACTATATGTTTATTCATGTTGGTTGTATGTACATAATTATGTTTAATCAATTTGTGCTTTAGTAGAAGAGAGTTTTGGTAGGAGTACTCATTTGAAGATGTCTTAGAGCTCATATGGAGTGGACCCATGTATTTGAAAGAGATATTATGTTATGTTTCTTTTCTTGATGAAGTGATAAATAGGGTAATAGGTCTCCATGAGACCTATAAGGGCTACTAAAGCCTAATTTAAAGGTGTAGTTGCTTAAGAGTGACCCATAAATGCTCTAGCTGACCTGTGAAAATGAATTTGAGCTATTTGTTAGAATGTTATAGGTATTAAGGGTTAAGGTAATTTTTATGGCCAACTTATATGTTGATATTCATGAAGACTCTATAAAAGTTGAAGGTTAAGGTAATGGTTTTTAGACATTGGTGTGGATGTGTTGAGAGAGAAAATTATAGAGATGAAGAAAAGAGATCAAATGGAGTGTGCTCAGTGGATAGACTAAAGTATAGAGTAGATTGAGGATGAGTGAAGAAGCCTAGTATGATCTAAAATGGGTGTTTTGATGCATTTATTATATGAGAAAGTTTGAGGGTGTGTGATGAGTTGAAAGAGAGAGTAGAGTTGAGAAAGTGTAGAATTAAGCAAAGGAAAGAACATTTGGAAGAGAAGTTACAAGTTAGTGAGGACCATTAGAGTGTGATAAAGATTAGACATGTTTATTTGATCAAGTTCATAAGGTTAAAAACATAGGTCATTAGACCTAATAATCCTAGAAGAGGTTAATTGAGATAGTAATCCCTGGAGGCTATTTGAGAGAGATATAAGGGTGAAGAAGAGTGTAAGAAAGAGAATTCCAACATCAGGTGTAGAAGACATCAGATTAGAGGTGGAGATCAGATCAAGGTATTTGAGTATATGTTTGGTCTCCTAGAGGGTTGGTTCCTCCTTGTAGTATGGGTGTCTCACTAAATTAAGGGATGGGTGTTCCTTGATTAGTTAGTTTTGGTCTAAATTTTGATCTTGTTATTATATGATTATAGTCCATTTTGAAGGTTCTAGTGGGTTTTATTCCCCATGAGGTTTTCCCAAGTAGATCTTGTGTTATGTGTGTGATATTTCTTATCTTTCTTGTTTATTTCTATAAATTATGTGTATGATTCATGAAAGATAATGTTATTTAGATAAGGGTTTGAAAGGTTTGGAATTGAAATTTGGATTATTTAGCATCACTCATTCACCCTGTCTGATTCTACCTATAACAATGATTCCAAAAGTGGAAGTGTGACAAGTTTTATGGTAAATATCCACTCATTAGATCAATCAAATAGAAAATTTATTTAATCTACATCAAATCCCATATGCACAAAATGTGGTCATGACATGTCTATATCTAGAACCTAAGTAACTCATTTGTCATAGGTATTTGTGTGCTAAAAAAGGACTTCCTTTTACCTAGTCAATGTTTATTGACAAGATATAGGTGCACCATTATAAAAACATCTAAAAAAACTAATTCAATTAATTAACAAATTTATGACAAATAGGGACTATTAAGGATTATATTTAGAAATTCCATAATCTATCCTTATGCATGGATAAAATTAATGGGGACAACATGAATCACTTGTTCTTGGGTGGTCTATAAGATAGCATCCAAATTGAGGTTCACATGTTTAATCCAACTTAAATATCTAAATCCATACCATTAACATGTAAGGTAGAGAAAAAAATATCTAGTCAAATGAATGGATTTATATAATGTTCATGAAGGTGATTCTAAATCATGATCATTTACTCAACATAAAATATTTCCCCCTCATAAAATTAAAGATGAACATCTAAAAAGGTTATGTTTTGATTATGACAAAAAGTGGATAAAATGATTAAATGTGTTGAAAAAAATCTACATTGAAGGTGCCAATAAATATGAAGAAGATGATGAGACCTTAGGTGAGGTAATGGAATATACATATGAGGAATTTGAATATTCTCATCCTATTAGGTTGTGGAGCTAAAATCTTCACTGATGCAAACATGGAGAAGGAGGTAGCTGAGTTGCAGTGCAATCGATGTTGGTCAGGCCAACTGACATCGGTCATATCCAGTGTGCAGAGCTACCGACATCGGTCAATATCGGCAGACATCAGTCACCTCTAGACTAATAGCGACTGATGTCAGTCACCTATATAATTCTAAAACTATCAGTTTCATGAACAATTTGTTAGTGAACCAGTTGTTTGCATGTTAAAGGCTAATTTTAGTCTTGGGCTGTGGTTTCTAATTATTGTAATTGGAAAGTCTAATTATTATTTGTATGAGATCTATTTAATAGACTCATGGGCTATATTGTAAAGTGTGCTAGTTAGAGTTGAGCTTGGTTAGCTCCTTCAGTGTGAAGAGAGCAAGGGTAGCTCCTCCTAGTTCCACAGGGGTGCCGAGTGTGTATGATCAGGTAGATCTATGGGATAGCAAGATCTGGTAGAAGATCCACTGGGGTAATAGTTTGGAGAATCATAAGGACTTGGTGAGGTAAGGATAAGGGTTCCTTAGGTGTAAAATAAATACATGGGTGTGTAATATTTGGGTCAATAGGTGTGTAAGGCCAGGTTGATCTACGGTATAACAAGATTAGGTGAGATCTACATGGTAAGTAAGATCAGTTGATTTGTAGGTTGTTGCAAGATTAGGGAGATCTACTTGGAGTGCTTGGAGTACTTGGACTTAGAGTGTGTGGAGCACTTATGTATTGGTAGTATTGTTAGTGATTGGTTAGATAAATCTATGTTTGAGTTGTGGTTGTAATTGATATTACAAGAGAGAACTCTTGAAGAGATTTACTATTTATGCCTTAGAGGTGTGGGAGCCATAGAGGTGTGTGAAGAAGAGTGTAGCATCTTCTTTGTTGTATTTCTTTCTGGAAGAGTATTAATACAATTGGGTATTGTCTCTCATATTATTTGTTGTTTCTAACTTCTATTTACTTGTTACTTCTAGTTAAATTCCATGTTTAGTTGCTTATACAAGGTAATCAATTGTGTTCCTAGATCTTAACAATTGGTATTAGAGTGAGGTTGAACGGAGCCAGTTTTTGTTTGATTACAGGTCACTCTCAGGGGTTTTTGATTAAGTGGGAGTATAGCAATGGTAGAATAAAGTAAGCTAAGAATGGAGGAATTTGAAAGCAAGAATGGTCAATTACGGTGTTATGGAAAGAAAGAGCAGGTAAAGAAAGATTACTAGTTGGTAGAAGATCAGCATGAAGGAGCATGTGTTGCAGGGATTATTACACTGGTTGTTCTTATATGTTCCTTAGATAAAGTAGAATCTTGGTTTATAGATTCTGTTGCCTCTTTCCATATGTAATATCCCCTTCAAATAGGGAATATAGAAATACAAATAGCTCTGATATGCTTTCTTGATATTCTAATTTTTTGATATGAAATAAGAATAAATTACGATATTTGCAAAATATATTCAGATAGATAAATAAAACCATAATATAATATCTCAATAGAAAATCAAATATCTTATCACTTGTTCTTCTAAATGATTACACAGTTGAGTCTCTGTCATACAAATAAAATAATATGAAATATTTTGTCTTAAAACCCTGGGCTTTTGCAAATCTAGAAATAAACCCTGAATCTAGAACATCTCGGCTTTTTGTGTCAAAAACACAGTCACCGACGTTAGTTATACTACCATCATCAGTCGACTGGGGTTGTTAACTTGCCGACGTTGGTAATAGGTCGGCCGATGTCGGTCGCTATGGATCTCTACCTGCCGATGTCGGTCTCTGTGTGAATCTATATGGATCTGTACGGACTTCGTACGACTGCCAATAAAGCACACCCTCTTTGTTTCAACCCCTAATTTGAAGATATGAGGCTCTAATATAGAATATATCTATATGTATAATTTATTAAGTCAAAACATAAGGAAATAAATACCTAAAATCCTTATGATAACTTCTGTGTGAAGTTATTTCCCAAATCTATAAACCTCTGTGATAACTTCTGTATGAAGCTATCTCTCAAATTGGTAATAGATCAGCTAATATTTCATAGCCTCTAAATCTCACACGCTGAAGAGTGGACATTCTCCAATGTAGATGGAATCCTGAAACCCTTGGCTCAGTCTTCACAGAAGAATTCTTCAATATCAAAATTAATAATCAATTCATAATTCAATAATGGCCTCCATGTGAAACCCTTATACCCTCAGAAAGATGTGCTTGCCCTAATTATGGTTTCCTTAAATTAGAATTAGGGTTTCTCAATCAAAATATGCTAAATAATTAATATTTGATTAAATCAATCAAATATTAATATCTCCCTCAATATATGTCTGATCCTCAAACCGACTGAAGCTAGTGAATCAGGGAGTAATTCTGCACATGACCATACTAAAACAAGGGTGCTCCACTGCATGTCAAAAGTCCCTAAATAATAGGAGCTCAGGAAAAATGTGTCCAAAAGAGCCCAAATTAAATTCAACTGTAGAAATTCTACCAATCGAATCCAATCCAAGCTCCATCATGACCCTCTATCCATCTTATCAGCCTATGAAGGTCGCATAATAGGCTAATCATCAAGTATGAAGATGTCACCTGAAAAGGGGACATTACAATCTGCCCCTCCTGAAATTGCTTGTCCCCAAGCAATATCAAACAACAAACCAATCAATCCACCTAGATCCCAAATGTAGTCATGATCTATACTAATGAAAATCAATGCAAGCTCCTGTAATATCCTCTAAAGTAGAACAAAGAGGTATTGATAATCAAACTGGCATATGAAACTCAACCAAACTCCAAGATTACAAATAACATATTCAAGAACACATGAGAAACAAACTCTCGAAGTATCATAACCCAAGTAGAATGGACAACTCAAACTACCAATTCTATCTACAAAATATGGTGCCAATCCATCCCATAACTGATCCCTCTATAAAGGTGGCATGACCAACTGTACCACACTATCATTTGTGTGAGAAGAATCAATCTGGAGACTCAAATCCATTGGTATCCCAAACTCATCAAGACCAAGTACTCCCAAATCCTGAACATGTGTGTTAGCTCCAACAACATGTTCCTCAGCAACCACTGCAGGAATGTACTCACCACCAACCATCTCAATATATAAATGGACTGGGTCTGGCACTGGTGAAGACCGCAAATGCTCTAACTCCACAGTCACCTCAGCCAAATGAAACTTTGAATCCTCATAAGCCAACTGCATACTCTTAAGAATATCAAAAGTCAACTTGAGCTGTGGAGTAAGCTCACTCACCTTATCTCCCTTGACCAATAATGCATCATATGCTATGATGCCCCACTCCATAAGATAATCTCTGTTGGCTACCAATTGCATATAATCCTATCTCAAAATCTAGATAGCCCCCCCATAAAGAGTGGATTTATGTCAAGGATAAATAATTGCCTCCCTGCTCAATGCTAGTAGGAGAACCCCATCCATAAACCACTAACAACTAATGAGCAGCATCAAAATGCTTGCAAGTGGTAGCAATGTCTCACTCACTAACTCTCAGCTGACTAGACACATGGTGGCACTGGCTAGATTGTCTCCTACAATACTCCTCTGATGCATGGCCCAAAAGAGTAGACTCAAAATCATTGATCTCTGGAGTACTACCGTCCATACTCTATGAATCAACTCTAAAGCTCATATCAACATACGTAGTATCAACAACTATAGCATCATTGTCTAACTCCTCCATACCGAAAGAAACTGCTGAGCAAACTAAGTCCTCAAAATTGTTTACTTCAACGTCTTGGGTGTCATCTATAATAATCGGATCCTAGGACTCTTCTACAATCTCTGCCATAGTTGAGAGATCATCAACTCTCAGTGCACTAACATCTAAGCACACCACCCCACTCTGAGTGCAAGCGTCAGAATCATCCTCATCTTCACTATCTTCTATCTCATAAGGATCATGGGACATGTTGTTTCCCTATCTAAGTGATATTTAGTGCTCTCTCTTCAGCTTAACAAAGTGATCAAAAGATATCCTCTTCCAAACCTGAGGTGCTAATAACTCCCACTCATCATTTGCTATCATATACCGTGTGGATTTGTCTTTGAATGTAGGCTATGAAAGAAATTCATTTAACCTCTTCAAACTTTGTTCCAACTTCTCCATATCCTTGTCCCACTATTTCTGAGTACTTAAAGTCATCATGATTTACTAATTGATTCAATGTCTAATCTACCCAACAGGATGGCAGGGCATTAGCTCTGATACCACTATAACAAAGCTATCACTGTATAGATCAACCTACCCAACAAGATGGTAAGAATTTGGCTCTGATTTACCCAACAGGATGGTAGGAATTTGGCTCTGATACCGCTGTAATATCCCCTTCAAATAGGGAATATAGAAATACAAATAGCTCTGATATGCTTTCTTGATATTTTGATATTTTGATATGAAATAAGAATAAATTGTGATATTTGCAAAATATATTCAGATAGATAAATAAAACCACAATATAATCTCTCAATAGCAAATCAAAGATCTTATCACTTGTTCTTCTAGATGATTACACAGTTGATTCTCTATCATACAAATAAAAAATATGAAATATTCTGTCTTAAAACCCTGGGCTTTTGCAAATCTAGAAATAAACCCTGAATCTGGAATGGCTTAGCTTTCTGTGTCAAAAACACAGTCATCAATGTCGGTTATACTGCCATCATCGGTAGACTGGGGTCATTAACCTACCAACATCGGTGATAGGTCAGTCGATGTCAGTCACTATGGATCTTTGCCTGCTAATGTCAGTCTCTATGCGAATCTGTACAGATCTATACAGAATTTGTACAGTCTCCAATAAAGCACACCCTATTTGTTTCAACCCCTGATCTGAAGATATATGGCTCTAATATAGAAGATCTCTATATTTATAATTTATTAAATCAAAACATAAGGAAATAAATACTTGAAATCCTTATGATAACTTTTGTGTGAAGTTATCTCCCAAATCTGTAAACCTCTATGATAACTTCTGTATGAAGCTATCTCTCAAATTGGCAATAGATCAGCTGATATTTCATAGCCTTTGAATCACACACACTGAAGAGTGGACATTCTCCAATGCAGATGGAATCCTAAAACCCTTGGCTCAGTCTTCACAGAAGAATTCTTCAATATCAAAATCAATAATCAATTCATCATTCAATAATGGCCTCCATGTGAAACCCTTATACCCTCAAAAAGATGTGCTTGCCCTAATTAGGGTTTCCTTAAATTAGAATTAGGGTTTCTCAATTAAAATATGCTAAATAATTAATATTTGATTAAATCAATCAAATATTAATATCTCCCTCAATATATGTCCGATCCTCGAACCAACTGAAGCTGGTGAATTAGGGAGTGATTTTGCACATGACCATACTAAAACAAGGGTGTTCTGCTATGTGTTAGAAGTCCATAAATAATAGGATCTCAGGAAAAATGTGTTTGAAAGAGCCTGAATGAAAGCCAACTATAGAAATTTTTCCAATTGAAGCCAATCCAAGCTCCATCATGACCCTCTATCCATCCTATCAGCCTATGAAGGTCGTATAATAGGCTAATCATTAAGTTTGAAGATATCACCTAAAAAGGGGACATTACACCATGCAGCCCCAAATAGAGTATTTTTACATGTTAAGGTCCATGGAGACTTCGAAAAGATTTATTTAGGGGTTGGTGAGCCTTGTCAAAGTATTGGCAAAGGGGAAGTGTGGCTGAAATTGTAGACAACCAACACATGGGTGTTGAAGGATGTCATGCAGGTCCCAATTCTAAAGATGAGGCTAATTTCTTCAAGAAAGTTGGGTGATGAGTGATGCACAGGAACTCTCATAGTGGATGCACTTAAATTAGCTAGTGGTAAGAAAGCAGGTACTCTTTATCTACCTACTTGTATTACTGATTCTTCTTCTGTTGCAAAGACGTGGCTTTGTAGGCTTGGTCACATGAGCAAGAAGGAGATGCATGCTCTTAAGAGGAATTCAGATCTATTTGACAAACATAAGAATTTGAAAGCCTTGGTGTTTATGGAGGATATGATGGATAGAGATCAGCAGATGGGACTGAATAACTCGTAGCAGGGTAGTTTGGATAGGGTTTTGATTCAAAGTGAGGTCGTGGGTAAAAAGTCATCACTCATAGGAAAACATAGTTACCGACATCAGTTAAGAGGAACTGACATCGATCAGATAGTTACCAACATCGGTCATGTGTAGATAGGCAAAGTTGGTAATGTTAGGCAGGTGGACACCGACGTCAGTTGGATGGACACCAGCATCGGTCATGGAATTGACATCAAGAATCAGGTCAATTGCAGGGAACTGATGTCGATCGAGTGTAGACTAGGAGGTGACCGACATCGGTCACTGGTAGAATGGATTTTGGGTGGATAGCAAGCTGTTAAGGAGTCTCAAATGCCCATGTGGAGGACTGAAAGTATAAGTAAGCCTCAAATTTGTTATTTCCCTTCTTTATACTTATTGGTCATTGTAGAGCAGGTAGGATCTAGGAAATAGTGGGAGCATGGCATGAATTTTTTAGAAGAGAACCAAATGGGAGATTTGGTAGAGTTACCAGCTAGGATAAAAGCACTAAGAGATGAATAGATTCTTTGGTTAAAGAAGAGAGGGAATGGACACATGAGATGAAAGGCCAGGGTATATGGTCTTGAGGAAGCTGCAGGATAGTGGTACAGGTTTGAGAAGTGTATGACAAAGCATGGCTTTAGTCAGTGTCATTATAACCATTGTGTTTTCTTTACTAGTTTGGATGATAATTGTAACATTATCTTGTTACTATATGTTGTGTGTATGCTTGTTGCAGAGTCACACATGTAGGGTTTTGCTGAGCTAAAGGTAAAGTTATTTTAATGGTATGTCATGAAGAATTTGGGAGCAGTGAAATTCTTTGGCATGATTTTTTCTAGAGACATGGAAGGTCACAGGTTGATTTTGTCTCTAGATGATGGTGTGGATAAGGTAGTGGTGAGGTTTAAGATGCAGGATGCAAAACTGGTTAGCACACCTATGGATGGATAGTTCACATAACAAGGTTCCAATTCACATGATGAGGTTAAGTACATGTGTACTAGACCTGTTGTTGCCCTAGTAGTGGATGTTGTCAGCAAGTTCATAGCCAATTTAGGAAAGAAGCACTGGAGAGCAGTTCAGTGGGTTCTCATGTATCTGAGAGGGACCAGCAGTAGGGATTCATGCTATGCAAGGTCAGGGACTTCTCTATATGGATATGTAGATTCAGATACGGTAGGCTACTTGGATGACAGGTGGAGCACCACAAGATGTGTGGTGGTTGGTCTTCAAGATTGAGGTTGAAGAGGGATACAAGCCAGGAAACAAATTAGACAATGTACAGGTATAGGTATAGGTGTAGCTATTTATCTCCAAGTGGGAGATTGTTAGGTTGTGGAGCTAAAATCTTCACTAATGCAAACATGGAGAAGGAGGTAGCTGATTTTTAGTGCAACCAATGTTAGTTAGGCCAACCAACATCAGTCATATCCAATGTGCAGAGCTGCCAACATCGGTCAGTATCGACCGACATCGGTCACCTCCAGACTAATAGTGACTAACATCGGTTGCCTGTGTGGTTCCAAAACTATCAGCTTCATGAATAGTTTGTTAACGAACTGATTGTTTGCATGTTAAAGGCTAATTTTAGTCTTGGGTTGCAATTTCTAATTATTGTAATTAGAAAGTCTAATTATTGTTTGTATGGGATCTATTTAATAGACTCATGGGCTGTATTGTAAAGTGTGCTAGTTAGAGTTAAGCTTGGTTAGCTCCTTTCGTGTGAAGAGAGCAAGGGTAGCTCCTCCTAGTTCCATAGGGGTGTCGAGTGTGTATGATCAGGTAAATCTACAGGATAGCAAGATCTGGTAAAAGATCCACTGGGGTACTAGTTTGGAGAATCATAAGGACTTGGTGAGGCAAGGACAAGGGTTCTTCAGGTGTAGAAGAAATACATAGGTGTGTAAGATCTGGGTTGGCAGGTGTGCAAGGCTAGGTTGATCTGTGATATAGCAAGATCAGATGAGATCTACATGGTAAGTAAGATCGGTTGATTTTTAGGTTGTTTCAAGATCAGGGAGATCTACTTGGAGTGCATGGAGTACTCAAACTTGGAGTGCATGGAGCACTTGTGTACTGGCAATATTGTTACTGACTGGTTGGACAACTCTATGTTTGAGTTGTGGTTATAATTGATATTACAAGAGAAAACTCTTGAAGAGATTTATTGTTTATGCCCTAGAGGTGTGGGAGCCCTAGAGGTGTGTGAAGAAGAGTGTGGCATCTTCTTTGTTGTATTTCCTTTTGGAAGAGTATTAATACAATTGGGTATTGTCTCTCATATTTTGTGTTGTTTCTAACTTCTAGTTACTTGTTACTTTTGGTTAAATTCCATGTTTAGTTTCTTATACAAGGTAATCAATTGTGCTCCTAGATCCTAACAATTGGTATCACATGTTTAATACATCTTAAATATCTGAATCCATACCATTAACATGTAAGCTAGAGAAAAAAATATCTAGTCAAATGAATGGATCTATATAATGTTCATGAAGGTGATTCTGAATCATGATCATTTACTCAACATAAAATATTTTCCCCTCATAAAATTAAAGATGAACATCTAAAAAGGTTGTGTTTTGATTATGACAAAAAGTGGATAAAATGATTAAATGTGTTGAAAAAATCTACATTGAAGGTGCCAATAAATATGAAGAATATGATGAGACCTTAGGTGAGGTAATGGAATATACATATGAGGAATTTTAATATTCTCATCCTACTACCTCCTACCATGCACATTCAAGTATTTTTACTCCTCAAACTTTTAAAGTGGTGGGTTTCATCAAGAAATTTAAGGTGACATTATTGATTGACTCAAGGAGTACACATAACTTCATCAATAGTAAGTTGTATACTTGTTTAAACTATTTCATTTACCCAACTCCAAAATTTTATGTCATAAGTTTATATGGAGGCATAGTCAACTATTCTGTAAAATGTTATAGTATTAATAATGCTTAGTGGGATAACATCCTATATTATCCTATGTTTTATAAAACCATCGATGGGGCTAACATTATTTTTAGAGTATATTGGCTCACAACTTTTGGCACAATAGAGATTAGTTAAAAGGAATTGTTAATTTAATTTCATTCTGAAGGTAGGAAATTTAAACTATGTGGATTATGGAAAAGATATACACAATTTTTCAATTCACATTATATGATGAAGATTCTTAAAAAAGGGGTTAAAGGATTTATATCATGATTATTTTCCATAGAAGTTCAACCAATAAATGTGTCCACACATTCTAATTTATAGATGATTCTTGATGACCATAATTTTTTTGGCACCATGACAAAAGGACTAACACCAAGAAGATAACATCATCATGCCATAATACTACTTCCAGGTAGTAAACCACCAAACATTATAGCATACAAGTATCTATATGCCTAGAAGAGTGAAATTAAAAATAAGGTATAGGAGATGCTAGAGGCATGTATGATCATACATAAATAAATTTAATATACATCTTCGATGGTCATGGTGTGTAATAAGGATGACATTTTTAGGATGTACCTAGACTATACATAACTCAACAAGTACACCATCAAAGATAAACTCCCTACTCTAGTAATTGATGATTTGTTACATGAATTACATGATGTTATTTATTTTTACAAACTATATATTCATTCTCAATAACATCAAATTTAGATAGAAATGATAATTTACCTAAAACAAATTTCAAAACTCATAAAATCCATTATGAGTTTATGGGCATGCCTTTTAGTCTCACAAATGCACTATATACACTTAAGAGTTTGATGAATAAAAATTTTATGCCTTTTTGAGGAATTTTGTGTTGGTGTTTTTTATGGAATCCTAATATAGAATAAAACTTGGGAATAATATTTGAATCATGTTAAATAGGTACTATTAGTTCTAGAATGACATCAATTTTATACCAAACCTTCAAAATGTGATTTTAGAGTCTAATAGATGGAGCACTTGGGTCATATTTATTAAAAATAAGAATTTGAATTTAAATAAGAATTCCAAAGTTATGATGGAGTAGAAAGTGACACATACACTCAATAATTTTCAAGTATTTGTCAGCTAACATGTTACTATCACATATTTATAAAAAAATATGCTAGTATAAAAACTCCACTCATATCCTTGTTGAATAAATTTTCCTTCCATTAGAATGAAACAAATATAAAGGCATTCAAGAATATAAAATAGGATATGTGCATCACTCTATTTTTGGATACCCCTAATTTTTATTAATGTTTTATTATGGAATGTGATGCATAAAGATATGGCATGTGGGTAGTACTCATGTAAGAAAGAAGACCCATTGAATTTGATATTTGAAAAATCAAGGGAAAAAATAAGTTCAAGTTAACTTATGATAAAGTGATGATGGATATTCAACATGCAATCAAGCAATGCAAACTTTATGTGATGGGTAAATTCTTGAAGGTAAATATTAATCATGATATTCTAAAAATATTTTCTAAAACCATGATTGTCATCATAAGAATTAAAAAATGGATGAATAAAATGTTGGGATATGACTTTGAAATAATATATAAGAAAAAATATAATATGGTAGTAGATGCATTATGAAAGAGGGATGAATCAGTTGAGGCATTGTTATACATAAATACCATTTGGAAAGCATATTGGTTAGAAGATGTAAGATTTGAATGGGAGAATGATAGGGATATATAGGTTTATGATTCAAAATATTTACCATTAATCTAGTTTTTTTTAAAAAATTGAGTGTAAATGGAACACATTATGGTATAAATATATTTTTTACCTATGTGATAATTCTATCCTCAAACACAAGATCATTCAAAAGGTTCATGCATCTCCAATAGGGGGAACTCAGGATTTTTGAAAAATATCATATAATCAATAAGGATTTATTTTGGGAAGGATGGATATATAAAATTATAGTATAATGTAACTGTGTAATTACAAAGAAGGTGAAATAATTAAGACACTAGGTCTTTTAAAATGTTTATCCATCTCTAACTAGAGGTGGAAGGATGTTTCCATGGATTTCATTAAATGGTTGGTAAGGTTTGAAGGTAAAAATTTCATCATGGTAGTTGTGTATAATCTCAAAAAATATTCTCATTTATGTTCCTTATCACAACCATTTTTAGCCAATACAGTAGCTATTTCTTTTATCAATATTATTCAAAGTTACATGGTACTCCTAAGACCATTGTAAGTGATCATGATTCCATCTTTACTCGTAAATTTTGGAATGATTTTTTCACATGTTTAAGTACTAAATCAGGTCATGGATCATCATATAATCCTCAATTTTATGGGAAAATAGAGGTGGTTAACATATTCTTAGATGGTTATTCTTTGTTGTTTTACATTTGATAAATAGGAACAATGTGTTCATTGGTTGCCACTAAAAAATAGTGATATAACACACCATTCCATACCTCTTCCATCACCCATTTTTGGTACTTTATGGTTATCATACCCCATCCATCTCTTCATACTTTAAGGTGAATCCTAAGGTTTTATCAATTAAATAACACATTCAACATCAACATAAGGTACTAGCTAGTTTGAGAGAAAAGTTATCAATGCCACAAAATTGAATGAAGCAACAAGAAAATCAACACCATAGTGAGAGGAATTTTTAAATAAATGATTAGGTCTTTCTATCATTTCATCCATATAATCAGATGTATTTAAAGCACCATAATAATTATAACACACTTTATCTTAAGTATTATGTCCCTTAATAGATCCTATAGAAAATTGGTAGTGTGGCATACAAGTTAGACCTACCTCTTGTATTTCATGTATATTGCCTAAATAAGGTAATTAGATAGAGATATTCTACCCAAATTGATTTACTAGAAATTGATGAAGAAAGTAGATTCATTATCTAACATGAGGAGGTCCTTCAAACATGCATTATAAGCTTAAAAATAAGATAGACTAATATTTCCTACAACATCACCCTGATTTGATTCAATTTTGAGGGTGATGTTTTGAATGGGAGGGTAATTATACACTCTTATCCTATAAAATGTCTAGGGATATGTTGGTTGACTTATGGATTACATAAATTTATTATTATCTTGTAGTATTTATACATGCTATTAATAAGTTTGACATATGGAAGAACCATATCTAAGTAGAGTATATATAGGAGGTAGTGGTTAGTATTTGATCATCATATTATGAATTTTGATCTCATTACATTATTTTAGAGGTTTCCCCTAGAAATGGACTAGTCATATTTGTCAAGTATTATATTATTTCATCAAATTTTGTTGCGTATTTTTTTATTTTTCTCTTAACTATGTGATACATTATTCCATTATTGTGAAACATATAATTGAATTAATTACACACTTATATTAGGACATTTGGTGGTTTTAGTCCCACTATTACCATAATTTTTTCTTTCTCCACGAAAATTTTGTCACTACAAACAACATGTCTAATAAGGACACCAAATTAATCATAGCTTATTTATGTGTTTCTTGAATAAAGATAAAACTACCCAATATTCTAGGTAGACTTATATAATCCATGAATGAAGTTTCTAAATGCTAAAATAACTAATATGAAAAAAATTGTGCATTTTTTAATCCATATGGTATTACATTATAATCAAATGACCCCCATTGGCTCTATTGTGAAAGTCATTCTATTTTATATTCAACGATGATGGAATATGATTATATATAATAAAACCATTTGTAAAAAGGTACATTTCATTCCATGTGATAGCTTAAAGTAACTCATAGGTGAATGGGATGGATAAGGAATCATTGACACAAGCATTGTTTAGTGTTTGATAATGTCTACATATTTATGTCTCTCATATTGTTTAGGATGCACAACCATGAGACTAACACAATATGATTTTTCAATTGGAAATATGATTATAAATACTCTCATCTAATCAATTGTTACTTTTATATTCATTTTCATGTGAGATTCATCCTATAGGGTCACTTTTTGATTGGGTATGCACACTGCTTCAATTTAATATTCATCTCACCCAAGGAAGGGTCTATGCCATTGAATTATAAGATCATAGTGGGGAACATGTATTTATAATATCACAATAATTAAACTATCTTTGAGATATTTGTTTGTCTCCAGTAATCCCCAATGGTTTAGAATTTTGGTACTATCTTTACACTATTTTTCTCAATTATTTTTTGTATCAGTTCTTGTTATATTTTACTTGATCTAGCCTCCATTGAATCCATTTAATTTCATTGGACTTATTTATATATGATATTAATATTTTACAAATAATCCTCTTTTTCCATATCTACATTCTTCTTTTCATGTAAATTTGTGTTCCTTTCAAGTTCAAAAGATCCTCTTATATCTATGTCATCCTTACTTTTAGTGTGATTAGAGTCATTTGAAATGTTCCAATTTACACTTCTAGATCTCAACATGAATTACTCTATGTTATTCTTATTATGGTATTATTTTATATCCATTTTAAGGATTTTTCTTGCTTCATATTGTGATTTCCACTCCTTCATAGAAGGTATATCTTCTCGCTCATGACATACAAGAAGTTTCAAATTATATAAAGCCCTATGCACCCTCATATTTTCATCCTAAACTATAAAATATTTAATATAATCTTGTAAAATTTGGGGCCATTTTTGTGCCTTTCATTTGCATTCCTAAAGCATGTACCAATATTTATTTAGAGGATATGAGGTACATTTGAAAACATACACCTAATACCTTGGCTGAATTTGTAGCGATTTCCATACTTTGATGTATTTATGGACATGTATATTTGAACATTTTTCCTATTGGAAGAATGGCCACTTATTTGAGATAGAAGTTGTAACATGAAATATGGTCCACAAATTTTCACATAATTCCTCCTAATTTATTTGTTACACCTATAGACAGCCTATAGATAATAAAATTTAATCAATAAATTCTTGAAAATCATGGTTCTTGAAATGTTTACCTTGTTTGTCCAACTCACCATTCTAATAACCATTTGTCTATATGAAATCCTTCAAATTCTTGTATTTAATGAGGACATCTTCAAAAATTCCCTAATTTATTCTTATTCATCCCTAATTAACAAATAATTAACTATTTTTACAGTCTTAGATGCCTCTATCAATTATAAACAAGTGTGCATTAGGTATACAAGGATTCCATATGTACTTGTCCATTATTATAGACTTGTCTATAGTGCTCTAGTAACTAATTTTTTGAAATACATGATTCCTACTAGCTTTTTAGCATGTAAAAATAGGTTAGTTATCATAAGCAATTCAAATATTATCTTATATGATCAAATCAAGTGTCTAACTTGAAACCCCTAGTTTCTCTATCTATCACTCTCTTACAAATGTAAATTTCAAAATAATATATATCTTTATCAAAGATCCCTAATACAATCCCACTGTAGTAATACAATCATTGACCAAGTTAACATTATTTTCTTGTAGTTTAAGGACAAGATTTATCAATAATTCTAACTAAATTTGTTAGTTTAATTTAATATGATCTTATCCAAAGGGAGAATTAAATTTTCCTAAATTTTATTCAGAATATGTATGCAACACTAATTCAGCTATAAGAGCTTTTAGGATAGCTCATTTGTATCCCACTTCTCTATTTTTTTCCCCTAGGAATTTGATCTTGTTTGTGTCCTTATATAGGATATATTTTCATAGTTTTTTGGTGATTTTTTCATCCAAATATACTCTACACAAAATCATATAATATTTTGATATATTTGGACTCATCCATATTTTTAGATTTAGTACATAGTCAACATAAACAAAGTTGCACCAACAGACAATAGTGCACTGTGATTGTTTTTTTTTTACTACACACTTATTCCAAAATACAATGAGGCATTTTTTAAATAAACATTATGTTTTCATGACTTTATAAGTATTATAAAACATTTAAATTCAATGAATTAATAACATGGTTTTGAATAAATCAATGTGCAAAGACATCTCTCTAACTTTAATCCTAGTTGTTATTTTTAGTAATTTAAAATTTCTTTAAAAAAATTATACCACTTTATTTTTTATGATAGGAAGTCTTATTTACCTTCCTAGATCATATATAAAGTTTACATTACTTTAGATTTAATTTCAATTCATAGTTAATTATAAGGATAAGGCTTTTGGTGAACCCACTTTTATAATAGAAAATTAATTATATTGTTTGTTGATTTTCATCCTAGGGTTTTAGTTTAATTATATAAATTCATATGACTAAAAAAATACAATCCTTAGCCTTATATATTATCTATAACATAGCAATTTAACCTATTAAACCTTGGAGTAATTAGACACTAAAAACATTTATCTTGTCACCTTGGATAAATATCGACACAAAGGATTTTTGTCTCGACTTTGGGTTAAATTTTGTTATTTACTATACATAAAAATCATGCATTTTTTATTTTTCACTTCATTTTTCATTTATTTTTTATTTTTTAATAGATTGTGTTCTAGTAATTTTCCATCTAGTTAGCTAATGTTGTGAAAGACTACACATTGTTCTATTTGCATACAATGTGGCATGATGGGTTTACCCCAATACTCATAGCCAAAGTACAAATATAAACACATAAATTAATTTCCACTTACCTCATAGTATATAAAAAAACCCATTAGATCCCCTTAATTACATTAATAGGAAGTTATACCATTTGATCGATTCTATAATCACCGATAAGTGGTTAGACATGCGAAGTTACTCTCAACATACCTTAAAATTTTAATGTAATGAGATATATATATGGTTCTACCTCCATAGTTAGTGGTATAAAAATTTGGTATGATACTTTCCAACATATGAGAAATTATATCTAATAGCATACAAATCATTCAATACCCTTATCTAGATGACCCTCTTATCATTGATTTTTTCTTGTAGTATCTTATTAGATGGTATCTTTGCTTGATGCAATCATTCTATTACTTTGAATTATATTGAATTCCTATAAGGCATGGTGATATATTAATTGGTACTCATTTTCTATATATGTATCTCCATTTGGTTTCTTCTAGAATGGAAAGTCAAGATAACAATGAAGTTCACATTCAAACTCAAAATGATAGTAATGATGAGGAATATGACAATGAGAAATAAACACACTTTGATATAGATATTAATGAATTATATCAAGAGTAAGTAAAATAATTATCTAAATTTCATCAAGGTATCCAAACACACCCTCATGAGATAAATAACATCATCTAAATACTTGTTGAATCTAAAGTTGAGAATCAAGCTAATTTAGCTTTTTTCTCCCAAGTCTTGCCCTTTCACATTATAAAATCCTTAATTCTAGCATTTTTACTTCTACCATTGAGCCTATTCTTGTTTCTCTACCCTTAGTTACTTTTTACCCTCTTAATATAATATCATATCATACTTTCCCTCAGCTATTCATGACTATGTTTACTCATAATACCTACACCCCGCCCATTACTATAACAAATACTTGTCTTGAGAAAACCTTTTACTTATTACTATCTAAGTTATTTAATTTTTAGAAAACCATTTCTCATGATATCCATTCCTTATATTTGGTTACCTTTTTGCATAACTCTTTGGCTCCTTAAACTATATCCTACCATCTCCCAGTTGGATTCGTAGCTCCTAAGCTTCCTCTTTATGAAGGCAAAGGTGATCTCAGACAACATTTGTGTGATTTCCATATAGATTTTCTATATTATTTGGATAATTATAGATTTTTAGCCAATATATTTACAATAATACTTAAGGATTATGTTCTTAGGTGGTTCTATTATCTTCCTCTCGAATAAATTATAGCTTTCAACACTTTGGAAAATAATTTTTGGCACATATTTCTATAAAAATTGGTGGTAAATTAACCTTAAATTTAAAATATATAAAAAGGTATTAATGAGACACTTAGTGATTATGTCCTAATATAAAAGACTATGCTTGCAAAAAAATCAAATAAAATGGAATATAATCATCTCAAAGACATTTTCACTCAAATCTTGCCTACTACTCTTCAAGAGTTTATCATGATTGATAAGTTTAAATCATTTTATGAGTTATGTCATACAATAAAGGAACATGAAATCAAATTGATTACATTGAAAAAGATCAAGTATATCTCAAATGTTGCTCCTACTTCAACAATCAAATTTAAAATCAAGCCCAATTATAAGAGAAAGGATAATGATTGAAAAATGAGATTAAATTTATATTTAATACTATATCACAACCACTACCTAAACTTAATCTACAAACTCCACAAAGGAGGTAAATCCCAAGTCTACCTTCACCTTCTCATGTGGCACTACAAAAGATTCTTGAATGTCATGTTCTTACACTCCCTCTAAAATTCAAACTAGATCCATCTAGACCTACACTAAGAAGTTTTGATGAGAATGCATTTTATGGTTATCATAGATTTATGGGAAATTCCAATAATATATGTATGAATCTCAAGGATAAAATACAAGATCTCATTGATGAGAAAATTATTGACATTAATACACCTAATGAAGAGCTAGGATAGAATAAAATGTTAGTGCAAAGCTAAAAATGTATCAATATCATTTTCTAAATCATGGGGCACAAGATAACAAGAATTGTTTTTTGAAATAAATTATGCCTATGTTTCTCATCCTCCTTATGTTCATATGGTCATCCACTTGATAGAATTATTGGTATAGTTAAAACTAAGCTAGAACCTCACCCGTATATTACATTTGATGATGCATAATTTTGTTAATGATGATTATGATAGACATGCATTATTCATTAGAGAATACACTAGCATGAAACCTCTTCATATTGTTATGATAAAAAATGGATCCAATGACACTTTCATATTGTGTGCATTATAACACTTTCACATTCATTTAGCTATACAAATAGGATATACATAATATATCTAGAGTTTTAAAGGCATTTGATAACCATACATAAGACACTCTTGGACACATTGTTTTTCCTTTGCAAGTGGGACCTTTGAAATTTACCACTTATTTATTAGTGTTACCAAGAGTGGGTGTATTTGATATGTGATTATGAAATCCTTGCTTATACAAAAGTAAAGAAGTTCCTTCTATGGGTCATGTGTCTAAATTATATCCATTTTAATCAGGTGGTTAATATTTCAAGCATTCAATATGAATATCTAATGGAATTATTTAAACCTAAATTATAGATATAGATCGTATGAGGATAGATAGGGTTAAAAATATAGAAATGAAGAAACACTAGGGTGATAAATAGATATATAGTAGGACAATTAATTTATAAACTCAAATAAATAATATTTTGAATTAAATGTTAAGATATGTTGAAAATAAAAAGTACATATATGTTAGATGTTTCAATGATAATTAACATAAGGTACTTAGTTTTTATGCTAATATAGATCTAGACATGGAACTGGTAATAATTATATTGGAAGAATAATCTAGAATTATCACCAAATTCTTGATTGAGAGACTTTATAGTTATAGACACTTGTGTCATCCTGGGATAATTACATTGATGCTAATAATAGGATTGAATACATGTGTTTAGTATGGAATACCTACTAAGATTGGATTTGACCACTTGGATGCTTCTAGTTTCTCTATCACCTTTACTTTGGTTCATTTAGATCTAGTTCATGGACTATCAATCCTTGTCAAATAGAAAAATCCTAGTTCTTCATCTTCATAATGGCTAGGGTAAAAATGGGTTAGTGGGAACATCTTATTGAGATACCATAAAGAACCCTCTATAAATTAGTGATACCTACATAGCTAATACTTTGAATAGGACCTCAGATTTATGTAGTTATCTACTACATGTTGGTTTACATGTACATAAGGATGTAATATGTGTAAAATAAGTACAATAGTGGCCTAGCTTATATCCTAAAAAATTAGTCTCATGGGATACTCCATTACTTCAAACCTATAGATGTGGTTTTTTTATGACTTACATTAAAATATGAGAAAATAGGAAATCTTTGTTCATTTAAATGATCTTTGATATCAATGTTAGGTATGTGTTAGGTTTTTGATATGTGAGTAATGAATTTGGGTTGAAATTATATTTATACCAATCCATTTGGAGAATATATCACATTAAAACACTTAGGAAAACCATAGTAATATGTTTCATTTGAAAATTGGATGACTTTAGGGCATTTTACACTTGTGTCAAGGTAGGACACTTGCATCAACATTGACTTCTAATCAGGATGCAAGTGTTTATAGAGAAAGAAAATAGGTACAAGTTCATAAATTGTAGAGATCGATAATAAATTGGTTAAAAGCATTCTAGAGAAGATATAAGGCCTGAGTCACCATAATTATACTAGTCAAACTATAAGATGAGAAATGATTGGAGAGAAATAGCACAAGCGAGACTTATGGAAGTAGGAAAGGTTTATAATTGAGAGAAACAATCAAGGTTTGAGTTTACCAAATTTATAAGACTAAGGTGCTACATAATTAATAAATATCATCTATAGGAACCTATGGTACTTACTCATATTCCATAAAATTTGGTTGATATATTTATTAATCAAATCGGTAATGAGTTATTCTATGTAATTTTTCATGAATTCATTGCATGCATGAATATCAAGCATTAAATCCAAGATCTCATTAATGAGATCATTAACGATACTATTTGAACTATGAAATTATAAATGATCACAAATAAATAGAAAATGTGACATTTTTGTAAGTAGGAAAGGTTTAGAACTAAGAGGAATATTCAAGGTCTAAGTTTTCCAAGTTTATAAGACCGAGGTGCTACATAATTCATATAGTTGATTTATATAGTTATTGATAAAATTGGTAATGAGTTATTAAATGTAATTTTTAATGAATTAATTACATTTATTAATGTTAAGAATTAAATCCAAGATCTCATTGATGAGAGCATTAATGACATTAATATACCTAATGAAGAGGCTATGACAAGAAAATGTTAATACAGAGATCAAAATGTATCAAAATCATTTTCCAAATCATGGGGCACAAGATAACAATAAATGTTTTTTAAATAAATCATGAACATAATTATCATCCTCCTCCATGTTCATATGGGCATCCACTTGATAAGATTATTGGTATAAATAAAATTAATCTATCACCTTGGAAATATATTACATTTGATGATTCATAATTTTATTAATGATGATTATGATAGATATGTATTATTCATTAGAACATACACTAGCATGTAACCTCTTCATATTATTATGATAAACAAGATATCTAATGAAAATTTGTGAACTACAACACTTTTGATTCCCTTGGCTATAAAAAAAATGGTATACATCATACATATATATATTTTTGAAGGCATTTGATGGCCATACACAAGACACTCTTGGACACATTATTTTAACTTTGCAAGTGGGACCTCTCACATTTCCCACTTATTTCCTAGTGTTACCAAGAATATGTGTATTTTATATGTTATTGGGAAGACCTTGGTTATATAAAACTAGACTAGTTCCTTCTATAGTTCATAAGTGTCTAAAGTATATCCATGCTAATCAAGTGGTTAAAATTTAAATCATTCAATATGAATATTCAATGGAACTATTTAACCCTATTATTTGTATATGGATATTATGAGGATAGATATGTGTATGCATTTTAATTTTCTTGCCTCATTGATTGTTATTAGTCGACACTACTTTTGTCATATGTTTCATCTATTTCATACTTTCGTACTATATTCCTAGTCCCATTATATTCATTTATCTAACATCCCCCTTAATTATTATTAATAATTCTAACCTTATTCCTACCCAAAAAACTAATTAATCAACCTAACTCCCCATTATCTATTAACTAGACCCATTTGTTTATTATATTGGAATTTAAAATTCCAATCCTACCTACCATAGCCCATTCCTAGCTATCCTACATCCATACTCCCTAATCACCTCATATATTCACCCACCAATAATTATCAATCATAAAAAAATACTCTATAGGATTATAACTCTAGAACATTCCCTCCTATAGAATCATCTAAGGAATTTTTAATTTCTTGAATAATTCTCCACCATCAATCCTCCTACACCCAACATTGAATCCTAGCCATTGATATTCCTTCCTCCCTATCTATAAATAACTATCTCATCCTTTTTTGTAACTAACTATAAAATACATGATTCTTTATGATAAAATCTTCTATCAACTAAATCTATCAAACTATCATCCATGTCTTTAGATAAAGCTAATATTATGCTGAAATTCTAAGTCTATTTGTAAGAAAAATCCATCTATAATCTTAAGTATTTTTGTTTGAATATTTATTGGGAACATTTATATTTAGATTAGATTTTTTTTTTAAATATCCATTTTATTTCTTTTTGATCTAATGATTTCTAATCTTAATGATAGATTATAGATTTGGGTGTTTTTGATATAAATTGCATATCAAATTCATTGTTCAAATTTATCATCATCTATCCACATGGATTCCAACCCAATTATCATGTAAAAATACCTATTTTATAACAAGGATGAGATCCTTTTGAGGGCCCTACAAATGGGTGCCTACCTACCTTCAAACCTTGATCACATCAAGACTAAAGTAACATCCCCTATCCTTCCCTAATATCTATCTACACCTAGTACACATGCTAACTCACCATGATTAACCCCATTTTCCATTGATCATAACCATAGTTTTAATGTCCCCCACTATACAAGTGATGAGGTCACCCTATTTCACCAGTATATATATTTTCCAACAAGGATGAGTTCCTTTCATGGTTATTGGAGATGGGTTCCCTAATTCCAAATGATTTTTAACCCCACACCTAAGGTCTCCTACCAAATAAGTAACCGTATCCACATCCAATTTTTATGACAAAAAATTCCCATTCTAATCCCCCATCCACTTGTCCTAGTCATATTCATGACCTTCTTAGTCAATATAATAATAAAGAGATTGTCTTATTGAATAAATATGTTATCACCAATATGGATGTAGTCCTATTTCAAATCTTGTAAATGGGTGCCCAACTTCCCAAAGGCTTAGACCCCATTAAACTAATATTACCTCCAATTCACACCCATCCATAGTCAAATATTCTATTTATCGATCATATTCCGTCACAAATCCCCCAACCTACTATTAAATGGAAGTATAACTTGTCAGTGTCATCTAATTGCCATTAATCTCCTAAATAATCTTAAACACCACCATATCCTAATATCATGACATCACCATCACATTCTTCCATTCCTAAATCTAAAACTTCCACATCTAACATTATAGACAAGTAATATACCCATGTCTTAATATCTATAGAATCTCTAGTTTGGAAACTAGAGTTCATAGTCATGGTTGTTTACCTAAAAACAAGACCTCTAGATTTTTCCAAACATATACCCTCATAGTATAGAGCAAAACAAATTTTTTTATACCATAAAGTCCCTAGACATTCTATTAATAGATGTTTCCCTTTTAGATATTATGTCAAAAACTTAATTGATAATAGTGATAATGAAATTGAGGCTAAATCCAATGCATCTACACCTAGGAGTGTGTAAAAAAAGGTATGCCAATAATTAATTCCTAAGTATTATCAAGATTCTTCCCTCATCAACCAAGGTCATGACCCTAAACCTCTCCATAACACAATCATCCATTATAGAACCATACCTATATCATCTTCACATAAAATCCCCCATATTCACCAATCCATTAAGCCTAAATCATCCATTCACAAACCCAAGGTGAAGAGAGTACTTTCAAATAATGATGATATCAAAAAGTCCCTCTCTATAGATACTATCAAAAAATCATCTATTGGAAACATCATGTTATCAACATCCCTATCAAAGTCAACATCATAATGGTTTAGATCATATATAACATTAGCATATGAATAAAAATGCACATTAGAAGCATCATCCCTTTCAAATAATGAAATTCATGTTGACACCTATCTCTTTGAAGGTGTTTTTAATTCAGATGTTGACTAGTCAGAAGGCATGACTCTTGATCCATCTCAGGATGATAAAATCATAACACAATTCCTGGATTCTATATTAGTCAAAGATTATCAATCTACATATGAATTAACTTTAGATGTTAATTCTATAAAGAGTCTTAGCAATCCTTTTGATATTCTTGAGGGCATTTTCTCTGACATTAAGGTTAGGTATCATAGGAGATTTAATGAGGACTATGCTTCTCATTATTCCCTTAATCCACCCCTTTTACCACACATCCTTAATCATTCACCTCATTTTAATAATCCCTCCATCTCACTCCCCAAGTGGGACAAATAGGGACATACATGTAATATCATGCACCGAATCTACAAGGATCCAAAATAGTAATCAACTAATCATGTCAAATAATCAAATCATATTTAATCCAAATATAATCAATAAAATTAAATAACTTCATAATTTTCTAAGTCAAAAATCATCATCCCATAGTAAAAATATATTTGATGTGCTAGGGGATCATCCCAATCAAAATAATCATCCTCTATCAAGTCAAAGATCAATCTCCTCTAGTGAATCCCAAATTTAGGTACTAGGGATCAGTCAAGATATAATCAAGTGTAAAAATCATAATAATGTCAAAATCAATATTAGTATGGCCAATAATCCTCAAATAATTGGATCAAAGAATGATCTAAAATTAAAATTGTCTTAGATTTCTTAAAGTTTTTTTTTTCATATGGCACCAATCAAATGTAGAACATCCAACATGTCTAATGGTGTGTGCAAATGCTATTCCCACTTCTCAATTACCCATCAGACCTCCATATCATGATCCTATCATCAATTCAAGTCTTATACATCACCATCGAATCCAAACCCTGAACCCATCCATTCTACACCTCACAAACTTGGGAAATGTTATCTCTTATAGGGGTGATGAAGACACCTAGTCTAGATGTCTAAATGGGTCTTAATCAAGAGTCAATGAAGGTCAAAAAGACATAAATACATCTAACATTGACAACATGATCCCATTCTCACATATCTCTAGAGAAGGTGTTGGATTAATATCACAAAAATGTTTACATTATTGATCTTTCCATCCTATAATAAATTGAGATGCCATCAATATAAGCCAATAAATTCAAAAAAATATTCATCCAATGGTGAAAACTAGTCTTTTGGCACCTTGGGAAAGTACCATGATGAAAAATAGTTTCTAGTGTCATGGTAAAAGAATATATTATATAAATTAATCCTCAACACTTAGTATAAAAATCCATCCCTTACTAATCCCATCCATGTCATCCTTATCGCTCAATCCATTGATCCTACCCATCATCTTCCATCATATCGTACATCCTATTATGCCGATACTATCTCTTGTCTTGACTTTCATAAGGGAGTAAAATATATCTTTATAAATGTTCTATAATGATCATGGCATATCCCCTAATGGACACTCGAGAAACTAGATATATTGTTCCTTTATGATGTGGTCATTGATGACCCTTAGTCCATTCTTCCTTACTCCTCCTCCCCTTTTTAGTCTCTCCCACATCCTTTTGTCATCCCATTTTCCATTCTATTCATCCTCATATTGGTTTCTAGGCTTGGTGTTCCATTTTATACTAACCCCCTTTGTATAGTTTAGATACATGTCTTAAAATTCATAAAATTATTATTCCAAAAACCCTAAAAAATATAAAAATCTCAAAAAAACAAAAAATCCCTATCTTACATCTTATCCAAAAGTAAAAATTATCATATGTCCTATGTATCTTGATCATATCATCCAATGTCCTAAGTCCTACATATCATCTTGATCATCTTCAATTATCTTATATCCTAGTGGTCTTATCATCTCATCTTAATCTTGACATCTAAGTCCTTATTCATAATCTTATCCTAATCCATGTCACTAGTCTACTCCAACTCCATACCTTTGCTCATGTCTATACCCTTAATCCAAATTCACATCATCATGATTGACTCGGTCCAATTTATCACCTGATAACTCATCCCATTAACTCTCATTGGGATAATTAGATAAGACATAATTATGTTACATGTAAATACTTTTGTGTGTTTGTTTTCTACTCTCTATTATCTGACTTGTTTGCATGTCTTTTATCATGTATATATCTACATATGTTTGTTTTCTTATCTCTCTTTGTATTATTTTATTAATATCTTAATTAGTATTGTATCATGTCTCTTTTTATCTATTGGTAAATAAAAATAGATGGTATGATGACATAATAATTTAAAATGATGCTTTAAGGTGCCCTCGATGATGTAGAGTTTGTCATTTTCCCATTTTAAAATCAAGCACTTTGGCACAATGTCTTATTGGTCATACTTATATCATGGGGAATATTTCCTAGTGCTCTATTTCAATATATATCAATCATATTACTTATAATATGATGAGACTTGTCACATCAATGATGGCTTGCAATAGATGACACTCATCATTCCTTTCTGCTGTCACCTACTTAATCATTAAATCACTTAATTATATAATCATCAAACCTAACCATATTTAATAACATCTAAAATTTAATATTCAATAATTTATCCTAATCCTCTATTTCTAATCTGATCATCCAAGTCCACTCATATAGTATCCAATAATTCCTTTATTTTATTTATCATCATGTCTATATCCTCTAGTCAATCATCTATCATCTCTCTAATCATCAACATATCAACTCAACTCTCAATCCAATCATCATCACACCTAATATTTATCTAACAACTAACATGTCTAATATTCCTCATCTAATCCATCATTTTCATCCTCTAATCTAGTTCAAAATACTTTGGCATAAGGTCTTTTCAAACTATGTAGGTAGTCTTTTATATTATCCTCATCATATTATGGTTAATTCCACCTTGGGATGTGTCGATAACTATGACACCATCATTTCCACTCCCTATTCAATTAATCATTTAAATTTTATAATTTGCTCCCTCGATTGAGGCATGATCAAGACCATAAATTTATCATCTTTTCTCATTCCCTTTCATGTGTCTTTGATAGGGGAATCATCGCTATTAATCACATTTTGGATCATTGATTTGATGCATCAAACTAACCCATTCCTCTCCTCCATATTTTGGTCATTAAATCATATCATTTATTTTCTCTCATCTCCTTCATCATATCACTCAACTTCATATTTGAGCTACACCTATAAATTTATCTTATCAAATCATTGTCTTATTTTGGCTCAATACTCTCTTATCATGCATCCTTGCTTTGGATATGTTGAAAAATTATGGTGTTTATCATATTATACTATAGTTCTCCTTAGAATGTGTCCTTGCCTAGGATGTGTCAAAGGCTTGTAGTCTTTTATATTATCCTCATCCTATTATGGTTAATTCCACCTTGGGATGTGTTGATAACTATGACACCATCATTTCCATCTTTTCAAACTATGTAGGCAATACTCAATCACATCATGTGCTTGAGGTTAGCTCGACCATTCTCTCCTCTTTACCCATTACTAATCATCATATTTCTCTTGTCTCTCATCATCATGAAGTCTTTCATTAGTCAAATATTTGAGATATAATATAAATCATTAATCAATTGATCTATTGATTAATCACCATCCCCAAAATAATCTCCTTAATCTCTTCATAAAATGATCAAACCTATCAATTGGGCCTAATGAATCACAACATCCATATTTTATTTCATCATTCATCCATTATCAATTATTGTTCAATTAATCATTTAAATTTTATAATTTCCTTCCTCGATTGGGGCATGATCAAGACCATAAATTTATTATCTTCTCTCATTCCCTTTCATGTGTCTTTGATAGGGGAATCATCACTATTAATCACATTTTAGATCATTGATTTGATGTATCAAACTAACCCATTCCTCTCCTTCATATTTTGGTCATTAAATCATATCATTTATTTTCTCTCATCTCCTTCACCATATTACTCAACTTCATATTTGAGCTACACCTATAAATTTATCTTATCAAATCATTGTCTTATTTTGGCTCAATACACTCTTATCATGCATCCTTGATTTGGATATGTTGAAAGATTATGGCCTTTATCATATTATACTATAGCTCTCCATAGAATGTGTCCTTGCCTAGGATGTGTCAAAGGTTTACAGTCTTTTATATTATCCTCATCCTATTATGGTTAATTCCACCTTAGGATGTGTTGATAACTATGACACCATCATTTCCACTCCCTATTCATAGTTACTTTCCATGGGCATCATCACTTTATAACTCACTACTTATGTTGAGTTCATTTTATTCATCATCAATCTCACATATAGCATCCCAACCCCTTGTCTATTCATGCCTCGCACTGCATGTTTATTATTTTTGAGTGGCCATCTGAATCCTTCCTCACTATATGTCCCCTCAAGGGGTCATCATGTGTCTACTAACATAATTTACTAGCATTCATCCATGAGTGTATTTCTTCTTTGAAAGACCATTACTCCTTAAATTTTATCTACTTGTAATGCCATTTCAAAGAGGGGCAAAATGTATAAATTTAAATTTTGTCTCCTCATCACTTGTCACTAATATTATTATTAGTCAACACTAATTTTGTCTTTAATTTCATATATTTAATCCTTTATTCCTATCCTCCTAGTCCCCATATATTCATTTATATAGCATCCCCCTTCATTCTTCTTCATCATGCTAACCTTATTCCTACCCTAGAAATCAATTAATTCACCTAACTCCCCATTATCCACTAATTAACCCCAATGGTCTATTATATTGGAATTGAAAATTCCAATCTCACCTACCCTTGCATATTCCTAGGCTCTCCCACATCCCTAGTCCATAATCACCCATATAATCACCTCATATAATCACCCACTAAGCATGATCAATCATGTAAAAAGAATCTAGAGGATTATACCTATAAAACATTCCCTACTCTAGAATCAGCCAAAGAAATTTTAATTTTTTGAATAATTCTCCACCATTGATCTTCCTACACCCAATTATGAATTCTAGCCATATATATTCCCTATTCTCTCTCTATAAATAACCAAATCATCCTCTATTGAAAAAAATATAAAATCCATGATCCTTCATGATAAAATATTATATCAATTAAATCTATAAAATTATCATCCAAGTCTTTTGATGAATGTAATATCATGCTTGAATTTTGAGTCTATTTGTAAGTAATCTCTATCTATAATCTTTAGTCTTTTAATTTCAATCTTTATTGGGAACATTTAGATTTAGATTAGAGTGTTGTTTTAAATATCCATTTTATTGTATTTTTTTCTAATGGTTTCCAATTTTAATGGTAAATTATATATTTAGGTGTTTTTGATATAAATTGAATAATAAAATCCATTTCTCAAATTTATCATCTCTCAATAGGGTTAATAATATAGAAATGAATAAACACAAGGGTGATAAACACACACACACACACACACACACACACACACACACACACACACACACACACACACACACACACACACATAGTCCAAACAATTTTAATACTCATATAAACAATATTCTGAATCAAATGTTAAGACATGTTAAAAATAGAAAGTAAAACTATGCTAGATATTGAAATGATAATTTACACAAGGTACTTAGTTGGTTCTTATGCTAATACATATTTAGATTGAGAACATGTAAGAAGTAGACTAGAATAAGATTCTAGAACAATCACTAAAATCTAGATTAAATGCCTATGTATCTATGGGCACTTATATCAACATGGGATAGTTGCATCAACACTACTATTTAGATTAGACACAAGTGTCTAGTATGAAACACCTAATATAATTATACACAACCACCTATATGCTTCAAGATTCTATGTCATCTTTGCTCTAGTAAATTTAGATCTGGTTCATAGACTTTCACTCATTGTCAAATAATAAGACCCTAGTTGTTTATATTCATAATGGCTATGGTAAAAATGGGTTAGTGATAATATGATGTCAAACATCCCCAAATAACCCTCTCAATGAATGTTTCCTACATAGCTAATACTCTGAAAAGGGCCTCAGACTTATGTAATTCTCCCCTTTATTCTGGCTTATGTGTGTATAAGGATGTAATATATTAAAGGCAAGTACAACTATGACCTATATTATAACTTATAAAAATAGACTCTTGGGCTACTCCAGTAATTCATACCTATATATGTGTTTTTACTATGACTAATAAAAAAATATGAGAAAATAGGAAAGATTTATTAATTTAATGTTCTTGGAATGCTCTTTGATATCAATGTTAGGTCTATGTTAGGGGAGGAATGAATGATATTTTATATTATATTTATACCAATCACTTTGGATTATATCTCACATTAAATCACTTATGAAAACCTTACAAATATGTTTAATTTGAAAATAAGATGATGTTAGTACACTGGACACTTGCATTAGGGTGGGGCAATTGTATACACATAGGTGTCTGGTTGGGACAAAATTGTCTAAAAAATATAAAAATAAGTACATGTACCAAACTTGTAAAGATGGATAACAAGTAGGTTAAAAGTATTGTAGGTAATATGTAACATCAAAGTCATTATAATGATACTAGTTTTAATAAGATATGAGAAATGATCACAATTATATAACAAATATGAAACTTACATAAGTGGGAAAGGCATAGAACTAAGACGAACAATCAAGGACTAAGTTTTCTAAGCGTAGAAGACAAATATGATATATATTTCATAAATATAATCTAAACCAACCATATTATTAAGCTTTTAATATACATATATTTATTGACAACTCAATTTTCACATTTATGCATGATATACATTCTCATATGTACTTTCATGTTCACATATATCTTATTTTACATGATTTTATATGGACGTGATTTCCATATTCACAATACTCCATTTAAATTGGGGGCATCTCATATGTCTTCCTCCTTTCCATGCTTTGATTCAACACCTTGTTGAGGGATGTTCAAGTCTTCTTGCCCCTCCCTTCTAATTTTTCAACCTTTATTATTTATATTGATTTTCGTATCTTTGTCATTATGCATGATTATATATTCAAATATGCAAAAAAAAACATTCACATATTTTTAAAAGTACTATTTTTTTTAGAATATTATAAAAAAATCAAAATCAAGACCTATAAACATCTTTTAATGTTGTTAGATATGTCTTTACTTATGATATATATATTTTTATTTTAGTTCCTAACACATGTTCGTTACATAATGATTATAAAAAGGTATGAAAGTGTGCATCAATACAAATATCATAGTGAAAATAAAGATTTTCTGATCATAAATTTTAATATGTAGTTAATCTAGACAACATCAAAGTAAGAAGATAATGATGCCATACATACTTATCCATGCTCATATTTTATCTTTATTTTTAACTAAAACATAGTAAAAAGTAATCTTTACAAAGTTTTTTCACACAAAACATAATGCACATTCAAATAGTCAAGTTTTAATATAATGCATACTTTTACATGGTTTTGATGTTGGTCAAGCCTTTCACCCAACCACCTTGCTTAATTGAGGGAAATGAATTTTTTTGTACAATCACATAATAGGTTGTATTAATCCACCATCTCTTTTCCATGTTGAGATATAAATGAAAATATTCAATTTAATCTTTCAATTATATCATCACATATGTCTTGATGAATATGCTACTTACTAAACTAAAACATAGATATATATGTTTAACCTATTCTAGCTGATTTGTTGTAGGTTATTGTAATATGGTTATTTCAGTTTCATAACATGATTCAAACTTTTTTTATTATTTTATGTGTTAGTTTCCCCTATGTATGTTTAACGTACACCCTGTTTGTATGGCATAATCATTCGTTGTGTGTATGGTCTTTAGCTCTTCCTTACTTTTGTGACATTTTCATGTCCCTTGTGTTCAACCTTTGGGCTCAATGTGTGAAATCTATGTCAACTCTTTTTACATTATTTTTTACATCCTACATCCCTTGTATGTAGCCTCTAGGCCTCCTTTCATGACACTTGTGTGAGTTTTATTACATAATTTATATCTGGATACTATGGTATCTATGATTTATCTATATATGGTTCCATTATATATGTCATGCACATATTATCTATTTACTTTAATTTTTTAATGTTTTAACATACTATGATTGGAACACATATGAAACAACCACAATTTTTACATTCTTCATTCAGTACTAAAATTATATATCAAGCTTACTTGATGTATAACAAATACAAAATTTTTTCAAGTACTTCAATATTACATATATAATATTTCAATACAAATTCAATATATGCAAATATTATTACATTCTTATTTATCTTTCACAAATGTTCTCACTTATTATTTTGAGATAAATGATTTGCAAAAAATCTCCCTCATATCAAAAGGGGAGAATCAAAATGGGATTTTAAAAGAAACACATTTTCAGATATGACAGTTTATAATGTGTAAAAAATAAAACTTTAGGATTATGTGGGCATTAAACTTGCTTATGTACTCCACTCATCTATCTCCTTGAGCATAGGAAAACTTGTATGAATATAGTTATAAGGCTTCAAAAAAAAAATCACATTTTTCACTCTATATAGTGTATGGGCCATGATATGCATCCATGACCAAGCTACTACTTTTTAAACATTTGATTTTATTGTTTTTAAGAATTGAGTTTCATGTTTCAATAATTTATAGTTTGAATCTAGATCTTTATGCAATAATGTGATTAATATTTTTCAATTTAAATACATTTGAGATTAGTGATGCTTCATGTCTCATTTTTAACTTATCAATATATATATATTGGTTCCCACATCCTCTTTAAATCCATCAAGTGGACTGCATGAGAGCTTAGTTGTGCTTAGTGTTTTTGTTACACTTTAGAAAGCCACTTTTTTAGGTTCCCCTATCTTCACACATTACATATTACTATATGATATTTGTATCATATATATATTAAACTCAAGATTCAAAACTAATTATTTATATTCATACTTGTTCACTCTCAATTCAACACTTCTCCAAATGAATCAATAATGGAGCATGCACATGTCCATGATAAAGACAAAGTGTGTATACACACTCAAATATTAAATTTCATTTAATCTATTAATTTATGCATCAATATGATAGAGGAGGGGTGTGTGTAGATAAGATGGGAATGTAGATATTGAAATTTAATCAATAAATATTGATAATATTGGTTCTTGACATCTTTACCTTGTTTTTCCAACTTTCCATTACAGTAACCATTTATCTATATGAAAGCCTTCAAAGTATTGAATTTACTAAGAACACCTTTTAGAGTTCCCTAATTTATTTTTATTCATTCCTAATTAGTAAATACTTCAATATTGTTACATTATTAGAAGCCTTTGTGTATTTTAGACATGTGTGATTCAGGTAGATAGGGATACAATATGCACCTATCCACTAGTGTGAACTTATCTATAGTGATCTAATAGATATTTTTTCAAAATTAGATGCTTACTAACATATTTACAATGCACTAAAATAGGTTGGTTATTAGAAAAAATTTAAATATTATCGTATAATATCACATCAAGTGTCTCACTTAAAACCCTTAGTTACTCTATCTACTACTCTCTTATAAAATGAAATTTCAAAAGCATTTATCTATTTATCAAAATCCCTACTATAATTATACTATAGTAATATAATCATTGGCAAAGTTAACATTATTTTATTACAAGTTGAGTCCATGGTTTATCAATCATTTTAATCAAAATTTATAGTTGCATTTTATATGATATTTTCTAAAATTATAACTACATTGGCTTTATATTCATTTAGACTATTTAGGAAGCACTCAATCAATAATAGTTTTTTTTGAGGATAACTTGGCCATAACCCACTTCCCCACTTTTTATGATAGCTATTTTATCTTGTTTGTGTCCTTGTGTAGGATAAGGACATCCATAAATCCAAAAAATCTCCACATAATTAGATGATATTTAGATAGAGGTGAACTAATCCATAATTTTAGATTAAACACATAATCAACATAGATAACGCCACACTAGTGGACAATAATGCACTACAACCCTATATTTCTACTACACACTTATGATGTATTATTTTAAATTAATACTATGTTTTTAGTTTTTCATAAGCAGTCATAGTCATAAAATGAATAACATAGTTTTTGAATAAATCTATTTATAAGGATATCTCTCTAACACTAACCCTAATTATTATTTTTTGTAATTTACAACTTTTGTAAATATTGTATATCAATGTAACTTTATAGTAGGTTATCTTATCTAACTTCCTAGATCAGATTTAAATTTTCCATTACTTTAGAGTTAATTTACATTAATAATTAATTCTAATGGTAAACACAACCCACCAATTGGTTTCAACCCTTTCAATGCATAATTTAGTGCACTGACTCACATCTCTATATATGGGATATGATACTCCATTCTCTGAAAGAAATACACCATATCATTTTAGAAAACTATTGAGGTAGTTTTCTTTCTATTTCAAATGTTATTCACATGGGTATGACTTCATGATCTTTGCACACCCAATTAATCATGTATGCATCTGAATCACCACTTATTAAGGAATCTTATTCCCATGGTATGTTTCCCTACATAGTGGGATCAATATAATCTCTATTATTATAATTTAGCTAATATAAATGATTAATATTTTATCCTATAGGAGAGTGCATTTAATGGGTCTTACTCTTTTCTATTTATAATTAAGATCATGTTTTAATTGTCTAGACCATTGTTTAGTTTATTTTATATAACAAATGCATCTCTCGTATATGATGAAAAAATTAAATAAAATATCTACTTCATAGATCTTTTGGTTTAGGATCTATTATAAATTATAGCTAGATATAATCCCTATAAACATAATGATAAGATGATTCCTTTGATATCATGTATGGATTGCACTTAGATTTATTTAAAAGTATGAAATTAATAACATCCTCTTAGTGTGCTTCTAATTGGTTTTCCACTATGTTGATGGTCATTGAACCATCATAGACCCATTTTTTCCAATTAAATTAAGATAATGAGTCTCATATGTCTTCAATTCAATCCCTTCAAAATCCCCATGTAAACTTAAGTCAGAAACTTTTATCTCTACATATTTGAGTCTTTCAATAGGTTTGACTCAACCAAATCCTACATAAGTCAAAGTAAAGAGGCTATTTATTAGATATGGACTTCTAATAGCTTACTAAGTGGATATAAGAATAATATTTATGGTTTTACTAAAATCAAAAATATCATTAGGAACTTCATCTCCTACAAGCATAATGTCCATTCTTGCCTCCACATCCCATGGATTTTAAGTTTTGAGATACCTAACCATTCACTTTATTCTTTGTTATCCCCTTTGTGTGAAATTTAACAAATTATAGAATAAAGTTTTAGTATATTTGGAGATATATTCATTTCACATGATACTTACTAGTTTTAGCACATCTATCAAAGTTTTGACTACTCCTTATTATTGTAGGATGAAGATGATCTATCCATGCATTTTGGCATTAAATGTCACAAGATCTTCTTCACTATAATATTGATTATGAATTTAATGAAATAATTGTCATACTTTGTTCATCAAGACCTTAAATCTCATATGGCTTGGATACATGTCCTCTTGCACCTTTCTAATTTTGTTTATTTAAGGCATTCCTAGAAGTGGAATACGTTGTTCTTTATGTTTATTCCTAGTAATAGCCTAGACAAAATATTGTTTACTCAGATGAGAGTTTAGCATGTTCAAATTTTGTAATATCTTCTCTTTCCTTAATTTTTATAAAATTGGATGATAATTATTATTATGTTTTAATGTAATTATATAATATTAATAAGAAGTTTCTTGTTGCAAGTGCAGGGATAATTTATTGGGATATGGTTAATTTCTCCACTGAGATAAATATTAATAGGCTAATGTAGTTGTTTATTCCCTTTCTCTAAGTTATTTGTTATTGTGGAGATGTTGGGGTCTATCCACATTGGTACTATAGTGAAGGAGGTGTTTATCTAGGTTGATACTAAGTATAAGTAGGAGTCCATCCTAGTGTAGACTATGTTGCTAAAAGACCCCATCCATATTATACTATGATATCAACATCCTAAGATGACACATTTAGTTTTAGAATAAAATATTGTTGTGTAGTGACTACAAATTCATTTCAACTTATTTCCCAATTTATCTCTTGAAGATAAATGCAATTATTATCATCGTGGTTATAGGATTTACATAAACTTTAAAATACACTTCATGACTATTGTACATACTATTGTAATAAATGATAATTTTTAGTTTTATGTCCTATGATGTGACATACTTCACAAAAAAATGTTTTAATATTTAAGCATTCATTTTGGTGGTGTCCATCTTGTCCACACTCAATGTACCATTCATAAAACCTTTCTTTATTCCAATTATAAAGTCATCCATCCTACATAATACTGCATTTAACTTGCCATCATTTTTTAGGGATTAGGGGTATTTTCCATAGTTCTCTATCTATTTGACTCTAATTTTAACTGCTCTTACCTCAATTTTTTTAAACTGAGCTTAAGATATATTAAACTGAATATTTATTTATATTCCCTATAAAAACCAAGTATCTTTGTCTAAATCATGAAACTAAAAATTCACCCTACTGATCACATATAAAAACTAATGATTATAATCCCATATAGTTTCTCTAGTTTTTATCTAATTTCTTTCAAACCTTGAATGGTTTGGATAACACACTTTTGTATCTTGAACTACCTTATCATTTTATCTTTAGCCTCCTTAAAATTCATATTTGTATGATTAATATTAAAAATTAAATCTGAATCTCAATTAATCAAAGCTCTTATAAGTTTTTTCATCTTGTCAAACTCATATATTACACCCTTAACTTACCACTTCATTTCATATGTTAATAAGTATTGTTACCTGTAAGTTGACATATCATATGACATCAATGTAATAGAATATGCTATAAATAATGACATGTTTCCTTTAATTAGTGTAATTACGACTGTTTTGAGTGATTTTATCACTGGTATCTATGAATTGGCTATGATTATGCTTGGGATACTAATAATATTAAAATAAATTATTCTGATAGCTTCAACTCTACTTTCATTCTTATTAATATCTAATGTTTCTACAACTTATTCAAACCATTTCTTGATTACTCTTAACTCTCTAAATACTTATGATCTACTATTCTCAATAACTAAGGTAGTGTGGGGATGAAAACCCTTGGAGAAAATTATCCATACCTAGAGTGTCTATCATGACCACATCTGAACTTGTCCTAAACTTGTGTTTCATCATTTTTTTTAGAAATACTATCCTTCCTATTCTAAAAAATATCACCACCTATATAGTTTCTCAGTAAACCTAATATTAGGTTGATCTAATTTCCCTTCAAAATCCTCCTTAGTATTTATCTATTTTCTTTGCTCATCTCTTTCCAAGTTAGTTTCCAATTCCTAGTAGCTCTTTATGTTCTCTTCAATTCATTCATTCCCTTATTTCTAACCCTCAAACTTAGTTTCTTCTTCTAGAAGTCTAATTCCTCTTATATATGTTTTTTAGATTCCCTTCTAATGCTACTTATAAATTTTCTTCTTTTAGAGGTCTAATTCCTCCTGTATATATTTTTAGATTCTCTTCTACTCCTACTTATAAATACATTTGGCCCTTTGTCTTCAATATATTTTTCATGTTCCATAATTTATATTCTCAATTTAAAACCCTCAAGTTCTTTTATCATATTTATTCTCTTATTTATCAATTATTTAGGATTTTATTTTAAGTCCTTGGTTCATATATTATTCATTTATCTCCCTCTAATTTTCATCCCCATGGTTTCCTATGTGACTACTCCATGTCAGCTATAATCACCACCATATCCTTTTCCAAAACTAACAATTTTTAACAATGTACGAAGTCACTAAAAAAAATACTTAGATCCCTCTAACAATTGAATCATATTCAGCTTCAAATTTAATGTACCCTCACACATAAATTTTTAGTAATGTGCAAATCTTTTCTAGTCTTCAATAAGTGGTAAATAAACATGTCCATTAAGTATCTAGGTTGTTCAATATTTCCAAATTTTATTCACTTCATGCAAAACAAATTATTTCATGGAGTCTAAAATAATTGTATTCAAGTCTAGTTAGTCATACTACTTTCAAATTACATAACTCACACTATTTTTTTCATAATTTTTTTCATGAATATGAGAAAATATAATCTCCTCTATAGACACTTATATTATTACAAATTCTTCCTCTGTAAACCTATGTATACTTAAGTATATCCAATTATCAAGGTCCCTTTGACTAGGTAACCATTTTAACATATTTATATTTTGATAATGAAATAATTGTTAATAATGGTCCATGGAATATATAATTAGGATATGTTATATGTTTTAATCTATAAAAATTGTAACAAGACATCAAATTAGAATAGGAAATTTAGACATAATTAAATCTAAACTCTGTGTGATCTTATACACAAAAAAATCATATTATTTTTTATAGAACCATTTGCACTCATTACCCTTATTATTTTTCCAAATCAAACTAAAACACCATATAATAATACATTAAATGTGTGTGTGTGTGTGTGTGTGTGTGTGTGTGTGTGTGTGTGTGTGTGTGTGTGTGTGTGTGTGTGTGTGTGTGTGTGTGTGTGTGTGTGTGTGTGTGTGTGTGTGTGTGTGTGTGTGTGTGTGTGTGTGTGTGTGTGTGTGTGTGTGTGTGTGTGTGTGTGTGTGTGTGTGTGTGTGTGTGTCTGTGTATGTATGTATGTAGGTATGTATGTATGTATATCAAGAGAAGTTATACAAAGTTATACAAAGTTCAAACCATATCGCAAAATTTCTGACACTTACTTTTACAAATGCAGGGTATATATAGACTACAAATAGACTATGAATATTTGTATTCTTAGCCTTTCATTTACTCTTCTAAGGAATTTGAGGTACTCATTCAAACATCCATTCATTTAATCAACTTACATGAAAATGTATTTAATAAAAAATATGCAAATGTTTACACATGTCGCACATTTAAACTTAAAAAGTTGTGTGAGAATTACTTCACAACTTCCTAATAACATGAATCCTCTTACAAACAAAAAAAATAGTAAATTTTAAAATGTAAAATTAAATAAAATATTAGTATTTATAAAGAGGTTTGGCCTTGAAGGCTCTTGTTGTATATTAATGGCCTTTGGGAGTTTGAAGCCCCAAATAGTATTTTGCATATTGTAGGAAGTTAGAATAACCTAGAGGTGTTTTTTGAAGCCTAGCATATTTATAACCTACAAAACCACTTTTTCATATTATTATAAAATAAAATAATTTATAACTAAAAATGTTTGAAAGTTCCATTAATGGAGGTCATCTAGAGTTTGGAGGGTCAAGAGGGAAGACCATGGAAAATTCTTCCTCCAAACCTTCTTTTATTCTCTTTAATATAAATTTTAAAATTTAATGGAGTGCATGTATAGGACCTTTACAACAATCCATGATAATTCCTAGAGTTTCCAACCTTTTTTAGATTGAATGGTTGTGATAAAAATATTTAATGGTGGAGATGAGGTGATCTAAACTCAAGGGCTTGGGCCCAGATATTTTAAGGACTTTTTTGGATCATATGGTGTATAGTAGATCTCAAAAAATCCCATTTAAATAAACTAACTCAGATTTAAAATTGAATTTTATTTTAGACTTATGATATGATCTCACCCCTCTAATTGGATAAAATTAGTTAAGTCCCATTTGAACCCCATTAAGAGCTATGTCAAATCATTTAACCCTAGACATTGATTGAAATTCTCATACTAATTTATTGTTTAGATAAACCCTTGGGGTCATGAGATCCACTGATTCTAATTATTAAACTCTAAGAAAATTAAGTTCTTATAGGTTAGTTGGTGCTAGTAGGGTTGGCATGGGAGTGGGAAGACTATGAGATAAATTACGCATTATAAATTGTACTCATTTAGGTACATATGTTTTTACATGTTTTACATCTATTTACATTGATAATGTTAGTTTTTGTATTTTAAAATTTGAAGAGTGTATTTTACACTCTCAAAAAAAAAATATTTTATTGGTTTTCCTTTGTGCTAATTTTAGGGCATGACATTTGTATCAGATCATGGTTTCAATGACATGAGATCTAGGTAACTTGTATGATGGTTCATTCACTTATATTTTAAGTTTAAATTCATATTTACATGTTTATTATGTCATTTATATGCGGAAAAAATCTTTGGTATGACATCCCTTTAAATCCAACACCATTTCCTTAGGACCTGTTAGACTTAGGACACTAGATTCTTCATGCCACACAACATATTCTTGACATAATGTAGAATAGGTTACTTGTAGTGAGAGAGGTTTTAAATAGGAATTATTTACAACATTTATGTGAGGGTAATATATTGGTAGGGTAAGAGATAAAAATATTATAGAGCCCAAAATAGTGATGGTCAAATGGTGAAATAGATATAATCAGATCATCCATATCCTCACATTAGTGTGTAAAGGGAGACAATATATATTTATCACAAAATATATTACAAGTTTATTTTATGTTTAGATTACCATAATTAAAATAAATAAAATATATATTATCACATCATTATTTCATGGGTCAAGAGACTAATGTATATTCTCATGTTTTATGTAAAGTGGCTCAAACATATCATGTAGAGTGGATTTTATCTATATGTTATCACCATGAATAATAGGTAAAATGAATATTCATATCATTAAATAATAATCTTATCCTTTGGGATTTTTTTTCTATTGAGCTTCTTAAGATGCCCCCACCTACAGATATTGATTTTAAGATACACCTGGTACTTGGGATTGCACCTATTTCTAAATTACCATATCAAATGATGAAATATAAGATAGAATCTCAAGATGCAACTTGAGGATAATTTTTTTAAGTTCCTTGTACATCATATTATTTCCTAATGGTAATAACTTTCCATATTTTGTGATCAAGGATGGATCCCTTCTACTCTATATCAACTATCATGAGCTTAATGAAGTAATGAATAATTATTACCCATTTAGTAAGATTGATGACATTTTTTAATAAATATAATTATTTATATGATTCACCAATATATATTTGAATATTTGTAAATTATATATGGATTATAAAATAATACATTTAAAATATTATATTTTGAATGCAGTATGGACATTATGAGTTTAAAGTTACACCATTCAATTTTACTAATTATTTAGAAGTGTTCATAAGTTTCATGAAAGGAATTTTTAGAACTTTTATTGAACATTTTATGTTTATATTAATTTAAAAAATTTGATCTATTCATGGAATAAGGAGGAATAGGATGTTTATTTGTTGTAGGTTTTGTAGCTCTCATGAGAAAATAAGTTTTATGGAGAAAACTTTAAGCACTATCAGAGGTGAAGTTTTTAGGGCACATTATTTAAGAGCAGGGGATTCTAGTAGAATAATATAATATGCATGTTATCATGGAGTGGACATCACAAATGATCATCATTGAGGTGTGTGGTTTCATGGGATTATTAGGTTATAACTGCCTCTTTGTTGAAAACTTCTTTTAATTTATGAATCCCATCATATCAAAAGAGGAACCATATTGCCAATGCATAATATGAAAGGTGAGTTCTTGGTATGCACAGATGTTTATTTGTATGCTTTATGATTCATTCTCATGCAAGAGATAAGCATGATTTTCTATAAATATAGGAAATTATATGATTAAAATTTGAACTATGTTACACATGATATATAATTTTTAGTAGTATCTTTTTGGACATAAATTCTTGTTAAAAATAGACCATTCTAGATTATAACATGTATTAACTCAACCCAACTATCACAGTCATCAATGGTGTTGTATGAAGCTAATATGTCATTATGACATTGATATTATGTATATCAAGGGAAAATAAAATGTGGAAATAAATTATTTAATCAAGTGATTCCATGATTTGGAAACAATGATGCTTCACACTATTTTGTGAAGCTAACTCTAAAAATAACTCCTTGAATATAGTTTCTACCAGGAAGTGCAAGAGATCTTATATTTCCAAAGATCATTAAATAAAAAATATTCTATCTTTAATATTTATTTAGATGGTATTTTTTGACATAATGAGTGAATTTTCATTCCCAATTATGGTGACTTTCACAAACTCATACTGCTAGAATATCATCATGCCCTTTTTTGGCACATACTAGATTGAAGAAGATGTACACATATCTAAAGCGGTTATATCATTCCACAAGTTTACATTATGACATTGTAGATTTATTATATTGTTTCCTTTAGTGTTAGAGGGTCAAGGTCGATCACTAACATTTAATATAATTTTTATACCCTCATGATATTTTAGAATGGAAGTGGAACATGATTTACATAGAATTCATTCTAGACTATGTACTTCATCCTACCACTTTGATGTGATCATGGTAATAATGGAAATTATACTAAGGTACAACACTTTTCTCTAATGAAGACAATGTACAACACCATTGATGGCCAAGGTATTCCTAGATGACATAGTAAAATTGCATGGGATTCCTTGTAAGATCATTTTAGATAGAGATCTAATTTATACCTAGAGTTTGTACCACTCTATACGAGACATTAAAAATTTAGATCAATTTTATTATCTCATGTTATGTTGAGATACATGGTTAAATAAAGTGGATTAATCATGTATTAGAAGACATACTCTACATTTATGCGGCTGATCAAGAGTCCTCTTAGGATGATTACTTGTACCTAGTTGAGTTTTTGTATAAAAATAACTAGCACAATTTAATTGAGATGGTATCCTATAAGGTTTTATATATTACGGGTTATAGGACACATTTGAGTTAAGATCACATAGATGATAGTTTAATTAATTATCTTTCTATGTTGCAAGACATGGAAGGATGGGTCATTTAGATGTAATAGTGACATTAGGAGGCATAATAGAATCATAATAATTATGATAATGAAAATAGGATTGATAAAAACTTTACAATAGGAAAAAACATATTCTTGAAAGTGAGACACAATAAGATCCCTATCTATCATGGAATTTTTAAAAAAAATTCACCTCTGTTCAGTAGACCATTTGATATCTCAGAGACCATTAGTCTCATAACTTATTTTTTTTCCTTACCACTTATCATATCATGTGTTCGTGATGTGTTTCATGTTTTAGTCTTATGATGATATATAATTGACATTACCCATGTACATGATTTGATGGCATTATAGGTAGAGGTGAATAGGGGCATGGATTTGGAGACCATTTAGAATTTTGCTCACAAGGTGATAAGCCTTTGAATATTAATTGGACTAGGTTAAGATCCAATGGGAATTCTATTGTGAGACAACTACCACATGGGAGAATGATTTAAATGGATAGGATGGGAATTTTATATTCTTAATCTTGAAATAATCATTCACTCTCTCCTATATGGTTTGGTTCTTATCCGACCCTATTTTGGATAAGAGGAATGTGTTACCTTGTTATGAAAAGGTATTACAATGTTATGTGCTATTTATCACCATTGAGTGAATATTTTAGTATAAAAATAAGTGTTTTATATGATATTTTTGTTTCATCCCTTATCAAATTAATATTCTTGGATTACATATGGAAGTTAAAGTATTTTATTTATTTTTTGGCATGCCAAAAGAAAGAGAAGTGAAACCCTTATAACTTTAGGATGGATAGTTTTTACCCATACCTACTCTTTCTCAAAGTTTAAACCACTTTTTAGCCTTGTCTCCTAATTTCCTCTTTGGTTACTTATGATTTGAGATATTTTATCTAGGTGGTTTCCTATTATCTCTTACTTGAGGATGGATTTAATATGGTTGGGAGATGAGCAATTTTTACCTATGATGTATGAGACTTATTTTTGGAGAAGGTATTTTTGGGATTTTATGGATTAATTTGCATTAATTTGTGGATGAATTAAATATGGATTTTAATGCCTTATAATATTGTGATTATTTTTAAGAGATGGGAAAAAATAATTTACAAATTTTAGAGTTTATCTCTTGTTCCATGGAAAAAATGAATAAAAAGTAATAGTTCAACTCCTTATTTTTATGTATAGTTTGGAAAGAAAATGATTTTTTTAAATAATTCTTACTTAATATTTTTATTATATGTGTCTTAAAAGAAAACTTAATTTTGCTTCAAAATAGTTTTAAATAACATTTATTCCTTAGGTACTATCTTCCTTCTCTTAGTTTTTACCATGCTCAAATCTCTACTAAATTTTCCTAGTTTAATTTTAAAATTTATTAGACTCCACCATGATTCTAAAAAAATTCATGGTGTAGTTTTAAGAGTCATGAATTTATTTTCAAGTATTTTTGAAGTTTAAAGACTTGAATGCCCTTTTCTTCTTAATAAAATTATTGTGTTTTTTTTAATTAAATTACAAAATATATGGAAAAATAAAACTATTTAAACTAATATTATAAAAAAGTACTAAATTTTATAATTTAAATGAATTTTATTTTATTTTATTTTGGTTTCATTAAGTGGGTTAAAATAATTTCTGAAAAAGGGCTTTCTTTAGACTATTTTTTATCATAGGCCCTTTATTTTTAGAGGTAGTGACCTTCGTTATAGGGAATCCTACCAAGTTACGAAGTTGGAATCCCATGTAACCATTGTTTTCCTAGAAGTAGAAGAAAGGTTATCCTGATTGGTCTAATGAGCATCAGGCAGCTCCCCGTAGGGAGAAATAGTGGAGGCATGATAGCCATAAGATGAAGCAAGAGTAGTGAAGGTGTTGGTGGGAGGTTTTGATGGCTCTAGTATAGCTAAGAAAATTATGTTCCAAGCCACCAAGTATACATGGGATACATATGTGTTTCAACTTTCAAGGGTCATGGGGTCCCTAGTGGAGAAAATGTAAAGCCAATTTAAGAGGTAAATAAATAATGCATAATCAAAAGGACATAGACAGAGCAATGTGGTTATATAAGAAGTTTTGGATGGTATTATAGATAGATTAAATCATATAATCATTCATGGATAGAATAACTAGTTATTAGTGGTGGAGGTGACTAATGATATTTAAATGACATTGGAGGTGAATGGATCAGGCCACATGCAGGACTAGAATTTTTAGAAAGTTTGGCCCTTTAGAAAGGGTAGATATAGTGGATAAGGGTGTGAGGGGTTATAATCCCTATAGTATGAGAGTTTAATGAGGCACTATCTAATGGGATTAAGGATCTCCCTAGCCTTAGTAGATCTGTATATAATACAATATTTAGGGTTCACAAAGTGAACCAAGGCTAAGATGAGTGATGCAAGTTGGGATGTAACTTGAGTTGATTTAGACATGTGTGTGTGATGTTTGACTGATTTGAAAGATTGTATTTATGTTTTACATTCAACACTCAAATTTTTAGGTGAGTTGGGGTGTGATACATAGTCTGGGACCCTTAAAAATTGGTGTTTTATTGTTAATGGGAATGTTGACCATTTTAGTGCCATATTGGTGGTACATGAGATTGGCATTGACAAATGTAATGGTTGTATTAATGTTTTGACATTATATTTAATGGTTTTAGACATGGGTAGATGTTTTGGTATGGGTTTTAAAAGTTGTGAAGACATTAAGAGGGTTTTTGGCTCTTTTAAAAACCCAAGGTAGGGTGGTCACTTAAGGGACCTATCCCTAAAAATTTAAACCCCTTAAGGGATCCTATTTTCCATTCTACCACTTAATGTATCCCCTTTCCATTTCCACCCCTTATTTTTTAATCCTATTCCAACCCAAAAAAAATTAAAGTTTAAAAGAAACAATTAAAAATAATATTAATATTTTTTTTAAAGAGGCTTAGCCTGGAAGGTTTTGGGATCTTGAAGCCTTAAATATTTATTTGTGTATCATAAAAATAAAAAACCACTTGGAGTTTTTCCATGAAACCTAGAATATTTTTAACCTACCCATTCATATTTCCATCTTATTAAAAGATCAAAATGAAAATAAATTAATTTATAACTAAAAATCATGGATATTCTGCATTATTATAGATCTTCAAACAATTTAGAGGATCAAGACAAAATACTAAAAATAATTATTCCTCAAAATACTCTTCCTATCTCTTTAATATCAAGTTAAAAACATATTTAGGTGTTCTTAGGATAATTATAGAAATCCATAAATATTCCTTAAGTTTCTAACATTTTCATAAACCAACAATTGTGCTAAATAATATTTGATGGTAGAGATAAGGTACTCTAGCTTAAAGGGGTGGGATCTCGAATATTTTATGTCATTTAGATATTTATACATGATATTTTTATTAAATTAAGTCAACATGAAATCATAATTTGAATTTTTACTTAAGATATAATATGAGTCCTATGATGAACTAAAATCCCCCAGGGTCCCATTTTAACCCTATTTAGTATTTGGTCAAATTGTTTAACCCTAGATGCTTCTTTAATTAGTTGAGAATTAAAATATTCCCTTGGGACCATGGTTCCCATCAATTCCAATTATGCAATCACAAGCCAATGTTGGCCATATTTTGGTTGGTACAAGTGGGGATGACATGGGTATCTAATGACCCCATGATCACTTGTCATTTGTGTGAAACTATGTAAATTTGTTCAATATCTTACTTTTACATCTATTACATGACTTCATATCTTGAATTAAAATTTTGGAATCCTCCAGAGTGTTTTTAGAGCTCACAATGCATTAGCACCAAGTTTTAGCTAGGTGAACTTCTAGATTATAAGAAGAGATTTACAAAATTGTATTATAGTCCATTATCAGGTCATTTTTATAACCTAGCTAGATTATTTAAGAATACCAACATTTTTTTATTTAATAATTCAAACTAATATTCATCATATAAAAGGATACAACATATCCATATTATATTCATATGATTTTATGGCATCATTAAGTCATAAAAAATAGTTATTTAAACAAATTAATTCCACTAAATTAAATACAAAATTAAAATAAGCAACAGTCCACTTGGGTATAATTAGGTACTATAATATGTAAAATTTCTTAAACATGGTATTGTTTACAAAAACCTAAAATACAACATGATGTAATAATGATTACACATGAATGTCAAAAACCTCAATGATAATGATCAATAAACCGTAGCATAAAATATGCAATAATAATATGGATTAATGTAACACAACTCCATATTAGTTTTATTAGAAATGAGTAAGCATCAATGATTGGTCTAGATCATTTGTAATGAAAGAGAGCGTCATCTGGAAGCTTGACCGTTAACCACATACCAATAGTCTCCTGCACATCTCCCCATTAGGAGTAGTCCTTCCTTTCATAAAGGGGCAAATAATGACAATGTGGGAATTTAGAACCACCCAAGAACAAATGTGAAAGTACAATAAATTTACATAAAACCATTCATATATCCAATATGACTATTAAAAAATATGTAAATAAGAAAGTATAGTGGATAGATAATGTATATAATTATAACATCACTTTGGATAAAGTATTTATAGTATTTAAATTTGAATGAATTTAGGTCATTACCAACCTAAGATTTACTCTATCCTTTAACATCTAATTATTAATAAGATTCTTATCAGACTGATGATAGGTGACTTATAATCAGGAATCCTTCCTATCACACATCATCCTTCAAGGAAGAAGAAATGATCTTAACTATGCTCCAGAAAATCAATAACACATTATGATTACAATCATATCTAACAAAATTCCTATGCTTTATCAAAGATTTTAGGATAGTTTAATTATAACATGATTTATTTTATTTACCATATAGGAATTCAAGATCAAATAATACATAGTTTTTAATTCCATATCTCATAAAAATGTTTCTTATATTATAAGTTCTATTCAATCATGATTATTCATCAAGCCTCATTTCACTATCATATCATACACAAAAAATTACTTAATGTGCTACAATATTTCATAAATATAGTTGATATAAGTAAATATTATATTATGATAAGCTATAATACTTTCATATGTCCAAACATGTGTCCATTTTCCTCATCAATATCAATATCCAATTGCCTTATTTTGTGTTCATAATATATATTATTGACACAATTAATTTATGTAGACATAAAAATTCATATCCAAGTTTAATAAGGCTTTATATTTAAATAAAATGGCATATTTTATTGTACCCCTAATCTGAGACTATTCTAATACTAAAATCCATTACTCTTTTCCATTTATAGGACCATTGGTAGTTTTGCCAACTACCTATAAGTCTATAGATGGAGAAGCATAATACACAGTTTTATAAATAGATAATTAACACCATTAATTCTTAGACTTTTGTTAAATGATTAAATTACAAATTTAATAATGATAACTTTTCATCTTAAAAATTTAAGGTTCAAAACCCAACTATGGTCCATCTTTGTCTTCATCATGTTCTAGTGTTTTAAACTTTAATGTCATATATTATCTAATTGATTTCCTTTCATTTATAATGCAATTTCAATATAAAAATAACACATTTTAACCTTTAATCATTTTTAACCCTAAAATATAGATTGGGGAATCTAAGGTTAAAGGGGATAGAGATAGCCTAGGGAACAAGGGTGATAAATTATGTCTATAGTATGCCAATTAATTTTGAAATTTAGATAAATATATACTAAACTTATTAAGTTGAAATATGCTAAAAAAATAAAATATAGATATGCTAGATATTTCAATGGTAATTACAACAAGATAGTTAATTTTGATGCAAGTGGATTATAGTTTAGTCATCAAATTCTAGATCAGACACTTTTATGACCTCAAACACTTTCATATACCTAAAATGGTTATATCAACATAGCTATCTAGCCTAGATAAAGGTTTCTTACATGGAATACCTACTATATCTAGATGAAACCACATGGAATATTATGGATTCTATGTCACCTTCACTCTAGTGTGTAGAGATAAAGATCATGGGTTGTCCCTCATTATCAAATAAAAAAACAATTTTATTCATATTTATAGTGGTTTTGGGGAAAATGGGTTAGTGGGCACATGGTGTTAAATTTATAAAAGACCCCTCTATTAATGAAAATTACCTACATACCCACTAATCTAAAGATAGCCTTAGAATTATTTATTTATCCCTTACATGTTAGCTTGTGTGTGCATAAGGATGCAATGTGTGATAAGTAATTACATAGTGTGATTTAGCTTGTAACTTAGAAAATGTGGCTCATTGGATGCTCTTTAATTACCTTATAATTTTAGATGCATCATCGCTATTACATGTAAACAATGGAAAATATGGAAGCTTTACTCATTTGAATGCATGATTGAATGTTTTTGGTAAGTTGCCTTGTGAGAGGTAATAAGTCATTAGGTGAAGAATAAATGAGGTTTAATGTTGTATATGTTATTAGAGAATTTAATTCTAAGTGAGCTTAATTGATTTTTAGCATTGGTGATTAATTTAATAATAATAATAATAATAATAATAATAATAATAATAATAATAATAATAATTAATAATAATAATAATAATAATAATATATTATTTATTAACATGAGGTGGAAATTTCATGTAAATAAATAATAAACTTATAATTATTTAATAGTTACCAAATTTAAATTAAATTTATTGATTTGGATGGATGGACTTGTTATTTTTATAATGGTCACTTCCCTTGGTATTTCACTATAAATAGGGTTTTACCCCTATTGTGAATCATTAAAATATGAAATTATTTTATCATATTCAACCTGCAAAACTTGTGAAGGCTATTTGACAAAAGAAGTGAGAAAATGAAGAATATGTTGGATTGGGTCTTATTTTCTCAATAATTTGACTAATCATAATTAGTTGGTTTTTAACCTCTTTGATTTTTTCCCATGGTAAATACCTACATAATATGTCAATTGATTTGTTTTCATTTATAGGCTTTGCTAATTAGTTGCATATCTAGATCCTATACATTGCTTTTTCAATTCTATCATGGAATCAGAGTCTAGGATGTGGTAATTAATTGGTAAGAATGATCTAAATCACTAGGAAAGATAAAATACAATTTATTATTATCCATTTTTAGCCTCAAATTGTGTTGTATAGTCTATGGTATGACATTCTGTAGGTTTAAAATCCAAGAAGAATTGTTTTAATGGATGGTTAAGGATTCCAAACTTTTCATTTATCATCCATAATATCTGTTGGGAAAACAAACAACAAACAGAGATTAGATTTAATTTTCAAATCTTATAGGGTGCCATTAATGTTTTAATATAGCCCCCCACTTACAAAAAATTTCAAAAAAAAATATTTAGAGCCTCAAGCTCTCTACTTTGATGTTTTTACCATTGTTGTTTCAATCTATTTAAGAGGAAATGCCTATTCCCTGGATTTCTTAGCCATTATAAACCTTTAATATTTTTTATGTTACTCGAGGTGCCATTATACATCCTAATAGGTTATAAAAATATTTTTAAATCAACAATATTTAATTTTTATTGTTTCTTTGGCATGGGGGTGGGGGTCAATTCATGAAGATCCTTCAGTTTTTAGGGCTTCTGGTGGTCTGCACAATTTATTGTACTTATAAAGGGGTTCCATATATACCTAGGGTTCCATAGTTTATCCTAGGAAATTCAAAATTGTAAATTATTTATTAAAAAAATAATATTTTGAAGGTCTATATGGATTTAACTTACAATAACTAAAAGATTTGCAAATTTTGGTAGTCTTTGGTGGCTTATTCCACCTAGTCTAAGCTCCCCTACTTATCCTAGAGCATTATAACCAACTATAAGAAGCATGAAAAGGTATGTTTATAGATCTCATATTGAATTTTTAAAATAATTTTTTATTGATTCCATTAATTTCCATGCATAAGACAATGGACCCAAATCTATTTTAAAATCTTTCACCCAAACTAGTAATTAATTTTTACTATTTATTTTTTTATGCACTGTATGTACTCATTTATATATATTTTTAATTAAAATATATATAAATAAGGTTTATTTATACATTTATGCATTTAAATTATTAATAATATTGGTATAAGATTTGGTCACTTAAGTTTTGCTAAAACCTACAACTAAGAAGATCTGAGTTTCAAAACCTCTCTAAAAAAAATTGGTATTATTGTTGATTTCATCAAATTAAATTTAATTCCATTTTTTTATTTGCATTCCAATTTTGACATGTTTAAAACCCTAGTTGGCCTATCAAACTCGTTTTGATTTTTGACCTAGTGAATGTTTTGAAAAACATAGTCATGTAACTAGTAGAAACCTAGGTTTTGCACCTTTCAGACACATATGTGGTCCATTTTGTGTCTTTAAGGATCCTATTATCAATTTTATATATTTTTTAATAATAATGTCTAGGTGGTTATTATGAGTGAGAATATTTTGATACCTATTTTAGTGCCACTTTACTTAATTTTTTGCATTATTTGGCATCTAAATTGTGAAATTAATTAGCATTGCATGTATGATTCACTTTATTTTTGTAAAATAATTTTAAAAACTAATTAAAAGTTTAATTTTTTAAATTATTCTTACATTAATGTATTTTTTCAACACTTATCACACCTTATTTTATCACAATCTTTCATAATTTTCTTACTTTGTCTAGTATTAAATTGAATAAATATTGTGTTTACACCTAGAATCTATTTTTACCATCAAATAATGTAAAATTTCACACTAAAGGGGTTTATTTTGAATAGTTGTTTACTATCTTGTTTAAAGTGAAGCTATGGCTTTACCTCATTTTTCCATAGATAAAAGCCAAATGCTTAATGTAAATAACTATAATACATAGAAAATTCATGTTAAATCTAATTTTATGGCCTAAAAGTTGTGGAGTATTATTTTTGGGACTAGAAAATCCCCTTTTGGATGTCATGTGACCATTGATCTTACCAAAGCATTTCAACAAAAATCATAGGAAGATATGTCCACTAAATTGTGAAGTGTTAAGGATGAATTCCTTCTTCACATTGGTAATCAAGACTCTCCTACTGATTCTTGGAAACTCCTTAAATCCATGCATGAGATCACACACCTCTCAAATATTATTAATTTCATTCTTGAATTATTCACAACACCTATGAAAGGTTATGAAAACATTGTTAATTTTCTTACTAAAATTAAGATCATTAAAGATTAGTTAGATGGTTAAAACTAGAATTTGATTCAGGACTAAATAATTTATTTTATCATTCAATTAGAAATTCATAAGCTTAGAAATTTCAATTCAATTTTGAATTCTAATTATCAAAATAAGAAAGATATCCCAAACCTTACCACCTTGTCTACTATCCTAATTCAAGAAGAACAAGTTATGTTAGATTTTAATTCTAAGGAGAATGCCACTTAGGCATTTCTCACTTTTAACCCTATTTTTGATTAAAAAAAATATAAACCAAAAATCTAACACTAATTTTTCTAATGGTAAAAATAGGAATAATGAATCTAGAAATAAGAACCATATACCCAAGTTTAATGTAAATTATAAGTTATGTGGTAGGTTTGGTCATAAAAAATAAACTTGTTATAAAAACAAAGACAAAGTTATTAATAATTAATCTTCAAAAAGGAATAAAGGGAAGATATATAATCAAAACAACAAGAAGAATCAAAACCCAAATCATAATAACAATTAGGATTCAAATTTTATTTCTTTATAGGTTACTTTATTTGATTAAAATAAAAATGAGTGGATTTTAGATAGTGGTGATCACACCATATGACATGCTTATCTAATATTGTTTGTGATTCTAGAGATATATCTAGACATATTTACTTAGGAGATAATTCTTTTTTAGAAGCAATTAAATAAGGAAAAACAAAATTTTCAAATGTTGTTATAAATGATGTTTTATAAGTAACTAAATTTAAAAATAACTTGTTATCTTGTAGATTTTATGCTTTCATAGTCTATATAATTGAAAACTACTTTTGGGGATAATTATGTGAATAATTTTGATGTCGACATTTTAAATCACCACCCATGATCCTTATTCAAGAGAAAGACATTATAAGGAACAACAAACCTAACATCCTTAAATAGGGTAAAGAGAGTGATCACTCAAGGTAAAGAATGAAGTAACCATTGTAAGCTCATACCCCAACTTCTAGAAAAAAAACACACTCACCACCCTAAGCCTCTCAATAGTAAAAAATTAAAGACCAGAGTTTGAATTTAACATTAGTGAAAAAATATATCTAATGAAAATTAAATTTTAGTGGAAATTAAAATTTTAACAAAGAAATCAAAATAAGTAAATAAAGCTAAAATTTGGCATCAAAGTAAAATTATAAGAGTTAAGTTAATTAAATGATTAATTTATTATAAGGGGGAATGATCAGGAAAGGGTTTGAATTAATTCGCTAATAAACACAAACAAAGAGTTTGAATAAAAAATATAAAGGAGGGGATTAAAGCTAGGGATCCAACAAAGGGTTGTAATTAAATAAGGATAGACATTTTTATAAATTTCAAAGTGTTTATTATATTTAAATAATTAATAAGTAAGTGAGGAGGTGAATTGTTATAAAAATGATATGGCTAAAAAAGACTAGATATTAATAAGAACAAAGAACTTAAGGGGGGAAGATGGGGGACGGGGTGTGTGAGTAAGGAATTTCGGTCAAAAATATAAGGACCAAAGAACCAATAAATTATTATACCAAGTTGAGGATAGTGTTTCAAGAAAGATCAAAACCTAAGCCTACATCTCTATTAAGGTTCACTAGGTGCTTGCCAATTCAATGGAATCTCTCAGTTTATGTTTTTTAAATGGTTTTATATGGAAATAACTTTATCATATTCAATTTGGATTAAATTCTTTATTTTTAAAGAATACTCTACCAAATCTTAAATTTCTTTCCTTTCAAGATGAATGTTTATTGCATGCTCCTTGATTTTGGTCTTGATGGATATCCCTATGTTTTTTATGTAGCATATTCCACATGATCACTCCAACTTGTATGCTCCACTACATAGGTTTGGGTATAAAGGGTCTTTCACTTAATCTAGGCACATTATAAGCTTATTAACTAGATGGAAGGTGGAATTGATATTATGGAAATTAAGAATTCTATCAATATTGTTGTAAATGCCTTCCACATAAGGTAGGAAATTTATTAGGTCTACTAATATGGGGTATTTTTGTTTAGGTATATATATGTTGTCTTTAGCTTATTTTATATATCTATAAAAATTTTTCCCAATGTAACCATTCAACTTAAAAACACTTTTTAAGTGTTCAATCTATTCTTCAATGTTGAATTCATCACAAATTTTAAAGTCTCTAGTAGTAAGGGTTTTCAACAACCTTACTTTTTGAGTTGGATGATGGTGTGAGGAGGCATAAAGTAAAGGTATGTATGAGTGCCTTTCTTATAGACCTTCCTAGCTAGAGAACTGTTCTCTTTCCTAGTGATGAAGACATCCAAAAAAGGAAAGTTTCCTTCTTCCTAAATTTATTTTTTGAATTAGATGATAGGTAATAAACTACTAATATGGGTTTGAAAGGATTATAAATTATCTATTCCATGGGGCCAACATAAATTGGTGTCATCAACATATTTCTTCCACCATTTAGGTTTAAAAGGGAAAAAATGAAGTGCTTATTATTCAAACTTATCCATGAAGAGGTTGACCAAAATGGTAGAAAGAGGTGAAACCATATATAACCCTTCAAAATTTTCATATATAACACCTTTGAAGGATAAGAAAGTGTAATTAAGACATACGGTTACTAAATTAGCAGTGTATGTATTTGTGATATTCAAGACCATTTCTGCTACTTCTTCTATAAGGACTTTCATGAAGAGGGACACCACATCAAAGATAACTAATAAATAATTGTCTTTCACCTTATTATCTTTGATAAACTCCATTAAATCAATAGATTCATGGATGAAAGAGGAATTATTTCCTACTAGGTGTTTCAATTTGTTAAATAAGAATTTTGTTAGACAATAGGTAGGGGAGTTAATGGTGTTGATAATAGGTCTCAAAGGACAACCTATTTTGTGTATCTTAGGGGCATCGTAGACTCTAGAAGTCACCTATTCATTTAGAAACAACTTATTATTGGTCAAGGTGTCTAAGGAAGAGGATTTTATGGATTTAGTCACCTTCTTAGTAATGCAATAAATAGGGTTAATGGCAAGTTATTTATAGCTACCATTATTGTGAAGGTAGTCCACCATCTTTGAGTCATAATATTTATGATTTAAAATAAAAGTGGAATTACCCTTGTCTTCTTTGAGAATAATTATTATTTTTTGGTTCAAGGAATTAAGATCCCTCTAATCTTCCTTTAAGATGTTAGAAGAAGAAGGTTTGACATTACACAATGCTATCATGCAATATTGCTTGACTTCATCAATGACATTGGAAGGAATACTTATTAAAACATTATCAATGATTATTACAAAATACTCTTTGGGGACAATGGGAGGAGCATGGTGAAACCTAGACCCTTTTTTAAAACATCAAAAGAAGGTTTGTCTAAAGGGTGGTTTGATAGATTGACAACTAGCTTTTTTTCCCAATCTTCCACCACTTTATTATTATTATTATTATTATTATTATTATTATTATTATTATTATTATTATTATTATTATTATTATTATTATTATTATTATTATTATTATTATTATTATCCTCCTCCTCCAAGACCACCAAAATGCCCAAGATGGTGGGAAAAGAGTCTTTTCGATCAATCAAATCCTAGATCCCAAGTGATTCAATGGTATCATGATCATAATAAGATAAAAAAATAATTAAAAATATGTATATGGGATTTACCCACAATGCCAAACCTAAAACAAGAATAAGAAACCCTATTCAGAGAGCCAATCTTATAGGGGTACTCATCCATACACTACACATCACTAGAGGCCAATGCTATGTGCTTTTCTACCTAGGAAAAATGGACAATCTCTAAGTTTATGTGCACCATTTTTATCTCTTGTATTGTCATTATAACTACTACACCCTAGGATCTTATTTGAAGTGTATTGTACACCATGTTAAACTCAATTATTGCACATTATGAGTGAAATGGAGAAGGATACAATCCTATCCTTTATTTAATAGCTTAGTATGGAGGGAAAATAGATAAAAGGTAAACCTCAACTCTAGGAGAGAGAAATTATGGAACCTATGTGATGGAACTAAGTTAAGATCTTC
>JARHVA010003600.1:847500-850000 GCA_037957365.1 Torreya grandis | reverse complement strand
TTTTTATAATGTAGGTAGTAAGAATTTTTTTGATAGGGATACCCTCTCTTTGTTGAGGTTTGTCATTGGTAGGACATGTGAAAACATGAACAACTTGGCTATATATTTGTATAAGATTCATCTTGAAATGGATTGAACTCTATAGGAAAATATCTAGTCCATATTTGACTGTGTGTCCCATGCCTGTGCATCAAATACCCTGCAAAGAGTAAAATTTCTCTAGAAAAATAAGTTTGATTCTATTTTTATGGGAAAAAAATGTCTTTTATAGACCAAAACGTTCCATTTTCTATCCTTTATTCCCAATATTTAAGCATGAAACCCCCTCCTTTCAGCTTGTTAAAATGAGACTATAATTTGTCTATAGGAGTACATTTGTCTTGCAATCTACCAACTAATAGATATCTGGGACACATCTTTGATAATGATGGTAGTGATTCATACCAATCACCTAAGATAGAGGACCATTCTAAGGAGGTAGTGGGTTTTAATTAGTATGAAGATCCTAACTCAATTCCAACATGTATGTTCTACTGCTCCTCTCTCCTAGAGTTGAGGTTTACCTCTAATTAATCTATCATCCATATTAAGTTACTTAATGAAGGTTGGGATTTTATCCTTTCTTCTCCATCATGATTAGAATGTGTAGTATTTGAGTTGAAAATGGTAGACAATACACTTCAAGAAGGATCCCATGAATATAATATATAATTAAAACATAGGAGGAAAAAATGGTGCACATAGAATTAGAGATTAGCCATTTGTCCCAGGTAAAAGAGCATGAAACATTGGCCTTTTATGGTGTGAAGTTTATAGATGAGGACCCCCATAAGGTTATCTCTCCAAATAGGGTTTCTTAATATTGTTTTAGGGTTGGATTTTTGGGTAAATCTCATGAACATAGTATAAATTATTATTTTTTCTCTTATTTGATCCTGATAGCATTGCATTCCCTAGGATCTTATCTTTGGTTGATTGAAAAGACTCTTTTCCCTCTAGTTTGGACATTTTGGTAGTCTTGGAGGATGATGATGATGATGATGATGATGATGATGATGATGATGATGATGATGATGATAAGAATAATAATAATAATAATAATAATAATAATAATAATAATAATAATAATAATAATAATAATAATAATAATAATGGTGGAAGATTTGGAAAATAAGCTAATTATCAATCTGTCGGACCACCCTTTAGACAAACCTTTCTTTAATGTTTTAAAAATGGGATTAGGTTTTTCCATTACTCCTCTTATTGTTCCCAAAGAGGATTTTTCCTAAACATTGATAGTGTTTTAATAAATCTTCCTTATAATGTCGTTGATGAAGTCAAGAAAGACTGTGTGATAGTGTTTTGTAATTTCAAACCTCCTTATTCTAAAATATCAAAGGAGGAATGGAAGGATCTTAAGTCCTTGAACCATAATAAATAAATTTTGATTCTTAAATTGAATAAGGGTAATGACACTATTTTTTAAATTATAGATATTGCATCTTAAAGCTAGTTAACCACCTTCACAATAGTGGAAGCTATAAAAAACTTACCATTAACCCTATTTATTGCATTACTAATAAGGTGAATAAATCCATTAAATCCTCTTCCTTAGACACCTTGACCAAGAATAATTTGGTTCCTAATAAAGAGGTCATTCCTATAGTTTATGATGCCCCTAAGATCCATAAAATATGTTGTCCTTTAAGACCTATTGTCAATACCACATATGCCCCTACCTATTATCTAATAGTATTCTTGTCAAACAAATTGAAACACCTAACATGAAGAAATTCATATTTCATCCATGAATATAGTGAATTGATGGAGTTTATCAAAGATAAGAAGATGCATGACAATGATTTATTAATCAACTTTGATGTGGTGTCCCTCTTCCTAAAAGTCCCCATAGAAGAAGCAATAAAAGTGGTCTTGAATCTCATAGATAGATAAACTACTAATTTAGTAACCTTATGTCTCAAGTCTACTTTATTCTCCTTCAAAGGTGTTATATATAAATATTATTAAGGCTTAGCTATGGGTTCACCTCCTTCTCCTATTGTGTTCAACATCTTCATGGAGATGTTTGAGGAATGATCTCTTAATTATTTCCCTCTTAAACCTAAATGGTGGAAGAGATATATTGATGGAACCAATTTATGTTAGCCCTATGGTATAGGTAATTTATAATCCTTTCATGACCATCTTAATAGTTTATTATTCAACATCTAATTCATAATAGAAATTGAGGAATAGATAAACCTTCCTTTTTAAAATGTGTTCATCACTAGGAAAGAAGACGGTTCTTTAGCTAGGAAGGTCTATAGGAAAGGCACCCATATAAAACTTTACCTTTATGCCTCCCCACATCATCATCCAACTCAAAAACTAGGGGTGTTGAAAAACCTTCTACTAGATCCTTTAAAATTTGTGATGAAGGCAACATTGAAAAGGAAATTTACCACTTAAAAAGGATTTCTAAGTTGAATACTTACATTGG
>JARHVA010003600.1:725000-842500 GCA_037957365.1 Torreya grandis | reverse complement strand
ACCAATGTATATCTAAATCTAGTGAATTGTGAAAAAATGTGTAACCCATGCCTCTTTGTCATGCATCCACTAATATTCCTACCATTTTGAGGTGATGGGAAGTATAAAATGGTAGTCACCTTACATCAAAAGGATAAGATAGTTATATAATCTATTTATGAACCATGTAGCATATATAAGGAACATGTCTATGTAGATATATCATTGATTATTGAAGAATGTTATAATATCAATTCCTAATATTCCAAATGTTAATCATGGAAGTTTTTAGATAGTAATGGTAATATATCAACAAGCAATCAAACACACACATAGGAACACTCAAAAGGAAATCAAAAGAGAATGGCCCAATGAGACCTCAAACGATGGGTATGTTTGAATGCCACAAAATTGAAGGGACATGGCTTAGTAAACTATTGACAAATAAAGTAATGACATAATAAAATACCAACATATAATAAATCATTACATATAAAAATGTCACAATAAGTAAACATAGGCATGGGAGCCACAATCAATGGAGCATATTCACATGCTCAAACAAGTAATAAAATGCATGACAATATAAATCAAGGAACACAGTTAAGGAATTTCAAAAAGGAATGGACAATAATAAACCATCATAACATAACATAATATCCCATGGATAATGTGATATCAAAAATGTTATGTACATAAAAGATCAAATAGATTATGAAAGATATAAAGGAATGTGTAAGTACATAAGGCCAAACATGATAATTTAAAGTGATCATAGAATAATAAAACATGGATATATTTTTATCAAAGAAGAAAATTCCCCCAATTTCCACATGACATTATAATAAACAAGGCCCAACATCTTAAATTCCATATTTCATTATCTGTGTATGCTTATATCACACTAAAATATGCATGAAACATGTGTATATATACATAAATGATATTATATATACCAACATGTAACCAACAACATATGTTCTAAGAAGCTAATGGAACATGTATATGCTAAAAAAAATTCATTTTTGAAGTTTTTTTTTTATATTTTTGGTACTTTTGGAATATGACACATTATAACCTTAAGTTGGATCCTTTATATTGTTTGAATCAAGGTTATGTAAATGGAAATGGTGTAGAGAATGTTCCCCCTCATTATTTGCATGTATATTAGAATAACCAATGCTATCATTTAGAATATGGGTCAATTTTCCTTCATGAGAAAAAGATATACCTTACTGATGTTGGTTAGTTTTATCTTATATTTGATATAACCAAAGAGTTCCCAATGTAAATGAATATGGATATATTTTTTTGACATAACCCAAACCCATTTTTGAACCACTTCATGACTACAAGCAACTGGTATTGTGATCTTTCAAAATGAAAATTTCTAACTTTGTTTTGTAAGTATTTTAGATCAAAACCAAGCTATTAACATCTTACATTGCATGTAGTTTTTATTTGTAAAGGATCAACATGGTTATGTCAAAAGTAAGCACCATCCTTAAATAATGTAATTTTAATATTTGGATGACATGGATGATTTTGATTTTTTTTATACTTATGACCTTATTCATTTTTGTAAATATTTGTATAATCACTCTATCGAAATTAATCATGAGCAGAGGTTGCATGAGGAAACCTATTATTATGATAGAAGGAAGGGAAATATTCATGTGACCCCAAATATTCAAGTAAAGACTCATCATTTCATAACTCATCCAATGCAAAATTTTATATCAAATCACTCTCATAAATTAGATCAGAGTTGAATAATTCTAGATATATTATAGAGGTATGTATACATTCTAATTTGTCCTTTTGGAAATAAGGCTTGGTATGAAAGGATGGCTTATAACTTACAAATGATCCTAAAAAGCCTAAGTCATGCAAATTTATGTTATTTTTATGGGAGATAGGTTGACTTATACCTTTCTCATGTTTTCCAAACCCTTTTCATTTATATCCATATCTATGTAAATATTGATAACCAAAATCTATATTATAGGATTTCAATTTAAGACTATTCATTTGTTGGACCGTTGTATAATGTATAAATAAGCTAGTATCCATTGGACATGTGTAAATAGATCCCAGATAGATAAATTTTAAACATGTGTGAAAAATAGAGGTAACTTCATATATCTCATGTATCCAAATTTGTCCCAAAATTATGTTATAATTTAAATCATTTGGCATAACTTGACATAAAGTAGGTATTGTGCGAGATCCTACAATGATGTTCAAGGATATTTCACCCAATACTCATCATGAAATTTTATCAAATCCTTTGATGCTAATTTTGTATGGTTCAGAGTATTTAGGGAAAATTTAAAGTAAATAAATAAAGTACATGTTGAAAATGTTGAGTCCTAAACCATTATCTATGAGAACTATTTGAACTATTTTATTGCTCACACATACCTGAATATATAGTGGTAATAATGATTAATGAAGTATTGAGGTATTAAGTCCTATTTGTTGAAATAAATATTATATTTAGTTCATTTGATATATTTTAACATGGAATCCAAATTTGGAGGCTCCACATTACTTGGTAAAGAGGTCATGTGTAATGCATCCAAAAGAATATCCTTGTAATGTGAAGAATGACACAAAAAGTCCAAGAGTTAAGTTTTAATATTAATATCATTGGAAGAAGTTGTAATACGATAGGAGGAGAAATATTATTTCATACATTCTCTTTGGAATTTTTTGGTACTAGGTATAAGTTCATTGTAAACATTATGGTAGTAAGAATTATGCAAGAATGTATCGAATTTGAAATGACCAGGTTTTGAACTCCTTAGAGATTTTATGGAATTAACCATAAATGAAACATAAAAATTAAAAACTACCATGATGTGATGTAAAATTAAGTATCTAAGAGATATATCTATATTAATAATGTTTTTAGTAAATGGGAAATTTTGATTTTTAATTTTGAACACTTTGAAATTAGAATTTAGAAAATAGTAAATCAGTAAAAAAATCCTAGATTAAATTTTTTTTGAATTCACATAGGTCAAGTTCACTAGATATTTAACCCTAAAATAGAGATTGGTGAATCTAAGGTTAAAGGGGATAACTATATCATAGGGAAAAAAGGTGATAAACTATCTCTATATCAAACCAATTAAGCTATAAAATCATATAAGCATGTGTTAAATTTATTATGGTGAGATATGCTATAAATAGAAAATACAACTATGTTATATATTTTAATGATAATTAAACAAGATACTTATTTAATTATGATGTTAATACATATCAAGATCTAGAATAGGTAGGACTCAATCTTGAAGTGGATTATAGATCAATAATTAGATTCTGGATCAAACACTTATGTGACCTCAAACACTTGCCTCAACTTTGGATAGTTGCATTTACACTTATGTCTAACCTAGACACAGGTGTTCTATATGTAATATGAATTAGATATATATTTGACCACCAATAATATTTTAGGTTTTGTGTCACCTTCACTCTAGTGTGCTCAGATATTGATCATGGATTGCCACTTCTTGTCAAATTAAAAAACCCTAGTTCTTCATCTTCATATTAGTTATGGTAAAAATGAGTTAGTGGACACATAGTGTCAAGTTATCCTAAATAACCCTCTATAAATGAGTGTTTCCTACATATCTAATACATAGAAGAGGACCTTAGACTTATGTATTTCTCCCCTATGTGTTAGCCTTTGTGTGTATAAGGATTTAATGTGTGATAATCAAGTACATAGAGTGACATGGCTTATGACTTATAAAATGTGGCTCATGGGATGCTCCTTTAATAATTTAGACTTGTACATGTGTTATCACTATGACCAATATTTAAATATGGGGAAATAGGGGAGATTTTCTCATTTTAATGCTTAACTAAATGTTTTCTGTAAGTTATCTTGTGAGAGGTAAGAATTTGGTAGGTGAATAATGAATGGGGGTTGATCTTGTATATATACCAATCCTTTTAGAGATTTTATCACATTAAATAACTTAGGCCAACCATAGGAATACATTTCAATTTAAAATTGAATGACTTTAGGGCACTATACACTTGCATTGGAATAGGTCACTAACATCAACATAGGTGTCTAACATGGATGTAAGTATCTAAAAAGATGGAAAATAAGCACAAGTTATAGATATGATAGAAGGTCTAAGTCATTAGAATAACATTGGTCTGATTAAGAGATGAGAAATAGGCATAATGAGACAGTTTATGCGAGCCATTCAATAGTGGGAAGGTCTAGAAGTTGAAGTTACATTCATGATATTCATTTTTTAAGTGTACAAGACTGAGGTGATATGTAATTCTAAAAAGTGTCTACGAATTGATGTTTTGTGTCAAGGATCTCATGCATTACTAATTGAGTATATAAATAATAATCTACATGTCTATTTTTAGATATAAGTTTATATTAGAGAAAAGGGATATTTGATCTTACACATTTTCATACTTTTCATACCCCTACCCTCTAACACCATCCTTCAAAAAACTAAATACAAAATATATACTGGTGTCATCCACTTTTATAGACCTTTGGGTGATATTCAACTCTTACCCCTAGGTGTATATGAGTGCATAACTTATAATAATATTAAAAAAATCCACATAATATGCTAATAAATGAAATATAATAGTTTTGTCTTAAATGTTTCCTTATATGTTTAACTTATAATAATTTATACTCTGTGAAGGTTTATATCACACCAAATTTTATATTAAGTAGCTATAATGGCCTAGAGTAAATTAGTAGATCCACATTTAAGAGAGTAAATAATTGAGTATCTAGAATTCCCAATTTTACAAAATCATATATTGATCTTAAGTTCTCAAACATGTCTCTAAAAGGAATTTGAGGTTACAAGTCATTTTTTCATTGATAAATGGAGCTAAAACCATATGGTTATTTAATTTTAGACACTATTTTATGGATTATATAGCATCTTAGTAGACCTTGGTTTTTCCTTTTAGTTTTGGACCTTTCCCACTTTCCAAATTATTGCATCTACTTTATCTTGTACCTTTTGGCCTATATCTTGGTTTAATCAATCTTATGTTGATGACCCAAACCTTCTATATTTCCCAAAATACATAAATCCTACTTAAATTCCACTTCCACAAGTTTTGAATTTGTACCTACTTTTTTGGTTCCTTGGACGCTAGTGTTTGGGATAGACACTTATGTTGATGTTAATGTACTACTCTGATGAAATTATTTAGTGCCCTAAATTTATCTAATTTATAAACTAAATTTACCCTAATATTCATCCTAAGTTCTTTAATTGAGTTACTTATCCAAAAAGATTGATATAAATAAAATATCAACCCTCATTCATCCCTCACCTAGAAAATACAAAAAAAAACCAAGGTAAATTATCAAAAGCATTTTATCAAGCATTAATTTCATAAAAATATATATATTCTATCCTATTTCCATATCAATCATAGGAAAAACACATCTACAAGTCTAAAGCACTAAAGGTGTATCCCAAGAGCTATATTTGTTAAGTTACAAGATAGGCCGCTATTGTACTTGCTTATCACATATTTCATGATTCACACATAAACAAACACATAGGGAAAACTATATCAGTCTGAGACCATTTCAAAGTACTATATATATAGGTAGTTCTCATGGTTAGAGGGGTCTTTGGTCTCATCCTGACACAATGTGCCCACTAACCGATTTTTACCCATGGTCACTATGAAGATGAAGAACTAAGGTTTTACAATTTCATGAAGAGTTATAGTCCATGACCTAGATCTGAATGCACCAGAGTGAAATCAAAGAAAAATATAGAAGCATATAGGTGGTCACATCTTATTTTATTAGGTATTCTATAAAAAGGACCTATGTCCAACCCAAACACTAACATTGATTCAATTGTTAAAGGTGGTGCTATTGTCTATGGCTATAGAGGTACTCAATCCAAAATTTGGTGACTATTTTAGAAACTTATTCTAGTCTAAATTTTGCCTAATATAGATCCAAAACTATAGTAACATTAAAACTAGATAAGTATGTTACTTATTTTTCATTTTAATATCTATCATAGTTATGTTGAATATAGAGTCTGTTTCAACCCTAAGGTAAAAATAAAGTTACTAAGAAAGTTTTAACATGAAATATTTACCTTTTACAATGTTGGGATAAATTTTAACCACTTCCCCTATTTTTAAGACATTTTTTGAAAGTGGTTATGATTTAAAAGTGTTGAGAGAATTAGGGGATTATGTAGTTGAAACCTCCCTTTTTTTTTGCCTTATTTTGTGGGGATATGGTTATCTCTATGGTTATGGTGCATTTTTTAGGGGATTTTGAAAAGTATAAATAGGGGTGAGGGGTAACACACTATTCATCACATTTTACATCTCATTTTGAGCTCTATAATTATCTCTTTGATCAGTGAGATCAGGTTTGAGGTATGGCTTAGCAAATTGGGAATTCTAGTGTGAATTTAGGTTGGATAAAATTATCTCTATAAGAGGTTCTTGTTGAGAGTTGTCTTGTACTCTTGTTTATTATTTAGAGATTCTTGGTGGACGTATCCTACATTGGGTGAACCATGTTATCTTGGTTTTATACGTGTATTTGCTTAGATCTAAATTTTATTTCATATGTCTCTACTATTGTGATTTTGAGGAATGAATTTCATGTTATATTTTATTAAATAACTAATCATTTATTCCTAACAATTGGTATCAAAGATAGCTTTAGTAGTTTTCCTAAAGTGGTGAATCATATGGAAAGATATTAGCTTAAGTGGGAGCTATGGAAAATAATGGTAGATTTAGAGTTGAAAATTCAATAGACAAAATTTCAAATTGTGGAAGATGTAGATGGAAGCTTAGTTTTATTAGAAGGATCTTCATCACCATTTGATGGGTAAAATAAGCAAACCTTTAGGTATGAATAAAGAAGATTGAAATTTTCTCGATAGGAAGGAACTGAGAGCCATACAGTTATGCCTTACATCTTTAGTTTCCTTTAATATTTTATAAGAGACAACCACATTTGGTATGATGAAGAAATTAGAGGAGTTATATGAAAAATCCTCTACGTCTAATAAAATATTTTTGATGAAAAGGTTATTTAATATGAAAATGTCTAAAAATGGTTTTGTCGCTGATCATTTGAATGACTTTAATATGGTTTTAAGTATGCTAAATTTTATTATTATTAAATTTGAAGATGAAGTTAGGGCTTTATTGATTTTGTGTTTCTTAGCTGATATTTGGGATAGCCTGGTTATGGTTGTAAGTAATGCCATCCATAATAAGGTAAGTTTAAAGTTTGAAGGTGTTATATGTGTGATTATTAGTGAGTAAATGTGAAGGAAAAACACTAGGGAATAATCTTTAGGGAATTATTTTATGGTGGAGACTAGAGGGAAATAAAAGGACAAAAGCAAAGAAAACCATGGAAATTCAAATGGTTAGGGAAGATCTGAATCTAGAGCCAAAAAGGTGTGTTGGCACTGTGGGAAAAGTGGACACATAAAGAAGGGATGTTGGGAAATTTGAGACAAAAAGACCAAACATGAGGAAACCAAGGAGGAAAATATGAAAATAGGTACTATTAGTTAGGATGCTTTAGTTGTTTTCTTGGATAATGTTTCTAAATCTTGGATATTAGATTTAGGGGATTCTTTTCATGCCACCCCACATAGGCATCATTTTACTAATTATGTTTAAGGAGACTTTGGACATGTTTATCTTGGTGATGATGAACCATGTAGTATAATAGGGAAAGGTTTTTTTTAGGTGAATATGCAAAATGGGAACATATGGATACTAAAGGATGTCAGACATGTTCCATAGTTAAGGCAAAATTTAATATCAATGGGGCAATTAGATAGTGAGGGTTATTCAACGTTCTTTACAATAGACTCTTGAAAAGTTACCAAGGGTGATCTTATGGTTGTGAGAGGTAAGAAAATTAGCACTTTATATTTGAATAGTAGTTTTGATCACTATAATTTAGTTTCTATAGATGGAGATGCAACTCTGTGGCACCACAGGCTTGGTCATATGAGTCGAAAGGGCATGGAGATATTGAAAGACAAATTGATTGTATTGAAATAGGTTTACTTGTAATTTTGTGATGATTTTGTGTATGGGAAGTAGAAGTGTGTTAAGTTCCTAAGGGTTAGACCTACAAAGAAGGAGAATAAATTGGATTTGGTTCACTTAAATGTATAGGGGCTAGCTTAGGTATCTTATATTGGTGGTTTGATGAAACTAGGAAAGTTTGGATTTATTGTATTAAGATTAAATCTAATGTATTTGAAACATTCAAAATATGAAAAGTTTTAGTTGAGAATGAAACTGGTCTCAAGTTGAAATGTCTCAGGTCAGACAATGGAGGTGAGTATTGTAGCAAAGTGTTTGATGATTATTATCCATTGAATGGAATCCATAGGAAAAGGATGGTTATAGGGACACCTAAAGAGAATGGCGTGTTACAAAGGATGAATAGGAAAATCATGGAGCATGTTAGGATCATGAGGTTTCATGAAAGTCTACCCCTAATGTTTTGGGTAGAACCATTTAGCACAGTAGTATATTTTGATTAATAGAGGACCTTCAATGCCTTTAGATGGAGGCATACCTAAGGAAGCTTGGTATAGTAAGAAAATTAATTATTATTTCCTTAGGGTTTTTTGATGTGAAGAATTAGTTCATGTTCCCAAGAAAGATAGGACCAAGTTAGAAAACAAGTTTGAGAGATTCACCTTTATTGGTTATGGTGAGGATGACTTTGGTTTTTTTTTTTTGGAGTCTTAGAGATAAGAAAATATTCCCATCTAGGGATGTTGTCTTTAAATAAAAAGTCATGTATAAGGATTGATTGCAAGAATAGGAAAACAAGAGTACATAGTGTTGGATGATATTATGAATGGTAAGGTATACAAGGAGATAGTTCAAGAACCTCCTACATAGGAACCCCAAACTCCTATAGTAAGAAGTTATCCTAGGGTAATAAAAATTATTGAAAATTTTTCTGTATCTTTGAATTATTTATTACTTACTAAAAGTGGAGAACCAAAATGTTTTGAGAAAACAATGCAGGCAAATTCTAGGGAGAACTGGGAGAAATCCATGGAAGAGAAACATAGTACTCTCATGGAGAACCAGATGTGGGATTTGATGAATCTACCAAAGGGAAAGAGAGCATTACAAAACAAGTGGGTATATAAAATCAAAGAAGAGGATGAAGGAAAGAAAAGGTACAAGGCCTAGTTGGTGGTTAAGGGATTTGCACAAATGAAAGGTACTAATTTTGATAAGATTTGTTCTCCTATTATTAACATGTCTTCTATTAAAACTATGATTGGTATAATTGCAGTAGAGGATTCACACTTAGAATAGTTAGATGTAAAGAATGCATTCCTTCATGGTGATTTAGAGGAGGAATTATATATGGATCAACCATAGGATTATGAGGTTGAAGGTAACGAGAAATTGGTGTGTAGACTAAAGAAGAGCTTGTATGGCATGAAACAAGATTCATGACAATAGTATAAGAAGTTTGATAGTTTTATGTTGGAACATGATTACTCTAGGTGTCATTCTGACCATTGCATGTATGTCATGATATTTGAGTATGGTAATTATATTATCCTATGCTTGTATGTAGATGACATGTTGGTTTCAAGAAATAATATGCAATAGATTCAAGTACTCAAGAAGTAGCTTGGTGATTCCTTTTCTATGAAGGATTTGTGTGTAATGAAGCAAATCCTTGGTATGATGATAACTCAAGATAGGAAGGAAAGGAAACTAATATTATCCTAGGAATATTATGTGAAGAATGTTTTGGAGAGGTTTTGTATGTATGATGCTAATCTATTTGGGACTCCTTTGGCAGGCCATTTCAGATGATCAAAGGAGCAGTGTCCCAAGATAGAAGAAGAAAATATAAAGATGTCCAAGTTACCTTACTGATCATTAGTTGGTATCCTAATGTATGTTATGGTTTTTAGTAGTCTATATATTTCCCATGCAATTGGAGTAATAAGTAGTTACATGAGTAATCCAAGTTATGAGCACTAGGAAGAAGTGAAGTGGATTCTTTGATATTTGAGAGGAACCATGGATACAACATTGTGCTTTGGTGGATTGGACACCAATTTTTATGGTCATGTGGACTTGAATATGGCTGGGGATGTTGATAGTAGGATGAGTTTGATAGGTTATTAATTTACTATCAAGGATATAATAGTTAGTTAGATTTCCTAAATATAGAAGGTTGTAAATTTATCAACCATAGAGGCTGAGTATGTTACTACTACATAGGCTAATAAGGAGATGATTTGGTTACAATATTTACTTAATGAGTTGGGGAACAATTAAAAAGTTGGGGGATTACATAGTGATAGTCAAAGTGCTATACATCTATCCAAGAACTCTACTTTCCACTTGAGGATGAAGTACATATAGTTGTGGTATCATTTCATTAGGAAAGTTTTGGAGGAAAATAAGGTGAAGCTAGAGAAGATACATATGTCCCAAAGTCATATAGATATGATGAATAAGGTATTCACATTGGAGAAGTTGAGGTTATGTTTTGCTTTGGTTGGTCTTCATGAAGATCATGGATTGTTGAATTTTATTCAAGGGGAAATGAACTCTAAGTGGGAGATTGTTGAATATGGAGTCCATTTCAACCCTAAGGTAAAAATAAAGTTATCAAGACATTTTTGACATGAAATATTTACCTTTTATAATTGTGGGATGAATTTTAACCACTTCCCCTATTTATGGCATATTTTTGGGAAGTGGGTATGATTTAAAGGTGTTGGGAGAATTAGGGGATTATGTGGTTGAAACCTCCCTTAAATTTTACCTTATTTTTTGAGGATACGGATATCTCTATCATGGTGGCACATTTTTCAAGGGATTTTGAAAATTATAAATAGGGGTGAGGGGTAACGCATTATTCATCATATTTTGCATCTCATTTTGAGATTTATAATTCTCTCTTCAGTCTGTGTGATCAAGTTTGAGGTGTGGCTTAGCATCTCAATAATTTTGGTGTGAATTTAGGTTGGATAAAGTTGTCTCTATAATATTTTATTATTGAGATTTGTATTTTAATCTTGTTTATAATTGAGAGCTTCTTTGTGGACATAGCCCACATTGGGTGAACCATGTTATATCAGTGTTATGTGTGTATTTGGTTAGATCTAAATTTTATTTCATATGTCTCTATTTTTGAGGTACTAAGTAATGAACTCCATGTTATATTACATAATTAATCACTTATTCCTAATAAATTGAACTTATTATTTTTATCATAATAAATTTTATAATATATTATATCTAATTTTAGCTTCTAATTGGCCTATTATAGAGATAGTTTATCACCCTGGTGCCATTAAGTTATCTCTATACCCTTTAATCCTAGATAACCCTAATATATATAATTTTAGGGTTAAATTTTTTTTGAACCCAATATTTAAACATCAAACCCTAGGTCAATTAGGGTTTTTTATTATTTTTTGTTTTCTTAATTACTATACTTAAATGAAAATTATAAAATTTTCATTTGTGAAGCAATGGAAAATGTTAATTCAAAAACTTGGTTTCAAATGAGAGATAAATAAGCATTGATTAATCATCTCAATAATAACAAGAGATTAATGGGTGTATTTTTATATATTACAAGAGATGAAATAAGAAAACATGATAAAAGTAAGGATTATTCACCTAGTGATAGTGAGTTCTTAAAAGGTACTATAAATGATTACATACCAATAAATTTACCTACATCTAGTTGAGGCATAAATTATGTCTTCCAACCTTTGATTCCTAAAAACCAAAACAATATTTCTACATCTATCATGGAATTAAAAAATGTTTGAACTCAAATACTAGCTTCAATGCCTATTACTACTCAAACCATGTTTACATTCCCATTTTGTGACTACTCAACTTACTAATCTAAATCCTAATGGTTTTATATTTTAAAAACTCATTAAAGATATAAATAACTTATATGAGAAGGTTACAAAAATTGAACAAGATGTTTTAAAATCTCCTCATGTTATTGATTCAAATGATGTGTTGCATAACCCTCTTGCACTTAAGATATATTTTCACCCTTTTCCAACTAGTTTTGTTTCACTTAAGTTTCCATTTTATGATGGAAAGGGTGATATTGAATTTCATCTTCAATCCTTTTATGTGGAATGCCTTGAATATGCCTCAAATTATAAACTTTTGACCAAATTATTTCCAACAAGCCTCAAGGACTATGCTTTGAGTTTATTCTATGATTTACCTCTCCTATTTGTGAAAGAATTTAAACCTCTTGGAAATCAATTTTTGGCAGACTTTTCCATTAGTATTTATACAAAGGTTTCTATCTTCAAATTGACAAAATAAAATAGGGAAAAAATGAACCTATCAATGAATATGTCTTGAGGTACAAGACAATGTTGGATAAAATGACCAATCCTATGGAAAATAAAGAGTTTCAAGACATATTCAAGAAAAAATTGCTTTCTCATTTGCATGAGTCTATTATTTTCAATAATTTAAAATATTTTGATAAAAATTTCCATGATTTATGGGACAATAAAATGAATCTTATTTCATTGAATAAGCTTAAGTATGCAGTAAACACACTAACTACATTTGCATCCACTAATAAGTTTACAATCAAACCATGTGATAAATTAAAACCTCCTAAGCCTAAAAAGGAAACAAACACCATAGTTTACATAATTTCACACCTTCCTACTTGGAATTTCTTATAAAATTCATCAAGGAGATATTTATCATGTTTATCTAAGTCTCCAAATTCATTACTCCCATTGTTATCATGCTTACCTAAGTCTCTAACTTCAGTTTTACCATAGGTAATAGAAAGTTAGCTTATATCTCTCTCTCATCCTATATAGCTTGATATGAGTCATCCTCTACCCAAAGGATATGATGTGAATGATTATTATGATCATATTTAGTGACTATGACATTAGAAGAATAAATGTTTTACCTTGAAGCATAAAATACAAGACCTTATTGATGATTAAAATATTTCATTTGATGATCCTCCCAAGGAATTAGGTTCACAACCTAGTGATCACCAAATATAGAAAATATTTAACAAACATTTACAAGACGATTCTAATAAAATACCTTAAGTGAAAATGGAATATAATGCTCATCCTCATACATCACATTGTGGTCACCCATTAGATGTAATTATTGGTTATTACACATGAAATATACTTCTTATGGTTTAGATACCCTCTATTTATTTTGATGATACCTTTATAAGTCAATCTTGCACATGTGGTTATTACTTTTTCAATTATACCTTCCATGGGCATCTCCAATATGTTATTGTGAAGACCTTGGATCCATACACTTTGAGTAGTACCTTCTACATTGCATGGGTGCGTTAAATACATTCATGCCAATTAGGTAATTATAGTTTCTAGAATTAAATATTAGCATCCTCTTGAAAAAAAAAAAAAAAAGAGTTATACCTAGGTAGATAACTACCAAGACTACTAAGGCAAATTCACCACAAAAGGGTAATCAATAGACAATCCCCTTTACTAGGTGGACAATACTTGAGAGACCATTACATAAAATACATATAGTGGATTCTATGGATTCCTCATCTAATACACACCATATGTAGATATCTAGAGAAGTTACACATGTTCTTATTACTATTATTCCAAATAAACCACAAAGCACATAGATATGGGTCTCATCAACCCCTACTGTTCATATTATCCCCTCATGACCATAGAGTCATATTATACATACACAAAAAATCACAAATACTACAATGATAGATATTACACCTATGCATGCTCCTCAAAAGTGTGTCTAGATAATTACACTAGGTTCATATTGGGGAAATGTCTATGATAAAACTTTGGATGAGATCATAGGATAGTATTTCCCTTTCACATTCCAAAAATACCAAAAAAAAAAAACACAAACATTCAAAAATTTAGAAATGTTTTTGGCACCTAAATATTATATTTTCTCCCTAGATTCTTTATGTTAGTTTTATGTTGATGTATGGTATATCAATTAGTCATACATACACGTGTGTCATGATTCTATGAGAGTGTGATATATGCATACACAAATAAAGGATCTATTCCTAATTCATATTTTGGGCCTTCCCTCTACTCATTTCATGTGGAAATTTAGGGAATCTACTTATTTGGTCTTGACATACATAGGTTATATGGTTTAAGGATCACTTTTAATTTTCATTTTTGAGTACATATGTACTTACACATGCCTTTATCCATGATTATATCTTTCATAGTATATTTGATATGCTATGCACTTGACACTTTTTTATAACACATTTGATCCATGGAATACTATGATATGTTTATGTCAGTTGCTTATGTTATCCCATATGCACTTCCTTGAGTGTATTGACTTATTATTATTATCTTACTTATTCAAGCATTTGAATATTCTCCTTTTATTTTAGACCCCGTGCCTATGTGTGATTTATTTTACATTTGAATATATCATTATTTGTTTTATAGAAATTTGAATATGTTAATATTTACTTTTGTGGGCATTTGACTAAGTCATGTCCCTTTAATTGAGTGTCATTTAAACATGCCCCTTATTTGTCATCTCTTTGGACCATCACCTTTTAACTTGATTTTGAGTGCTCTTGTGTGTGTGCTTGATTTTCTTATTGATATTGTACTATTAATATTTATATGTTTCCATAATATTTATCATGCATCTTAGGATTTCATGTGATCACATTTTTCTATGTGATTCAATGATACTTTTACCTAAACATGTTATTATATATTCACACATGGTTCCATTCACATATTATATAATTGTCTTATCTTTTTGAAGTGAGCTAACTACCAATTTATATTCTTAAATCACCTCGAAAAGGGGGCATATCAGTGGGCGAGTGTTATAGAGGATGTTATTCACATTTGGCATAGTTTTCAGACTCAGTGGGGGTATGATTTATAATCATGTTATCTACACTTATTTAGTATTTGATACTTATATAAGTTTTTATATTCAATGGGAAAATGTCATATAGGCATGAATTCCACATATTCATAGTTTTTAGATTCAATGAGGGCATGATTTGGAAGCATGATCTCCACACTTATTAAGTATTCAACATACCTAGATTACAATAAGGGAATGTTTTGGAAGATTTTTATCCACATTATAACTTATATCAATTTTCATATTTGTCTATATATAGTGGGGGCATGATTTGGAATCATGTTTTTGACATTTACAAATCTTACGAATTGGCCAAAACATTATTATATGATATTGATTCATAGTTGTGGTAAAATTTTATGCATTAGTACCATTGCTATACATAGTTTCCACATGATACATATATAAGGTACATATGCTATGAAATGTGAACCTAATATTACAAAATTCAACTCAATTTTAGATTTCATAACTCTTCTATGGACTAGTAACATATCATGGAATTTTACACACTAATACCCAAGACAAACTTTTATAGACTATAATGAGTCAATCTACTACATTATTTGGGTTTATTTTGGTATGGTTGAGGTGATTAAATCACTAAATATTACCAATTTTTTAGGTTATACTTGATTTTATCATCCAGCCTCAATAGGTTATAAGTATTGTTGGGTTATACAAATGAACTAACCTCAATTGTTGGGTAGTAGCTCACCTTTTCTCCAAGGTTGGGGGAATTTTCCTTTCAATATATATTTATTTATCTCCTTATATATATGAAATTTCTATATATATATATATATATATATATATTATATATATATATATATATATATATATATATATATATATATATTTGTCTTAATATCAATTTTAGATCCTTATATTGATACATCTTTTCAAATCAACTTGCCTACAGGCAAGGTGATACATCGATACATAAGTGTAATCCTAAATGTTGCTCTTTAAATTTTAATCAATTTTAAATACTTTAAATTTTAAATTATATACATTTATTATGAATTTTAACATGCTCTTGGTTGTAGTTTAGTCACTAATAAAGTACTCAAGTTAGACTCAGGAAAAGAAAAGTTATGTTATACACACCCATGTACACATTACATTCCTTTAAACTATTAATTTCATTATTAGATTAAAGAGGGGTGGTAATATAGAGAATATTTTATGGATTATATAACACATTAATATTTCACACTTGGAAAACTTAGACCTTGGTTGTTTATCTTAGGTCAAAACCTTTCTTGATTTTGGAAGTCTCACATCTACTCTGTCTTATGCCCCTTTGCCTATCTCTTGGTCTGGCCAGTCTTATGTTGATGACCTAGACCTTATATCTTGTCTATAATTCTTAAAACCTACTTATCTTCCACCTATACAAGTTATATGTTCATATCTACTTTCATGTTCCTTAGACACTAGCATCTAGGATAGACACCTATGTCAATGCTAGTGTCCTACTCTAATGCAAGTGTCTAGTGACTAAAAGTAATATAATTTGTAACAACCCCATTGGGTTTTAATAGAATATAGTAAAAAAAAGTTAAAAAATTTAATTACACATATTCATCTTATAGATTTCACCAAGAGAAATATAATTATTGATCTTTAAATAATTGTATTCATTTAGTTAACCACTAGGGTTGTAGCTAATCCACATAGATAAAGATCACCATGAACATATATAACAATCATGAACAATGTTGATTAAATAATAAATAATACATCTAATCATAAATGAGATAGTATAAATTCAGCCATAGTTGATACAACATTATAACCACTACTATAGTAATATAATGAATAAATATTATAATTTTTAGCAATAAATAGTATCTCAAATAATAATACATGATACAAATTTCCATGAAACATGAGTCTCCATGACTCAAGTATCAATCTATGATATCAAGTGTAGTTTCTAGTGTAGTACTCTAGTTAGGAAGGAGAGCATCATCTGAACACTTTTAAACACCAACCATAGACCATAGATCCCCCACACTATCTCCCTCCAAGGATGGGTCAATAATTGCGGTGTAGGAATCTAGAGTGACAAACTAGAACCCATGTGTTTTAGATATGTAATATATAATGTGTATCTTAAAGAAATATGTGCTAAAATGATATCGCATAAATATGAAAACTATATCAAAATATGAAATGACAATGTTTAACTATAAACATTCCTTTGGCCAAAGTTTTCAATAGCTATTGATCTCTAGGATCAGTCAATTTCATACACATCACTCAATCAGATTACACCTCATCTTCAATTGATAGTGCTCATTAAGTGAGTGGAACCCATCACACTACTTATTTAATTTCATAAATGAGAAGGTTGGTTAATTATATTATAATATAATACCAATAGATTCAAATAGAATATTCCCTATTAGTAGATAAAAATATGCTAAGTATCGAAAGATCATTTACATACATTTAGTCCATCAAATGAAATGTAATAAATTTAATATTTCTTAATTTATTATAAAATAATAAATAGAATCATATACTATCCTCAATAGAAATATACCATTTGGGTAGAATCATATCAAGACTACAAGTTACTAAATTTAATTATGTAACTTTTATAAGTTATTTCCTCAACTTTTTTAAATAACAAACACAACTTATTTCTTATTCATATTTCACAAATATAACAAAAACACTGTCAATTAACAACTTCAAAGGATCCATATTTAACATTTTAAATTCCTTATATTTAAGGCTTCAACTTAACATCAAACACATAACAATCACCCATTTTACTTTGTTATCTAAAATACTAGTTACAAACTTGAACAACACATAAGCATCTCTTTATGGAATATAGTTTTAGATTTACTATATAATCATCAAATTAGATGCATATTCCATACATTTATGCATACAAAATAAAGACACATTTTATGATTAATAACCCAATCAATAAACATTCAAAGTGTGCATAAGGTATATTTTCCTCATCCATCAGATTAACATTTATTCTAACAGAACACTTATTTCATTTATAACTTCATAACTAAAAAAATCTTACTCTAGTGGTTCGACTAATATACATACAAAGAATTGTCATTTATATCTAGTTATCAATTCAAACACAACCAAAAAGGCTTTAGACATTATTTTTAAATTAAAAAACATAGCCAATATTTTATATCTATTTATTGTATGTTAAGTCTATAGTTATGATCGAGACATAAAGTACCTATTATAAACATATATTAACTTAGTATACACAATCAAATACATATAAAATATGTCATAATTAGTCATTGTTCAATTGAATAAATTGATAATGACATATGTATTCATAATATTTATCATCAAATAACCCATCTTTGTCCTCATAAACTATATTTTCCCCAATCCATTTCAATATCATAGACAATCTATTATTTATAAATCCCAATGCATTTTGTTTATACACACACACACACACACACATATACACTATACAACTTAGGGTATATATACACATCAACACACACAAATTATAGTATATATAAATAGGAACTTACAATGACATCCATGATGATTATGAGTTAGCTAAGGTTATGCATAATATGGGAGTTAACTGGTTTATGAATAGTTGAAATATGTATGCAGTAGATAAAAAAATTAATGTGTGTGTGTGTGTGTGTGTGTGTGTGTGTGTGTGTGTGTGTGTGTGTGTGTGTGTGTGTGTGTGTGTGTGTGTGTGTAGGCACATATACACACACACACGCACACAAACACACACATCACGCACATCACACACACACACACACACACACACACACACACACACACACACACACACACCCTTTTCTTTGCCGACACACACACACACACACACACACACACACACACACACACACACACACACACACACACACACACACACACACACACACACACACACACAACACACACACACACACACACACAAATTTGTTTAATCAACTACATAGATAATTCAACTATTCATAAAACCAAGTTAACTCCCATATTATGCATAACCTTAGATAACTCATTATCATCATGGATGTCATTATAAGTTCCTATTTATATATATTATAATGTGTGTGTGTTGATGTGTATATATACCCTAGGTTGTTAAGGTCAAAATAGTGTATATGCATACCACTACACACACAGATATATATATATATATATATATATATGTGTATATATATATATATATATATAGATGTATATGTATATGTATTTAGGGGTATGCATATACACTATACAGGACCTTAACAACCTAGGGTATATATACACATCAACACACACTCATTATAGTATATATAAATAGGAACTTATAATGACATCCATGATGATTATGAGTGTGTGTGTGTGTGTGTGTGTGTGTGTGTGTATGTGTGTGTGTGTGTGTGTATGAATAAAAGAATAACCCAAATTTCATTTATATAGCTAGACAATTCAATACACAGTCTACCCTATAGCTCAGAATAAATTAACTATAGGCTTTAGGTTTATTTAACTAAAGCCCCATATCCTTAGAATAATAAAGTAAATAATAATCAAAATCAAAATCTTATATATTATATATATATATACTCTATTAAATAATTAGAAACCCTTTTCTTTGCCGAAGGTTTTTACCATAGCTACAACACACATAGTTCATTTACACATCTACCCAAGTTTTAAAATTTGGACAAAATAGATAATTAAATCCATCCCTTATAGGGTTTGTGCAAAAATCTTAGTATGCAAAGTAAGAGGTTTAACAACTATGGTATTTTACCAAGTTTTTAGGATATATATGGGGTTCTTTAGATGGCTGATCCATCCATAGGGCCCATTATTAGTAATAAACATTATACCCACCATATAGTTTTTAATCAAAATAAAATAAAACCCTTCATTATTTTTATTACTAGAATCAAAATAACAAAACATATAAATCTTAAAACAAACCAACCTAGTTATAAAATCTCTCAAGATAATGCCAATGATTAGAGTTTTGCTTCCTCTATTAGCTCAAATATTCTCATCAAATCTCTTGTATGTTAGCCATGTTATACATGGCCTCTCCTTCATCATTTTATTCATTTTCGTCCTCTTTGCATGCCACAAAACTCTCTAATTAATCTATCATAATTAACCAACTAGTAGTGAACTAGGTGTTTCCCATGTAAACCAAATAGAGCTATTTCTCAGATGGTAGGTTTAACACTCAAACAAAGCCAAGTTAACCCTAATATTATGAATGTTCTCCTCATTAATCGAATAAAATAAATTTATATTATCAGCTTTGAACTATGCATGTCAACATTGACTTCACAAAAATCCATCGACTTATATGAAAGTATTAATCATTATATAATTCAAAGTTATGTTGATTATCTTCCAAAAAAAACTAGGCCATTTTCATAATATTAAGTACATTTAAACATAATTACCCTTTCCAAAGAATTTTACCTACTAAGTAGTGGTTAGAGTAATATGTCAATAATATAACTTATTGACTCTCACTTATTAGTAATAAACACTTTGTAAAACATAATGATTTCACCTAATCATTTAGAATATAGTCATAATCTAATATTTTATGAATATTAACCCTTCATCAATAATAAATAAAACATAATGACATTTTCAAATAATGTTATTGATTTATTTTTGACATTAGGATATATATTAATTATAAACAATAATAATCTTTTAAATATTATTATCAAATTAATCCTAAAGATCAAGTAACAAAAATAGAATCCATCTACAACTTACTATAGCAATGCACACATATCACATCATTATACTACATAGCTATACGCAATAAAGTAGTGAAGTAATTAAAACATGTATGGATTCCCTCATTCAACTAAGCAATAACATCATACAAGATAAGATATGTAAAACAACAAAATTAGTGAAATCACACAACCAAATCAACACAATCATCAATAGTAATCAAGATCACACTAGAAAGCATATTAACAATCACTTAAATGAAAGTAACACAAAACATTCTACAATTATCTATCTCTAGCATGCTAATCTACTGTGGTGTGTGCATGGGTTTCTAGTTTTTCTCTTTGTCATCCCCTAGTGTCTCCATATACACCACCCTATCCAATGATGCTCTCCCTCCATCACACTTTGAGGGATGGATCTATCCTACATCCACCTCATAATGATGAAGGTAGTTAACCTAAAACACAAATATATCCATTAAAATATTATTTTATAAACTAATAAACATGATCATAATGTATATAATATAAAAGTATAGCAAACTCATAGCTAATAAATCATGTAAATTAAGCAACATATAACTATTCCATATTTAGAATATGACATAAAACTCAATCAATCAGTAGTTAATCACATAATAACCTTAAAAATCAATGGATCAAAATGTTATTTATCTTAGATAAAAATCAATATGTCACATATTTCCCCCTAAATTTGGTTATCATCCTAATGACTCTCATTCTAAATTTAAAACATTATTTAATATAAAATAATAAAATATGCAAGATCAAATTAAGGAAAAAAATGTGAAAACAACCTTTAAAAATCATCATAGTCCTCTCAAGTGGAAATATATTCATAATATTGGTCCCACTAGACCTTGGACTGTGGTATTTCTCTATTACACAAACTGAGTTTGTGAGGATCAATTATTTTGATTGGTTCTACCATGACTACCCTGAGATCCATAACATGAAAAAAATTCCAATCCAACACATGTGTAGGATCAGAAACATGCTTTTTAGGATAAGACACATGAAAAATATTACACAAAATATCAAGAACTGGTGGGAATGCAAGACTATACAATATAGGATTGACCACTTATAAAACCTTGAAGAGTCTCACATATCTTAGTGAAAGTTTCACTAACTTATAAAATTTAATTAAGATTTTGTGAGTCTTAACTAGTAGAACCACTTTATCATCTATAGAAAACTATGTTTCTAATCTTTTCATATCAACATAGCTTTTATGTCTATCATTAGCCTCAACCAACCTCTGCATGATTATCTTGACTTGTTCTTTTATTTTTGAAAGCATCTCAGGTCCAAATACTACCTTGTCTTTTAACTTATCCTAACTGATTTGTGTTCTACACCTCCATCTATATAATTCCTCAAAAGGAGCCATCTTCAATGTTGATTGGTATGATTTATTGTAGGTAAACTCAACCAATGGAAGTTACTCCTCTGATTTGTATTGTTGATCCATGTAATACATACAAACTAAGAGCGTAAGGGGGTCACTATGAGCTAAGCATCTAGACAAGGTTTAGATTTATCTCCATTTTCTTCACTTCAAAGATCAATAGATAAAACAGGTTTTAATATCCATCAATTTGGGGGTGATAAGCAGTGTTGAAATTCAACTACATACCCAGAGATAAATTTAGAGTCAACCAAACTGTAAAATTCATCCTCAAGTATCAATTTGAAATGATATTCTCTATAAAGCCATGAAATTGATACACTTTTTTTATAAATCTCTTCACAAGCATAGGTGCATCATCTATCAAGTTAGCCAGTATAAATTATGATACCTTGGTTAGTTTATCAACTACAACCAAGTTCATATCATGTTGGTTCCATGATAATGGAAACCCTTGAATAAATTCTATGATAATCACCTACCACTTCCATTCTGGTATATCATGTGGATATAGCAATCTAACTAGATGCATATGTTCAACTTTCACATGCTAACATTCTAGACAATGAGACATAAAATCCCTTGCATCTCCCTTGATTCCTTTCCAAAAATAGAGTGGTCTAAACTTATCCATGAGCTTGATTACTCTTGGATTTCCAAAATATGGGGCATTTTGCAATTCTTTTAACACTTTGCTCATCAGATTCTCTCTATCAGGTACATACATCCTACCATTGTACCATAAATACCATCACTCTCTATTTTGAATCCATTATACCTAGGATTATAATCATTTTTAGACAATGATTTCTTGACCTAATTATATAATTTATCTCTTAGCAATAATTTGATTACTTGATCCCAAAAAGTACTCCTAATGGTATCCATAGTTGTTATGTACCTCCTACAGATTAGAGCATCAGCTGCCTTGTTCTCCTTGACTTTGATATAATTAATATAAAAATCATAATGAAACAAAAACTCTAACCATCATCTTTGATGGGCATTTGGTTTCAGTTGGGAGAGTATGTGATTGAGTCCCAAGTTATTAGTCTTAAGCTCAAATGGTTTTGCCAATAGATAATGCCTCCAAACTTACAAAGCATGTATAATTGCCATAAGTTCTAGGTCATAAGGGGCATAATTCATCTCATACAGACTTAGTTTCCTAGACTCATAGGCTACCACTAATCCATCTTGTATAAAAATTCCTCCAAGTTCATCCCCAGATGCATTAGTGACTACTAAGAAATAACCATTAAGATTAAAAAATCTTATAACTAGTGATGAGGTAAGCCTCCTTTTTAGTTTATAAAAGGCTATCTTACACTTGCATGACTAGATGAAACTCTGATTCTTATGTTGAATAAAGGTAATTGGATTAGTTATCTTAGAGAAATTTTGAATGAATTTTCTATATTATCCTATTAATCCCATGAAAATCCTTACCTCATGCACATTAGTTGGTGTTGGACACTCCATTATGGCTCTTATAATTTATATATCTATTAGAATACCATCCATAGAGATAATATGTCCCAAATACTACACTTTATTCTATAAAAATGCACACTTAGCCAATTGGCCATATAACTTATGCTTTTACAAACACTATACAACCAGCTCTAGATGTTGTAGGTGTTGTTCATCATCCTTAATATAGATGAGGATGTCATCTAGAAAGACCAAAACAAAATGATCCAATTAGTCTCTAAGCACACTATTCATAAGATTCATAAATGTTTCTAGAGTGTTTGTCAATCCAAATAGTAACATTGTGAACTCATAGCTCCCATATCAAGTTTTGAATGTTGTTTTTGGAATATCCTCATCATGGATTCTTAACTAATAATACCCTTCTCTAATATTAATATTTGAAAATATTGATTCTCCTTGTATTTGATCAAATAGATCATCAATACAAGGTAGTGGATATCTATTTTTGATCATTTATTTATTCAACGTCATGTAATATATACATAAGTGAAGAGTATCATCCTTATTCTTGATAAATACAACTGGTTCAACCCATGGTGATACACTTGATCAAATTAGTCTTTTCAATAAAAAATCCTAAAGTTGTGCCTTTAACTCAACTAATTTAATGGTTATCATTCTGTATGGGCCTTAAATTATGGTTATGATCTAGGTATGATATTAATTAAGAAATCAAACTCATGCTTGGGTGGTAATCCTTGTAATTGTTTTGGAAACATTTCATGAATGTTCCTTAGAAAAGGAAAACCTTTGATGGATGTTCCCTTATATTCCCCCATCTCATTTATCATAATGATAAATGCTTGAGATCCCTTTCTTTGAGATTTCTTGAGTTAAATAGTATAAATATACCTTAGTTTCAACTCCCTTTTCTCACCCTGAATTTATGTCAAATTTTTGAAATCATCTTAAAACTCAACCTTCTTGAGGTAATAGTCAACTTTGGATTTACGATTCACAAGCCAATTGACTCCTTTGATCATATTATATTACCCTAATGGTGTTATAAAAAGATCCATTATTAAAGTGAATTTAAGTAACCTAATCTCCACTTTGACTATATATTTGTCAACTTGTAATTAGACTCATTCCCATACTCTATTGACCATTCATTTACCATAACTCCAACATTTTATAGACAATTTACTAAGCATTTTGAAAGCAATGAAACATTTTGTAGTTATCGTATCAATTAAAATAGAAATTATATGATTGAATAAAATACCTAAAAATTCTATGGTTCAATCTTGATACTTAGGCTGATGATTGTGAATAGCTACATAAATCCACTATTGAAATGTACCTTGATGGAAAGTAGAACCCTTTTTCATTGACTTGTCTTGAGGACACTCTCAAGAATTATGGTCACCTCCATATATGAAGCAACCTCCAACTGGTCTTCTCTTGTCATACTATTGGTTTCCCTTAAAACCAACCTTGGAACCATTTCCAAGGTTCTTATTCGCTAAACCATTATTAAACTTGCCATTCTGATTTTTGTACTAACTCTTAGAGTCTCCACTCCTTTGCTCCTAGTTTTTTTTGAAAGTTAGTCTAGAACTTCCAATTTTTTTTGAACTTATCTCTTACTTGGGTTAGATATTTTAGTTTCTTCTCCTAATTGAATACCTTTTCAAATATTTGATCCATGGTAGATACACCATGTACATCTACTTAACAATCACTTTGTGGTTTCAATCCCATGATGAAATTCTTAATCCTAAACCTCTCATTTGCTTGATACTGAGGTACATACTTAACGATCTTGGTGAATTAATCATAGTATTCATTCACCAATAGATACCCTTGATTAATATTATGAAAATCCATAATATTTTGATTGGAGTACAATTTTGGAAGCCATAGTGACCTAAAAAAAATCACAAACTATTCCCAAGTGGTGATGGTTGAGTCTAGGTTCATCTTAAGCTTCTTACTTGCCCACCAAGTTATTGCTTCACTAGCAAGTTGATAAGCTCTCTAGACTAGTTTGGTTACTTCAAAATAATTTAAAATCCCAAAATATTTATCCATTTCAATTAGACACACTTTAGATCCATCACCCAATATAGTTGCACTAATCTTGGGTGGATTCACCTTTTCCATATCCCATGCCAAATCTATAGCTACTCAAGCTCTAACATCCTATGATTCTTCATCATTCCACTACTCTTGAGGATGTTCCTACTTAGAGGGATGCTCTTTAAGTTCCTCTATATCATTCTCCTCTTCATGGCCATACACTTCCTATTCTAGGCCCATGATTCAGTCCCTAGTTTCTTACATGGTCGTGAGGATTTGGTCAAACTTCATAGTTTTTTTCCACAAAAAAATGATTTGGATCAATAGTGGGTTTGATATTTTAAGTACACTCACCTCCTAGTCTATAATTTACTATTTTTCTTCCTTATTAATAAGAGACTAATTTTGCATTAGCTTGAGCCTCAGATCTGATACCATAATGTAACAACTCCACTAGGTTTTATCATAATATATTATATTATTTTTAAATTAATTATATATATTCATATTATAGATTTCACCATGAGAAATATAATTAGTGATATTTAACTAACTTAATTCATTTAGTTAACCACTATGGTTATAACTAATCCACTTAACTAAGGATCACCATGAATAGATATAACAATCATGAATAATGTTGATTAAATAACAAATACTACATCTAATCATAAATGAAATAGTATAAATTTAGCCACAATTGATACAACATTACATCCACTACTATATTATTACAATGAATAAATATTATACTTTTCATCAATAAATAGTATCTTAAATAATAATACATGACACAAATCTCCATAAAGCATGAGTCTCCACAACTCAAGAGTCTCCACAACTCAAGTATCAATCTCTAATCTCAAGTGTAGTCTCTAGTGTAGTACCCCAACTAGGAGGGAGAGCATCATCTAAGTGATTTTACACACCAACCATGAATCTTACATCCTCCACACTATCTCCCACAAGGGGATGACCCTCTCTTTATGGATGTGTAGCTAATGATGATGCAAGAATCTATAATGACAAACCAAAACCTATGTGTTGTAGATATCTAATACATAATCCATATCATAAATAAATCCATTCTAACATGATATCAAACAAATATTAAAACTATATCAACATATGAAATGAAAATGACATTGTTTAATTATAAATATTAATTTGGCCAAAGTTTTCAATAGTTGTTAATCTTTAGGATCGATCAATTTCATACACACCACTCAATTAGATTACACCTCATATTGTATTGATGGTGCTAATTAAGCTAGTGAAACCCATCACACTACTTATTTAGTTTCATAAGTGTGATATTTGGTTAATTTTATTATAATTTAAAACAAATAGATTCAAATAAAATAGTCTTTATTAGCAGATAAAAATATTCTAAGTATGGAAATATCATTTACATACATTTAGTCCATAAAATAAAATATAATGAATATACGATTCCTTAATTTATTATAGAATAATAAATAGAATCATATAGATTCCTCAATAGAAACATACCATTTGGGTAGGATCATATCAATACGACAAGTTACTAAATATCATTATGTAACTTTTATAAGTTATTTCCTCAGCTTTCTAAATAATAAACACATCTTATTTATTGTTCATATTTCAAAAATTTAATAAAAATCCTATCATTTAAGAACTTCAAAGGATCCATATTTAACATTTTAAATTCCTTATATTTAAGGCTCCAACTTAACATCAAACACATAACACACACCCATTTTACTTTGTTATGTAAAATATTGGTTAAAACTTGAACAACACATAAGCATCTCTATATGGAATACAATTTTAGATTTATTATACAATTGTCAAATCACATGCATATTCCATACATTTATGCATACATAATAAACACACATTTTATGATTAATAACCAAATCAAAAAACAATGAAAGTGTGCATAAGGTATATTTTCTTCATCCTTTAAATTAACATTTATTCTAAAAAAACACAATAAATCCGTATTGTTTCATCTATAACTACATAACCAAATAATTCTTAGTTTCGTGGTTCGACTAAAATATATGCATAGAATTGTCATTTATATCGAGTTATCAATTTGAACATAGATAACAAGGGTTTACTCATTTTTTTAAATAAAAAAACATAGCCAATATTTTATATCTATTAGTTGTATGTTATGTCTATAGTTATGATTGAGACTTAAGGTACCTATTATAAACATATATATTAAGTTAGTATACATATCTAAATACATATAAAATATGTCATAATAATTCAATGTTTAACTTAGTTGATTGATAACGATGCATGCATTCAGAAGATATATCATCGAATAACCAAAATTTGTCCTCACAAACTAAATTTTTTCCTAATCCATTTTACTATCATATACAATTTATTATATATAAATCCTTATAAATTTCATCTAAACAATAATTCTATATATATATGTTAGATACATACATTAATTTATTTAATCGATTTCATATAAAATTCAACCATTCATAAAACCACTTAACTCACATACTATGCATAACCTTAGTTAGCTCATAGTCTTCAGGGAGTCATTGTAAGTCCCTATTTATATACACTAATTGCATACATACATACATACATACATACATACATATGTATGTATGTATATACACTTATGTGTATATATACCCCATGCCATCAAGGTCCTATAGGTTGTATGTATATATATAAGATAACGAATAAAAGAATAACCCAAATTCCATTTTATAGAACCAAACAGTTCAATACATAGTTGACCCTATATTTGGGATTAAATAGACTATATATTTCATGTTTATTTAACTAAAGCCTCGTATCTTTAGAATAATAAACTAAATAATAGTTAAAATAAACATATTATATACATACTCTATTGAATAATTATAAACCCATTTTATTTGCCTAGGGTTTCTACCACACACATAGTTCATTTATACAACTACCTAAGTTTTAAAATTTGGACAAAACAAAAAGTGAAATCTCTCCCTTATAGAGTTTATGGAAAAATACTAGTATGCAAAGAAAGAGGGTTCTCAACTATGGCATTTTACCAAGTTTTTGGGTTATATGATGGGTTTTATGGATGGACAAGCCATCCTAAAGGCCCATCATGTAGCCCACCATATATTTTTTTAATAAAAATAAACTAAAACCCTTCATGATAGCTATTATCAGAATCAACATAATAAAACATAGAAATACTAAAATAAAATAACCTGGGTATGAAATCTCCCAAGATAATTCCAATGATTCGAGTTATCCTTTCTATGTTATCTCAAATCTTCTCCTCAAATCACCTGTATGTTAGTCATGTTCTCCATGGCCTCTCCTTAATCATTTTATTCATCTACCTCCTCTTTACATTCCCAAAAAATCTCCAATTAATCTACCATAATTAACCAACCAATAGTGAACTAGGTGTTTCCCATGCAAACCAAATAGATCTCTTTCTCAGTTGGTGGGTTTAACACTTAGTCAAAGCTAAGTTAACCCTAATAATCTTGAATTTTCTCCTCTTTAATCAAATAAACTAGCTTTATATTATCACCTTCGAAATATGCATGTCAACAGTGACTTCATAAAAAGCTATCAACTTATATGAAAGTCTTAATCATTATATAGTTCAAAGGTGTGTCAACTATCTTCCAAATAAACTAGGCCATTTCCATAATTTTAATTCCATTTAAACATATTACCCTTTCTAAAGAGTTTGACCTAATAACTAGTGGTTAGGTTAATAGGTAAATAATATAACTTAATAACTCTCACTTATTAGTAATAAACACTTTACAAAACACAATGATTTTACATAATCATTTAAAAATATAATCATTATTTAATATGTTATGAATATTAACCCTTTGTCAACACTAAATCATATATAATGACATTTTCAAATAATTTTATTGATATCTTTTTGACATTAGGATATACAGTTATTATAAACAATAATAATCTTCTAAATATTATTATCTCCTTAATCCTATAGATCAATTAGCAACAATAGAATCCATCTCCAACTTACTATAATAATTAATACATGACATCACATTGTTATACTACACAATTATACCCAATAAAGTAGTGAGGTAAATAAAACTTGTACATATTCACTTATTCAAACAAGCAATAACATCATATAATATAAGATAGGTACAATAACAAGATTAGTGAAATCACACAACCAAATCAAAATTATCATCAACAATAATTAATATCACACTATAAATCATAATAATAATCACTTAAATGAAAGTAACACAAAACATGCTACAATTATTTATCTCAAGCATGCTAATCTATTATGGTGTGTGCATGGGTTTCTAGTTTCACTCTCTATTATCCCCTAATGTCTCCATCTACATCACCCAATTTAATGATGCTCTCCCTACATCACACTCTGAGGGATGAATTTTTCCTCCATCCAACTCATAATAATGAATGTAGTTATCCCAAAACACAAATACATCCAGTAAAATAATAATGTATAAATGAATAAACATGATCATAATGTACAAAATAAAAAAGTATAGCTAACTCATATTTGATAAATCATATCAATTAAGAGAAAAATAAATTTCCCATAATCAACATATGATGTAAATCTCAATCAATCGGTATTTAATCACATAATAACCTTAAAAATCTATGGATCAATAGGTTATTTATCTTAGAGAGAAATTAGGACGTGACATAGTTTACAAATGAAACTTGATGTAGGTGCATATTTTATGTCAATATAGTATTTTCAATGGTTTTGGTATTATTAATAGGTTTTTCATATCACAATAAACCTTATATAAGGCATTAGTATTTTGTCTTATGTCATTTATGCTCTTTAGAGAGTTTCTATCCAAAACTCAAAATTTAAATTTTTAGATATCTTTTATGTAACTATATGGATAATTGTGATCATTTAAAAATTATTATAGAGTTATCATATGTATCTTGTGGGTTTTAAACACAGTAAGGAGTCTTATATACCTTGATCAGGTCATAGTCATCTAGAAGGTCAAATAAGGCAAATGTAACAAGAGATTATTCATACAAGGTCATTTTGCTATCTTAAGTCTAAGCAGTTGAAAGAGAATCTCAATCAAATTTAATAATTATAAGCTTGGATGAGGCCTAAAATACCCAATAAACATTAAACCTACAAATAATAAGTATTCTAAGGTTGTTAACAATCATAAATGGACAATTATCTCATGATTGAAATGACTAATGACAATATGACAATAAAAATTAGGGGTGTGTGTGTGTGTGGATGTGTAACTTTATTAAAAAATAAAGGAGTATTTTTTATTGAATAATTGTAATTATATAATGTTTTTAATATTTAATAATATTTAATCTAATTTTAAATGATTTTCCCTTATTTCAAATTTCTTGTTGTTGAAACCTTCCTAAACCCTATTTTTATTTAACTATAATCAATTAGAGTCACCTGTAGCACATAATAAAGGTTGCATGAGTTAGATTGTAGGATTGGAAAAGTTAGATAAGGTTATGTAGATGTTATCAAAGATGTTATAAAGATCAGATAGTCCCTAGGCTTTATGAACTATTGTTAAGAAGCTCTCAGGTCCCCTATATTCTGAGAAAATCTTAGAATAGGGTCTTTAACACAAAATTCCTCTTAAATCAAATTTTAAAAAATGAAACCATATGAAAATTTATGAATAGTTACTAGAATGGTATTAAGAGATAACATATGTGTTATTATTTTTAAATTAATCCTAAATCATTAATTATAGCTAATTGTGTTATGGTCTACCTATACATAGTCATCAAAAAAGCTCAAGAAAGAGAAAAAATTATTGTTTTGTTTTGTATTTGGGTCCAAAATCCATATGAAGGTTTGTTAGTATTATATGATCATTTTAAAACACTTGATAAAATTTATTCAAGTCATTTGGTGATTAGATTGAGGCACTACCCTTTCAAGGAGGTTAATTAGGCCTTTAGAGACCTAAAAAATTAACATTAGTATTGGGTTTAATGTTTTAAGAAACCAATAAAAGGATTGGTTTACTAATATTATAGGTGATCTATAAAAATTAAAAGGAATAAATATAATAACTCTAAGATGATCTTAGAGGAATAACACATTTCTAAGATCAAATAGGTATATTAATAGTTCTATAACAAATTTAGGATGATTCAAGTTTATTAGTCATTTGGTGATATAGTTGGTGTTGTGAACTTGTATAAAAAACCTCTATGGGTTCAATATCATTGTTTAGAGTCTTCATAATAATTGTATGATTCTTAAGTTTTCTTAGCCAAAATTCAATGTGAAATTATTACCAAATATTACAAACCTCTTAACAATATGATGTTTTGAAGATTGAGTGTAATAGATCCTTCTTAGCATCAAAATGTATCCTAATGGTTTGACTTAATGATTTATTATGAGTTATTTCATAAAAGGGATTGATATAAATACAAGAACAACTCTCATTCATCCCTCGCCTATAAAATACCAAAAAGGACCAAGGCAACTTAACAAAGTCATTCTATCAAGCATTTCATTAAGCAAAGCTTTCTTATTTTATCCTATTTATATATAAGTCATATGGATAACACATCTATAGGTTTTAAGTAATATAATATTAACCCAAGATCTATATTTTCAAAGTTAAAAGTTAGGTCACTATTGTACTTGTTTATCACATATTTCATGATTCACATATAAGCCAACATGTAAGAGAAAATTACATTAGTTTGAGGCATTATTAAGATTATTATCTATGAAGGTCGTGTTCATTGACAAAGGGGTCTTTAGGGTTAGCTCAACACCATGTGCCCAGTAACCCATTTTTTCCCAAGGTCATTATGAAGATGGAAAAATAGGTTTTTTTAATTTCATGAGGAATAATAGTTCATGTCTTATATCTGAATGCACAAGAGTGAAGGCGATAAAAACCCTAAAAGCATCCAGGTGGTTACATCCTATTTATCTAGGTTTTCCATAGAAGACACCTGGATCTAACCTAAACACTAGCTAACTTAACATAATAAATTTAGAATATGCTATATCTAAGTTTACAATCTAATTAGATTGCTATAGAGAGATCTTATCACCCTTGTACTATTAAATTATCACCTATCCCCACTATATTAGGGTTAAATAGTAATTTACATAATTTTAGGGTTAAATAATAATCTACAGCTACTAGAGATAAATGATAACAACCACTATATTAAACTTGAATAGGATTAGAATGGGTACATTATAACTTTGAAGGTATATCATTTTTTTATATATTTTCATTTCCCTAATTTTAAATCCATGTATAAAACAAATAGAGATTAAACCTTTAAAATAACATAACCACACTTAGATCTTATATTGAAAACCTAATGATCTGTCTTAAAAAATTACTTTCATGGTTGAATTTTAGCAACAACTTAGTTCTTTCTTCTTCATGAGTTCTTCAACCCTTTAACTATTATCTCATCTTCATCAAATTCTCCTCCTTGGATGTGCCATCTTATTCCTCTTTCCCCATTTTAAGGTTGTTTATTTAGTTGGATTCAAAATAAAATTATTTTCCTTCTCTTTCATGGAATAAACCATGAAATAATGAAGTCTATACCTTCCATTCCCACTTGCCACATACAATCTACCTTGTTAATAGAGAGTCCAATATTAACAAAATTTTGGTAAAAATAAAAACCCCATTAAGAAATTATATTGGCCATGCCTTTATGATTTTTGTGAGATTTGGCTAATATAGCCTAACATTATTCTAAGGCCTAATGAAAACATTCTTACTCAGGATAGAACTTGATAAGAGTAAACTATATTCTTGTCAAGGATGTATAATTCATGTGAAATAAGCATAAATGCATGAATTTATTACCAATATGATCTTTAAAAATGTGTATTTATGGAAAATAACTCTCACCTAACATTATTAGGATCTTGACAAGTTTCATGACCATATAAGGTGATACAATAGTAAAAAACCCTAAGTAAACTTAACTAGATAGAGTGTGAATGGAATCAAATGAGGAAACTGGTTAGGGAAACAACCATTTTCACACCAACATCCCTAATTAAGTGTAACTCAGGTGGTAAAAATATGAAATAAATAAATAAATGGGTCCTCGAAATAAATCTTGATGAGGTGCCCATATACAAAATTATCCCCTTCAAATAGAAAAGAAGGAGAAAGCCCATAGGAAAAAACTCCTACCCATGAGAGGATGATGAGATAAAGTTAAGTGACCCTCCTAAATTAGTTTCTTGACCCATAAGATATTTTTAAAATAATGGTAGTTAATCAAAGTGAAGGGTTTCGTTAAGATATAAGTAACCTGCTCTAGTGTAAGATAATAGTGTAGATCAATGATTTGCTTTTGAATAACCTCTATGATGTAGTGCATGTGGATATTTATGTGTTTGGTATTATGATTATTAAATATTTAATTTTATATCTAAATGGTACTATAATTATCACAAATTATGATATATGGCCATGGAATGGTTATGACAAACTTAGTCAAACAATTATGAAGCCAAATAGCCTTAGTAGATGCATTAACAACCCCTGATACTTATCTTTAGATGAAGATAGAGTAATAACATGTTGATTACTAATATACTAGCTAATGGGGCCTAAACCAAGGTGAAAGTTATAAATGGATGTGTTCTTATGATCCTTACAATTTCTAGCATAATCAGAATCTATGTATCTAACTAAGTCTAAACTAATCCTAGATAAATAGTGTATCCCTTGTCGAGGAGTCCATTATATGTAATGAAAAATGTGTTTGGCCACTTTATAATAAATTTCATGTGGTTTATGCATAAACAAGGAGACTATTCCAACTATAAAGTAAATTTTGGGATGAGTGTGCATCAAATAAATGATACTTCCAACAAGTTGATGTTATAAAGTGGCAACAATTAGTGGAGTGGATCACTTCACCTAAAGCTTAACTCCTAAAATAAAGGGAGTTAGTGTAAGCCTAAAATCATCCATGCTTATTTAATATATAAGAAAAAGAGCATACCTAGGTTGAATAAGAGTTATTCTAGAATATGACTAAGTGATATCAATCCCAAGAAAGTAGTGTAAAAGGTCCAAGTTGGTCTTAGTAAACTAATCATGTAATGCAAAATTACTCTATCTATGATGGATGAAGAAATCATAGTGAGAATTAAATCATCAATGTAGAGGAAAAGAATAAAGTGGGATTCATTATGTCATTGAATGTAGACACTAGGATCTAAGTGGTATCATGATAATCTAACCAAGAGAATAAATGATTCCATCTTGGCATACCAAGATTGAGGGGCCTATTTCAAGCCATAAAGAGACTTATGCAAGTGGTAGATCAAAGAAGATTCCTTGATAAATCATTGTGGTTGTTCCCTCATGAAGAAATTTACTCTTAACATCCATTCGATGTACAAACCAATCATGAGATGCAATAATAATAATAATAATCAAATAAATGGAATTAATACTAGTAATAGGAGCAAAGATCTTAGTGTAGTTAACACCAAGAAATTTAATGAACCCTTTATCAACAAGTTGTGCTTTAAACTTATCAATAGTTACATCTACTACATATTTGGTTTGATATATCCACTTACAAAAAACCATTTTATTTCCATTAGGAAGGGGGAATAAATACAAAGTGTTTTTCCTCATCAATGAACTATACTCTTCCTCCATTTTTGGGTCCCACTCAATATGACCAGATTCTTCATAAAAATATTATGGATTATAAGTAATGAAAATGTATACATATGGAATATGGTGATGTTATGACTAAGTCCATAATTTATTTGAAGGATCCATGGTAAAGGGTCTTGCTGACTAAATATTCTATTAAACCCATTGAGGTGATGATAAAAATAGGGTTGAATAAAGAGAGTCTACAGCCACTGAAGATGACCCTAGCAGAGGTGGAGGTGAATATGAATCCTCTAAGTCACTATTACCTGAGTAAATAATGGATGAAGGTTGTGAAGTATGAGAGGCCATGGGAGGAAATGATTCCATGAATATAACACTCCTCTCAATGAAAACATTTTTTGTTTATGGATTAAAGAGTCGATATCCATTGACACAATCAGGATATCCAACAAATAGGTAGGGTTGACTTTGTAGTTTCAAAATTTTGCTTTTATTTGAAATAATGTGTGACAAATTAGGAGATCCAAACACTTGAATATGTTACATAGCAAGGTTTTTGGCCACACAAAGCTTCAAAAAAGACATGCTTTTCAAGGCTTTGTAAGGTACATAATTTCGAATGTGAGTGACATAATTAATAACTTCAGCCTAAAATTTTACACCAATAGAATGAGAATGGATCATGCAAGTTTCCATATACTTTAGGGTCATATTATTTAATTCAACATCATTGTTATATCATGTTGTATATACACTAAAATTTTTAAGGTTGATCTATTTATGTGCGCAAAGATTCTTGATGATTCAAATATTCTCAGTCATTGTCTATGCAAAGAATTTAGACAAGTTTCCAAGATTTCCTCTCATCATGATATTTGAAGTCTTGAAATCATTCAAATACTTAACTATTATGATGAGTGAGGTATACCTAAGTGTACCATAAATAGTCATGAATGAAGGTGAAGACATAGTGGGTTTTACTGAAAGATAACATGGGAAATATACTCATAAGATCATTATGAACCAACTCAAGGACTCGTGAAGCTCTTCAAGATGTACATTTTTCAAAATTATCCTCTTGATACTTGTCCATTTTACAACCTCAACATACACCACTTAAAAAATGGATGGGAAGAAGTCATGTGACCATACCCTTTGAGCTAATTTATTGAAGATAGTGGTATTTGAGATGGCCAAACTACTCATGCCATAGTTTACGCACTAAACCTATATTATTGAGTAAGGAATTAGAATGGGAATGAGGGAAAAGGTGTGAGAATTCATATAAGTAAGACTCATGATCAAATTTTCCCATTACAACTAAGGCATCATCCTTAAGATCCAAAGTTGATACTGAATCAAAGAAAAACTAAAGGTTATTGTTATTCTCAAGATGAGTGATCTAGTAAATTGAAATAAGGTTAAAAAATAATTTATAAGCATAGATAACCTTATAAAATGTTCCTTTAGTCATGTCAACTAATATTTTTCCAGCAACTTCCATAGTGTATCATCTCTTGTGATAATGTGAGCCAATGATCAAGGTTACAAAGAACAAAATTATTCCCAATAAGAACCCATATGATGCATAGCAACAAATTCAAGTATATGTTATTGTGAATATTTTACTATTATGAAAAGTGCTTATTATTTCCATTTATTTGATGTTGAAATAATATAAGGATATGACTCCTTTGTGTAGAATGATGGAAAATTGATGCAATTTTTTGTTAAGATGTTTCACCTCATTAATATGTTTGGCATGACTAATGCTCATCATTAGCAAATTTCTTAAAATTTTAATAGGTTGGTCACTCCTATAAATACCTTTTCCTGAATGAGGATTTAGACTATGTTGGTGTGTGTTTTGATGACTGTGCAAGATATTTTTATGGCTTGTGCATTGGTTGATTCATGTATTTAGACATTTTTATATGTTGAGTATGACCTACCACCAAGGATTGTGACTTTTATGGATTTAGGAGTCTTGTAGTGATAAACCTAACCTATTAGAGTATTAACATTTCTTAAAATGACTCAAAATAAGGTATGATAGAGGTATTTCTCATAGTTAGCCAATGAGTCTAGAATCTAGAAAAAACAGTCCATATTCAAAAGATAGTTTACCTAACACATTGAATACTGATTATAATTCCTTATTTACAATACCACATTAATTTAACTATGCTTTAAGTTCATTCACTTTAGTTACATAATATTGGATGCTGTCAAAAATAGATATATCTATATTAGTGATTTCATTATCAATTTTATATGCACTAACCTCATCAATTTTATCATACAAGTTCTAAAATATATCTCAATCCTCCTTAGGTGGTTTACATTGGTAAATGTGAAAAATAATATCAAGGAAAACAAAATTACATAAATAAATAATTTTTTTAGTGTTCAAAATTTGTCAAGATGTTTTTTACTTAACATCTATGGGTTTTGGAAATGATTCCTTGATGTAGAGCATGTGTCCCTTACCCATTTATGCACTTCATTTATATGATTTCCATGTTTTGTAGTTATATGGAGTTAATAGAGTAAATGTTAGATTATACATTGCAAAGTTACAAGTGAATAATAGAGAGCATAGAGAGTTGACACAGTCACAAAAAACACCACCCTAAAAAACACTTAATGAAGAAACCCCCCAAGAAAATATGATTTTATCACTTTAAATTTAGTAAAATTAAAATTTAGATAAACTATGCATCAATATCATAAACTATTTTCACCACTATGTAGAGTGAAGAAAACTATCCAATTTCAACAAAACTTACTTATGAATCATAGGTTGAGAGCCCAAGATATTTTCCTATGAAACTAAACTAAAAATCCATGATGTGAAATTAATAGGTCTAATTGATAAAATTGTTGACATAAAAATTAGAAAAATACTACTAAATTTATCTAATTTTATCTTGTTTAGTGATCCCACCAATTATAGCATAACTATCACCAAGTTTGGAGGAAACACTGCCAAATGTAGTCTAGTCCAAGTTTAGCTAGAATCTTTGAATGAGAATAAAATTTTAATTTTTTTGTGGGAGCCAACCAAATTTTAAAAAATAGAGGAGATCAAATATATATTTTTTGGTTTTACGATAATTTTTTATAAAAAACTCAAATTTTATCTTCTTTTTTGCACATGTTTGACCAAAATGAGGTGGTCATGTATTTGAATGTTTTGTTTTAATTGTTAAATGTGAAAAAAATACAATTTTTTTTAAATTAATCGATTTAAAGCTTAATGAATTTTAAGGAGATAATTTTTATTCAATAAAAATATTTAAGATGGATTTCAAACAAAGTATCAATATAAAGGGCATTTTAAACCATCCAACTCACAAAAATATTATAAAAAACTTTCACATCCCTCACTTTTCTATACAACAGTGCTCCCTCAATTACAAACATAACTAAAAACATTTTATGGGTTCTATACACCTTATCCTATGCTTTTCATATCATTTTTTATTTTTTGAGAAACAAAAGTTATTTCAATCTTACTAGACCTGCATAAAAATGAAATAACATTTTTTTATTTTACAATGGTTATTCTCTCACTTTTTTCTAAAAAACTAAATAAAAATTTTACAATGAGGTTTTATTTATTTTGGTTAAAAAATAACTAAAAAATTAAAATAAGGTCATTATGAAAAACCATATTCATTTGAGATTTTACAAACTTAGAATAAAAATGGAGATTTGATGGCCATAAAAAATGGTTTTTTTAAAACAACCATATATATTTTCATGCCAAATTGCAAGAGAAAATTTCCAATAAAAATAATTTCAAAAAAATAAATTAAATGTGGAAAAAAATATACACTGAGCTTGACGTTGATGGATTTTATTTCAGAAAATCACATAGATTAATGTTATTCAAAGGAATGGATGATGCATACACAACAATCACAATATCTTGCATGGAAAAACATCAAATACACAAGTTCAAATTTTAAATATTTTATCATAGCAATGATGACCTTTTACGAAAACCCCTAAAATAAAATAGATCTATCCTCTAATATTCATTTTGGATGAATGATGGTGCATTGTTAATTGTATTGAACACCTTAGATGCAATGGTGAGATTAAATATACTACTAAAATATATATATAACTTTCCTATAAAAGAGACACTCAAGGAAGAACCCCCCCCCCCCCCCCCTAATAATATGATATTTATTTTATACCTTTTTGATTCTCAAGATCACCCTTGTAACACTACAAAAGAATATCAAATCTTGATTTCTTAAGAGGCTACCCAATGGTACTTGACCTACTTTGGTACAATGTGAGATTTGGATAATATAGCCTAACATGAATCTAATGCATAATAAAATGACTCTTACTCAAGATTGAACTTGATAAGATTAAAATTTCTTTTTATCAAGGATCCATAATTCATGTGCAACAAATGCCAACACATGAATTGATTACCAAAATGAGCTTACAAAGGGGGATTTTATGGAAATATAACTCACCTAAAAATCATAGGATATAAACCGAAGTGACAAGTGTTATGATAATATGAATTGATGAGTGTTACGATAATATGAATTGACATAATATTAAAAATTCCACCTAAGTAAACTTAAGTAGATAAAGTGGGAATGAAATAAAATAATGAAACTAGTTAGGGAAACAACACTGTTCACACCTAAAAGTGGAACTAAATAGGGAAATATCCTATTCATACCAATAGTTTTTATTTACTCTAGTTACATAGTTAATACCAATTCTAAAAAATTAAAATCACTCATTATACTAATTTGGGGAAATCCTAATCTACATTATCATTATTAAATGATTAAGTTGATTGACCACAAGTTGATTTCACCTCATTAATAATAAAAATCTACTTATGTCCTCCACCCATGGTGGAAAAAAATATAATAATACCTATCACTCTACCATATGGGGTTTATTATAATCATGATAAACACATAAATTTTCATGATAGAACATAAATGGCATACCTTGCTCATTATATTTAAAATGATTTATTCAAAAAATAAAAAAATGAGACTATGCAGGCAACCCAAGGATATGATTATGCAATAAAATTAAATACACATGCTACATGTCTATAAAATAAACTATATGAATATAAATAAAATCAACATGATCACAAAAAATGTTAATGCCATTTATAAGGATAGATGAATGTCAAACATAGTGGACATAAACACCTGTGTTTAACCCTAAAAATTTAGATTGTGGGAATCTAGGGTTAATAATATAGAGATATTTTTAACACAAGGATGATAAACTAATATATAATAGGCTAATTAATGGAAAACTCAGATAAATAATATTTTGAATTTATACAACTAAGATTGATAAAATTCATAAAATTATAATTATTGAAAGATATTTCAATCAATAAGAAACAATGGTACTTAGATGGTTTACTGTGCATAACTAGAAACATGTGTAAAATATGTAGGATCAATGTTTTGGATTAGTGTTTAGATTCTAAAATTTTTAATTTTGTGGCTATGGACACTACCATTAGATTTAGACACTAATATTAATGTTAGCATCTAACTATGACTTAGATGTCTAGTACAAAATAATGACTAGATTTGGATACAACCAAGTTCACTATTATTGGTTTTTAATCACCTTTTTGTTAATGTATTTAGATTAATGATATATTTTTTCACTCTTTGTTGATAGATAAAACCCTAGTTCTTCACCCTTGTTCACCCTTGGAATGAATTTTCTGAATAATGGGTTAGTGGGCTTATGACATTGAGATTCCCAAAAGACCATATATTAATGTGCACTACCTACATATCTAATATTTCAAGGAGGGCCTTATAATTATGTAGTTCTCCCATATTTGTGGGAAAGTGTGTGCACAAAGGAGAAATATGTTATATTAAGATGCATGCAATGATCTAGATTATAATTTCACAAATATTACTCATGGGCTACTCTTTAAATGTTTTAAGCCTATGTTATGACCAATTCTATGCTTGATATTAAAATAAGGATAAATAGGGTAGAGTGATTGTATAGTTAATTGATTTATCTTTAGTAGTTGTTTTCTTTGAATTTGATAGATGAGGAATGAGAAGGCTTAGAATTATATTTATACCACACCTTTTGAAAATATCTAATTGTACGGTTCAATAATACAATTAGGTCGACCCATAGGTTTCAATAATTTTAAAATTTGGATGACTTTTGGATACTAGACACTAGATAAGGATTTATACACTACCATCATGGTAGTGCCCTCTATAGTTGATAGTGGATAGAAGAATAAAAATAAATATGGATCTGAAATTGATAGTGAAGGATGTTTATCAGGGTATAATATTTTATGTGTAGTAAAATAGAATTAGGTCATCAGAATGATATGGATCTAACTAAGATATAAACCTTTAGGCATATAGATATGGTGAATGTGAGCCTTTTGGTAGAATAGAGGTCTAGAACTAAAAGGTAGAAACTTAATTTATATTTTCCAAATGTATAAGATTGAGATTCTATAAATACACATTTTTAGTATCTACATTACCCCCTTATATATAGTAATACATAAGGATTAAATTACCAATTTAATGCAAATATTGGGTTTTTTGGGGCCCCTAAGAAAAATACCTATGAAATTTTTTGGCAAATATTCAAAAGTTAGTTTCAAATTCATGGTGAAATTAAGGGAAAGTCATTTCATCGAGAAGGCAAATCCTATATATCCCTTGAACATAATGTGCAAGGCACAAACACCTTTGTTCAAAGTCTATAGATGATGCCCAAATTTTGTGGATGATATCTAGACTATGCAGATATTTTCCAAACCATATGGATTGCATCCAAACCCTATGGACATTGTGTAGACCCTATGGACTACATCTAGACCCTATAGCAGACTATGTCTAGACCCTATGGATAGTGTCTAAACTTTTTAGACACCATCTAGAGGATCTAGAAATCATCCAAAGGTTTTAGACACCATCTAGAGGTTCTATATGTCATCAATAGGTTTTAGACATCATCTATAAGTTCTAAATTCCATCCAAAGATCTTGGATGCCATCCAAAAGGTTGGGATGACATCTAGAGCTTTTGGTGATCATCTAGAGTAACTAGATGCCATCTTGATCCTTTAGAGGATGAATAGAGGATATAGACAACACCTATATTTTGTTAACACCATTTATAGGTTTTAGACACCATCTAGATCCTTTGGACACTATATATAACCTTATGCACTTCCCAAATACTTTCCATATAAATATCCTAAAACCCTAAATTTTGCTCATTTTCCCAATCACTCCATTAACAATTCAACCTCATTATGAAATTATCATCTCATAAATGGCTTCCCACCCTATATCTTCTACCTAAAATATTAAATATTGTTTTCTTAAAATATTAAGGTTGATAGAAGATAAGGATAATTATAGATACTAGATATGCAAATGTTATTTAAGAGGCCTTATTAACATGCCCCATTATGAGATGAACATGAACTTGTTGAACATTCTCATGACTAGTTATAAAATTACTTCCAAAGAGTTTACTTTTATCCTCAACTCTCAGAATATTACTTTTGTCACCTTACCTATAGACATTGATTACTTGATAGGGCTGCCAAATTAAAACATGGAACTTGTAAAAATGAAAGTTTTTTTGATTGTGGAAGACAAAATATATTTGGAAAATTAGTTAGGCTTGACTATTGATACATCTACCTCGATAGGTAATGTTCCTTTTATTAATTAATATTTAATGTTTTATGTATGAAATTCAAAAGTAAATGCCATTCAGTCTATAACTAGTTTTTTCCTTGCATTAAAATCACCCCTAATCATTAAAGAAGTAAAATTTCCATCAAAAATATAACAAACTCATATCTATGATCCCTTTTTAAATTTTTCTAAGTGAATATTATATTATAGGGAAGACTCATAGACATTCCATTTTGGGTTTCATATTTCATTATTCATTCTCTTGGTGAATAAAAATTTGATTGGTGTATATTCATTTCCAATAAGATAATAAATGTTTTGGATTATACTTTTCAAAGTGACATACAATTTTTATTTCTAATTTTATTTTGGGTTTATACTACAAGGCATATCATGAGCTGAAGGGAACAACTATTCCAATAATATTACATGAAAAAAAGAAATCTAATTTTGTGTCCATTGTTGAGTTGGAGGTAAGTTTCACGTTTAATTGTCACATTATAAAATTATCATGTTATTTACTTGTTACAACTCTAATTAATTTTGTTTTTTTTCCTTGTAATAGAGAAGATAAACCATCTCCCAATCAAAAAGAGAAGTTGTAATGAATAAATAACATTCTGTTGAGGGCTCTGAGGATTATCATTCAAATAGGGGTGATGACATAGATTCTAGTGCGGTAACAACATTGATGAGGATAAAAAGGATGAGTTATATTTTACACATTATCACAACACATCAGATAAACACATCCCTAAATCTAGGTTTTAAAATGTTTAAAGCTTATTGAAAATTGATGTAACAAAAAAATAAATTTTTGGCATTGTTAATGTTTCATTAATTTTTTTAGTAGCCTCTAACATTGGCAACATTTTACCTCTACTTACTCAACATCTTCCTTCAGTGCAAGGTATGTGACTTCATTTTTGTAATTATGCTATCTATTTAAATACATGAACAACAACATGATAAATTGAATTTTTAATAATTTTACAAAAAATTAAAGCTTCACCTTATTTTAAACTATGTCCATTACCATATAGAATATTGTCAAATTGAAGTATGGATTCTAATTGTAACATATTTGACCTAAAATTTAAGGATTTAAATCAGTTTATATTTTGTTAAAGTTTATTTATTGATTTTTTATGGAATTTCATATTATAGAGAAATGTTCCTTAAGAAGTTATATGCCACCACCACCATCACCCCACTCTATATAGACTATGGGAAGATTTTGACACTACCCATAGATAGTAGGGGAATAATGAATATAACAACATCAGAGTTCCAAAAATTTTCTATGGGTAGATTGTCAACTGAAATGGGTACAACTATAATTTTTTAGAATATTAATCTTGATTATTCTTTCCTTAAGGGAATTGATACAATGCCTCTAGACATATTTTTTGTGCATAATATCATTCAGGGATCTCAATTCCAAGATCTTAAAAAATAGATAGTCATCGTTCATCTAGTTCATTAGATAAGGAAGTCAATGTTGAGGAGTAATATTTTAATGAAATAACATCCTTTCCATTGACTAATCTTATTACAAATAATGTTTTTGCTTTGCTAGAGGATATAATATAGACTAATTTGAAAGTATTTAAATAATGGGAGATTCAGGGCAAGCCTTTGGTAAAGGAAATTAATGAGCATTATCATAACCATTTATAATGATATTCTTTATATTATTTTGTTCAAAATGATCCCTCCAAAATTGATGTTTTAGTGAATCAAGATAAATCAAGATCAATTACAGTTTCAAATCCCTATAATGATAATTTTTAAGATGTTATGATAAATAGATTATAAATATTGAATGCATAGGTACATGCATATTACAACAAATGGGAAAGAGATCAAACTTTTTTTGCCTTGCTAATGCAAAGAGAGATAAATATTTGGTAAGTATATATATATATATATATATATATATATATATATAGAAATAGAAATATGTTTTTAGAAAATTTAATTACACTTTTGTAATTTTTACCTTACCCACTTGGTTTTACAAATTATAGTCAAAATATGGCAACCTAAAGAATTAAGCACAAGTACTTAATATACATTTGTAAAATTTAAAAAAAAAAACTTAAATGAAATAATTGCATGAAATTAAAAATTTATGCTAGTGAAAAAACAAAATAATATGCTCAATATGATCATCAAAGAACATAGCATGGATCCATAAATTATTTTGAAAGAGAAAATATATGTGAATCCATATATACTATCAATAAGAGATGTAGTGCACAAATAAAGGACAGACCTTGTAAATATAAATTCTATTGTAGAGGATTTTGTTTGAGGAGGTTTCTTATAATTTTCTTCAAGGAAAGGGGAAGTTGAGGTAGCACCATCCACCTTTCAACAACAAACTAGAATTATTAATATTAAATGATGTCTCCTCACTACATGTTAAAAATGTTATATTATGAATTTTATCTTTCTTTAATGTAAATGAAATAATTTATATTGTAAATGAAACTTGAAATTTTAAATATAAATCTATTTTTCTACTTTATTCAATGCATTTTGTCCATGTTAAGTTTTCTATTATATTAAAAATTTACTACTTAATGTGTATAGTTATAAAAGCATAATTCATCATTGTATAATGTTCAAAACCACATGAAAAAATCACTGTAGATCAAAAATAAAGTGTAAAATAAATATTTTACATACATATAAACTAAATATATTGATTAACAAAGCTTGAAGTTTGAACAATTGTAATATAACTTAAAACTATCTTAAAATAATACAATAATGTAATTTATGAAGTCTTGCAATTTACATTATACCAATGTTTCAGTGATTTTTGATATGAACTACACTATTATGTTGTTTTAATTGTACAAAATAAAAAGGATAATGTAAAAATCAATTACAAAATTAAAATTTGAAACATACATACTAAAATTCAACTAGCTGAAATAGTTTTTGAGTAGCCCATTCATAATTATCATTTGTATGTACTATATTTAATACATATATAGTATCAATATCTATATTAGGTATATAATTTACTATATTAGTGACTCCGCTTAATTTAGCTGAACAAATTCCAAATTCAAATTTCTCTATCATAGTGAAACCCATCCATTGAATAATACAAAACATACTCCAAACATGTCTCTAAATTTCTGTCCAATCTATTATAGAGTTTCAATTTAACAAAACATAATGCACTAAAGACCCTTTCATCTTCCACAAATCCCAAAATCAATCTTTTTCATAGTTCATCAAATCAAATATATTCTTGTAAGATTGTATTGGGATACAATTTTTTTCATAGCCTTGTAATAACACCATTTTTAGCTGGCTCATTTAGACACTTATATTAATCAATCATTGTGAGTCCGAAATGGGTTTACTATGTTATAAGTAAATATTTTAGAAAAATAACTTGAATTAAACTCCATTGATATCTATAGACTTATAAAAATGTTTAGTGAGAGTTATCATGTGTCCATTAAATAAATTATTGATTCATTCTTCACCATCTTCGACTCTCCAAAATATGGGATTTAGCATTGCCATGGATTCAAGTAACTCATCCATTTGAAAATGTTATCCTATTTTTGTAATTAAGATATCATTTTTATTTATCAATTTTGTTTATATTTCAAATATAATAATTTCATAAAGAATACATGTTTTAGGGACTTATTCAAAAAAATTAATCATGCTAAATGAACACATTTTATGAATGAGTACACTAGTATTTCCTTTCCATTAATGAAGATACAAATATGATCCTAAATATTTAACTTAAAATAGGTTTTTGTATCCTAAATATCTATTTAATTTTTCCAAATAACAAAAATAGGTATCTTAAAATTATTTTTCCTCGATTATAACACATCAAGAGATTGACAAACTTGTTTTCCCATATTTATGAAGTATACACTATATATGGATATTTATTGAGAATGTTTCAAATAATTTATTTCATTAAACATTGGGAGAATACCACATAGTGTCAAAACTATTTATAAATCTATTAAATAATACAATAAAAAAATTTCTTTGTTGACTTTGATTCGATATTTAAACATAAAACCTACCAATGATGGATATTCTTCAAAAAAATTGCATGCAGAATCATACATTAAAATCCATCCTATATCTATATATTTTAAAATAATTTTATCATTAGTAACCCCAATAAATTTTTTATAAAACTCTAAAAAATATTTTTTGACTACTTGACATATAAGCATGCAAATCATAGATAAGTTCTTTCACTTTGGTGACATTTTGAAACGTTCTTAAAATTTTGTACGTAAGATTATTTTTATGGGCCATGTAATGAATTGAAATAATATATGGTGAAATTGATTTATTTATGTGAACACACAAACCATTTATATTCCCTTGCATTACTACTACACAATCACCACCAACACATACCAACTTTGTAGTAATAGCATAATTATCTATTCCATCAATGTCCCTCAAATTATAAATAAATAACCTAAAAAGGTTTTGTACATTACAATTTTCAACCATTTTATGTATAGCTAACAGATGAGGTTGCCTTAAATTTCTATCAAACGTGTAAACATGGATACAAACCCATGTTATGGGCTATCAACTACTATGACATCATCAATGGATAATGAGATAATGTTTGCATGTTTATCTTTTTCTTTCAAATCTTCTTTCTCAATCATCACAAGAAATTTTTCCATGTACTAGGCACTACCATCTGACCACTGTGACTATGGAATGTTATGAATTCTATTCTATTAAAAAAAAGTCTTGTAATCTAAAAAAATTAGATATAGATATACCCTTTTTATGAATGTGGTAGATTGTTGAGAACTGTATATTTTTGTCATGTTGATTAGACTAAATAAATTTTCTTATTTGAGCTATAATTATTATTCCTTTCTTAACTAATGTCAAATATGTAACTTATTATTTTCATACATTGATTCATATATAACATGCATGCATTAATTGGCATCTTTGCATCTACATTTTTCTTTTAAATTGTCTATCTTATTCTATCGATGCATAAACTTTGCCTTAATGTTTCTCAATTATGTTGAGGTTAAGTTGAGTTTTTTGGTACTTTCTTAATTTCCAAGTATATATTGTACATTTATATTTATTTGGGGTATCATTACCATTTAATCACTATAGATTTAATGAAAATAAATCATGTTGCCCAGTTGAACTTAAAATACCTTGAAATTATCCATCTACTTCTCTTTCTTTGCATAGATTTTTGAGTACTTTTATCAATGGAAATTTATGTATATTGAATATAAGAATATTATAATAGATATATCTCATCATCTGGAATGTCCTCAAGTCTCCTCTTAGTATAAATTTTGGATTTGTATTCTCAATAGGAGTTGTTATTTTATGAGATCTATAAATTTCTTCTAATGTTTGTATTATATCATCTAGTTTTTCCTTCACTGGAGCCATCCCATATTTATGTATATATTTAAGTGGTGGCATGTCATAATCAATAATATATTTAAATATCGAAATGACATTATGATAAAATATTTCATTTTTAAAACCATGATCAATTGAGGGATTTGCATGCATAAAGGTTTTTCTATTATCCTTCAAATATAAAATACTAATTACTAAAATAAAGTAAAAAATTATGTAAATTATTTAGTAACTTTATTTTGAGTAGGTGTAGGTTGAATTTACTTGGGTTTTCTTATTGGTTGCCAAAAATAATATAATATGTTCTTTTTCATTGATAATTGGCTTGATCTCTTAACATTATCACCAAAATCTAGAAGACATTATTTTTTACAAGACAAGTTATGACCTATAAATTGGACATTATCCTTTCTATGTGGCTTCCATCCAAAGTCTATAGTCTCTACCAAATACCTCTAGTTATCACCCTGTAGTTGTTGACTAGACCTTTTAAATGACATCCATCCTATTTGGTCATTTGTTATACCCTTTAAATGACATTTATATCTTCTAAATAGAAGCCAAGTCCTATAGATGGCATCCAGGTCCTTTAGATAGTGATCAAATCCTCTATATGGTGTCTAGATCCTATGGTCATCATGTGGTCCTAGTAGATGTTTTCCAAATTTTGTATATAGCATCTTATCTATGTGGCCACTATCTAGACCATGTGGATGGTGTCTATACTTTATGGACACCATCCAAATCATCTGGTTCCCATCTAATCCCAATAGATGTCATCTAACCTCTATAGGTGGTATCTTATCTATGTGGTCACCATCTAAATCCTATGGAAATCATCTAACCTCTATATATGTTGTACAACCCCTATAATCATCATTTAATCTTGATAGATGTCATCTAGTCTCTATAGATGGCATCTTGGCTACCTAGTCATTATCCAAATGCATTAGATGTCATCCAATCCCTATAAACATTATCCATCTCCTCTGGTCACCATCTAGTCAAAATGGATGTCATCCAACCTTTGTGGACACTACATAATACTTATGTTCACCATTTAGATTTGGTATATGTCATCTAGAGGTTATGTATACCATCCCATATTTTTGGTCATCATCTAGGCATTATGGCCAATGTCTAGGTCTTATGGCCACCATCTTAGTCCCTTGGTCATCATCTAGAGTCTTTTATCATTATCCAAAGTGTGGGTATTCCATTGATTCCATGTGGTTATTATATTGAGTGTGGGGAAACATACATACATGTTAGGGTCTAGATACCTAAAAACTACACATGATTATTTTTAGTGTCACCCCACCTTTGGAATGATAATTATGCCCATTTACAAACCCAAATTTACCAAACCCATTTTTATCTTATCATTTAAATAACCTATTTTCACCCTTTTTTTACCAATTTTTCCCCTGTCCCACAAACTATCTATGGTTAGGGTAACCACCAATGGATAGCCTAACCATTGATGTTTAGGTCCCCTCTTAAGCTTTAACCAACTTTAAAGCATATCAACTCCTTATGGAATATTATCAACTTCAAAAATGGTAACTTTTCTTTAAAATGAATCTTTTAAATATATGAAAATAGTTAGCTTTACCCTTTATCAAATTATCAACTTCTTTCATACCATTTAGTAACTTCTAGCTATAAAGGAAACAAAAAAGCAAGTTATGAGGACAATCAACTATCAGGTATTCAAGATTTATTATAGGTATCCAACATCCATATAAATGTGATAAAATCATCACTTTAGGTTTGAATCTCTATCAAAATCACTCTATAAGGCCCAAAGCACTGTTACTCTAGCCACATCACTCCAAACTTCTTCCACTTGGTTACAAGTATTTTGTTCTTGTTTTTCATGGTTTATCTTATTTTAGTACCAATACTTTAATAGGTTATCTTATACCTTAGTTTCCACTTTCTAGCCTTATATCCATCCGCTATTTGCCCAAATTCCAATCTATACTTTTTTTTAATTCATCTCTAGATTTGCACAAGCAACCATTGATAGTTCTCATAATGGTTGATGGTTCACCCTACCTATCAATGATTTCCATAACTAATGATGGTTCCTTATGGTAGTATTTTCTAGTGAGCAATTTCCACCCTTTTTCCTCCAATCAAACCCCACTTTATGTGTCTCTCTCTAATCATAGGACCCTTTCTAATTTTTTGAACTAGACCCCAAACATTTTAGCATATAAATTTGATCATTTTATTTAATATGCAAGTTATCATTTATCTCTAGTATGCATTTACTTTCTTACCATTGAATGAAAATATCTTATTTTATCATTTTAGACTTGATTTTTATAAAAGTGGATTGACAGCCTCCTAGTAAGCCTTATGCTTCTTGGATCAAGCATACGCTAGGCAATCCACTAAACCAACCATCTAATAACCCCCTTTTAAGTGTCTATGCTACTTGTAGGTTTTTCCTTCTTAGCCAAAGAGGAGTTCTCACTTTCATCAGGATTCATGCATGCATTCTACTAGGTATTATTCTACACACCCTAATCACTAGATTTCTCTTACTTTTAAAATTAAGAAATGAAGAAAATAAATTGAAACATTTTGGCATGCCTGATGGGACCCCTAAGTTTTCTCAAGTTAATAGATGTTCTAGGACATTTAGATTTGCATTAGTGAAATTAATTTATTTGTCTTTCATTCTTTCTTTATATAAAAACAATATATATATATATATATATATATATGAATTTTAGTTGCATCCATCCTAAGACTAGGATTACATTTTCATATTGCATTTAGTTTCATCTTAATTATTCTATTTTAATTAAAAATAGATAAAAAAATTTCCTTTTGGTTAAAATTTACTACATACATTGTTTGCTTTCTTGTCTTAGTTCATCTAGACTAATTAAGTAAAGAAAATTAATCGTAGAACCACAAATGTTACACAAACCAAAACACTTATACAATCAACACATTAAACATACTTGAGATAAGGCTCAACTAGGATTTCATCACCTAGAAGTAACATAAACCCTTCCCAACTATCCCACTTGGATTTCACCACCAAGGGGAGAACCAACTCAGCTCTCTGGTTGAGTATAAACTTTGAACTTGATATATTTTGGCTAATCACCTGACACTCTTACCACTATGGAACCATGAAGTGAGGGGATAGGCCCTAATACCAAGCCATGTACTAAATTTCAATATATATTTTATCTCTTGAGTGCCTAAACAACTTGAAACCATCCTTAGATTACCTCTTTAGTACCCAATTTACAAGATAAATCCTTCTTCACACTTTAAGGCATATGCCAAAAGTGATTAAAAGTTAATCCTAGGATAAATGCACTTGTAGTGGATGCATTGATTGCTTTAAATTATTTTTGCTTGCTCTTTGTTTGAGGTGCAATTTTCATCATAATATCTCACCATTTCTCATATGTTTTTTACTAGCCAATAACTAAGAAATGAAACCAACCAAACACCACCATCTTCTTCTTCCTCCATGGAATACACTTCTGATGTTGAAGGTTCTCCTCATTTTTCTCCCCCTCCTAGAATCCCTATTATATCTGAAGGGGATATGAAATTTTCTTCCTTCCTTGATAACAATCAAGTGGCTCTTCAAAACTACCTTAACACCATGCCCCACTATATCTCCTTTAATTTGGTTCCTCCTATGGATCCTTCTTATTGAATGCCATCCAATCTTATCGTGGATACTACCTCAACCCAACCTTCTAACACCCCATTTACCAACACTACCCAACCCCAATCCAATGTTCTAACCTCTATCTAAACACATCCTACTACATCCCATATAAGTTATACTTTACCTTTGATCACCTATATTCCATCCACCTTAGGATTATCTTCTACCACTACTTCCACCCTTCCTTCAGTGGCAACTAATCCCTTAATCACTACCCCATTTTATAACCTAGTGCTTTCTATATGCCAAACACTTCCACCTATTAGCACTAGAGTCACAACCCAACCTCAACCTACCCAACCTCTACCTACCACCTCAACCCTACCTTTTAGCCAACTTACATCCATTCCCTAACAAGTACCTATGACAACCTACCGGTATGGGTACATACCACCATCCACCCAACCATTTATACCAATTAGTCTATATGTGGCCTCTTCCATGCCTTTTACCACTTATTATTACATAGCTACCACTCAATCCCAAAAAAATTATGCATCTTCCCAACTTCAACTGAATTTGATCAAAATGCTAATGGACAAAATGACTAACTTGGATTCATCAATTTCTGGGTCTCATAGGCTCTTATCCTATGAAAAAATTTGCAATGAACCTATCCACCCATCTATTCCCATCCACTCTTATCCTCCTCAAAGGAAATTACCCAAATTTTCTAAATTTCAAGGCAAGGAGGACCCACAACAACATTTAAAATCATTCCATCATTCATGTTACTTGATCACATATGATGATTCTCTCCTCCTCCAAACCTTTCCAATGTCTTTATTGGGGCATGCCTTAGATTGGTATAGCAATCTCCCTACTCACTCCAAATTTTCTTTTTCCCAATCATCCCAAATCTTTTTGGAACATTTCTTGGTCAACATAACTAAAATGGTTTCTATAACTAACCTCTATTCCATCAAAAAATTTGAGGATGAATCCATTAATGATTTTGTGGCTAGATGGAGAGGTCTCATCAACCAACTTTATTTTACCTTACCCTAACCTAAATTAATTGAATTATTCTCTAGGGGTTGTGCTAATCATATTGCACCCACTTTCCAAGTCCAAACTTTCTAAGCATTTGAAGAAGCATTCACCATGGTGTGAAAACTTGAGAACCATGCCATTGTTGAGGGAAAACTAAAATTATAAAATAAAAATTACACTTTTAAACCAATGATTCTCCCTAAACCAAAACTACCAATCAACCTAATACCAAGGCAAAATCTTCTACAAATTTAGTGATTTTGAAAACTTCTCCATCACAAACTATCACCCAAACAAATCAAAAAACTCTCTCAAACCTCCTTATCAATAAAATTGAACCAAAAATTGAGAAACTCCAAAATAATATACTCCCATTAGGGAATCCTATGCAACTATTTTGGATAAACTGCTCTCAAGGCTAACCTTATCCAACTTACACCTATCAAACCACCTAAACAATTTGATTCTTCTTAACATCTGCGTGGGTGGTATAATGAAAATGACCACTATGATTTTCATCAAACTAATAGACATGACATTAACAAATTTAATATGTTTAAAAGTCTTATCCCAAATCTCGTTGATAGTGGAGAATTGGTATTTGATAACCCTAATGCTCCCCCTAAACAATCTCTCAACATTTTCCATAAGCCTTTTCCAAATCACCTTCCTTCCATAAAATATCATGATAATAAGCCCAAATCATCTAACTCATAGGAAGCACATACAATCAATGTTATCGGTAATGTGTCCATTATTGAGGAGATGGATACCTCTACCACCCAAACAAAGGAAACTTACTTTCCATCCATTCCTTTTGATACCCAAATGGAAGAACCAATTGCCCCTCTTTTTCCAAGAATTAAAACCATAGCCTTATCTACTCCTTTGATAGAAATACTCAAATAGACTGTTATGGATTCAACCACTTCCTCCACTCTCCCAACCCAAATGGAAGAATCACCAGTTTCTTTGGACATTCTAGCCAAAATAGATAACTTATCCAAAAGCACCACACCTACCTCTTTTATACCCTCTTTAGAAATCATCCCACAAGAAGCCATTACCCTGTCCACCCAATCATCATTTTTGGAACCACCTACCAATATCAAAACCAAAATCATGCCTGCCACCACAACCATTCCTTCTTTCCACCTAAAGTATTATGCTTCAAGACTAATGATCAATAAACTATACCCATTTATAATCCCTTCTCAAGGTTAGTTCAAAGTTTAGAGTTCATATCCCAGTCTAACTTTGATCAAGCCACCTTTTATCATTGATTAGGCCTTCCTTATCTAACCAAATCTAAGTTTTAGACTTTTTCTAAGTCCACCCTTACACCCATTATCACCTTTTCACCATTTATTTATTATAAATTCATAAATAAACTATCTCAAAAACCTCCACTTAAAATTGCCAATTCACCTCATGTTTCTTCCACCAAACTAATCAAGAACTTGGGGATTCTTCCCACACCTAGCCCCTTTCAACCTCTTTTAATATTAGACTTAATTCCCTTAAGCTTATCCAGGTCAAATCCAATTAAGTACATTAATAAGGAAGGCTTACCCAAAACTTCACCTAGAACTAATCTCATACCAACTCCTTCACATCTACCTTTTATATGAGGACCACATCCTTCCACTATCAAACCATCTTCTTCTCCATCTTTAATCATCAAACCCTCTAGTCCTTCATCCTTATTAACCAACTTGTCCCCATCTACTCTCCCAAAAATAACCAAAAATTCATCATAAAAAAAAAATCATCCAAATCTTCAACCCATAAGCCAATCATATCTAAGCAAACTCAACCACACCCATCAACCAGAATTACTCCTCCAAGCACTCCTTTCATGAATAAACCAATCCTAAAATCTACCTCACCTTTGCCAAAATCCTTTAAAATTATTTTTCAAAGGTTGTTACAAACATCCTCTATCCACCAGTAACCAAACATTCATCATCAAAAACTTCTACATCAAAATCTACAACCCATAAGCCAATCATATCTAAGCAAACCTAACCATACCCATCAACTAAAATTACTCCTCCAAGCACTTCTTCCATGAATAAAACTACCTCACCTTTATTGGAATCCTATATAATTATTTTTTAAAGGTTGTTACAAACCTCCTCTATCATCTTACCCCTAATCAAACTATTTAACCCATCTCATCCTAGGCCAACTTGGTTCAATGATACCCTGATTTGTCTTTACCATAGGACTCCTAGGAATGATATAGAGAACTACAAGGCTCTCCAAACACTTATCCACAATCTTTTGGATGAATATGATATATTACAAGAACCTCTAATGCCTACTCCATTATCTAACTCACATTTCTAACAAACTCCTTTCCCTTCACATAAGAGTGAAAAGGAAGAACCAAAGCAAATGTCAAAACCCCTCATCCATACCATTCATATGGTGACCCATTCTTGGATCCAACAAAAGGATAAAGAAAAATCCAAAGTATCTATCCCTTAGACTTATCCTTCAACTGCTCAGCCTACTAATCAAACCCAAGTATCTTCACCTTCACCTTTTCAACCATCTAAACTTAAACTTTCCAATCTAGGAGATTCATCTTCCAACCCCACTTCATTTATCCAATTGCTCATGTTAAATAAACTCCACCAAATACCCAAAAAAATGAGTCTTTATGATTTAACACCTCACCTAAACATCACTAAGAATTAATGAAATCTTTGCATTCGATAGAGGTCTAACATTCATCTTCCAACCCCACTTCATTTATCTAATTGCTCATGTTAAATAAACTCCACCAAATACCCAAAAAAATGAGTCTTTATGATTTAATTAACACCTCACCTGAACATCACTAAGAATTAATGAAATCTTTGCATTCGATAGAGGTCTAACTAGATTATCCATAACCTCTTACCTCTTTTGTTGAATTTCTCCACCATTCTACCCTTGTCACCTTTCAATATTTTGAGATCCTACCTTGCCAAGAGGAAGATCTAGATCCTCCTCTATTCATCATAGCATACATTAATCAAACCCACATCAAATGGGTAATGCTTTATGGGGAAGTGAGCATCAACATCATCTCTTCCCATGCATAATATCACTTACAACTACCTTAAAACATTATTTCTGAGAGTTCAATGGTCCTTCACTCTTTCAATGATACCTTGGCCACCACTTTATAAACCATTGTTCTTAATATCCATCTGGGACCTCACACCATTCTTGAGTTATTTTATGTCATCAAAGGTGAGTTCAAATACAACATGTTACTTATATGCCTTTATATTCAAGCTATATATTGAATCCCTTTTATCTTACACCGTTGTGTCAAGTTTGAGCATGAGGACCAAATTATTACAATCAACTCCAATCTGAGTCCCTTTGCCTCTTTGAATATGACATATTAACCCAATGATTTTCTCATTCCTTATTCATCTTACACACCATCCAATTCTAATCAAACCTCGACACCAACCCAAAACCTCCATACTTATACCTTCAATAATGATGAAGCATTAACAAGCTTAACCATTCCCTCTTCTCAAATTCTAGTTGAAGATCCATTACAATCAAGTTTTTAATGTCCCTCACTTGGGGAATATTGACTTTTGGCTTTATCTACTCTTCCCACTCTATATGAATATTGGAATATTTGAAATCACCCCTCTTATGATCCTAACAATAGAACAATTTTCCCCTTTGGGCTCCCCAATAATCAGACAAATTTTATGTACATGGCACATGATCGACCAGTCCTTACTCCTACCATCACTCCATATATTCAAACTTTCACTTTTAATTTCTCCTCTCTAAGAAATTAAACCTTTACCAAAACCTATCTTCATCATTATACTTGGAAAATATTTGGTACGGGCCTTTACAAATAAGGACCTCATGAGTTATTTAGGCTTGGGTTCAAACCACCAAAAGAACTCACATCACCAAAACCCATTGCTACCCTTGTTGAAGAGACTCCATCCTCACCAAGCTCACCTTCCCAATCTAGAGACTTTTACATCATCCCATATAACTTTTTTTTTCTTCATCAATACCATTAGTTTAGGTTCACTGACCTATCAACAAGGTGGCCAAACTAAAACCCTTCCTCTCATCTAGCCTGAGATGATTAATTGTGACTCACCCACCATTCACATCATCCAATTCCAAGATCATTTTTATATCCTCACCTACCTCAGTGCAAGGGATTTTTCTATCCATAAATCTCTCCCTACTGAAAACTAAACCATGTTGAATGAATCAACCATAGATGTTAATTTGGGTACCCAGGAGGATATTTGTATCATAAAAATAAGATAATATTTGACTCCTAAAGAGTGGCAAGACTATCCTTATTTCCTCTATGACCATAACATAACATTTTCTTAGTCTTACCAAGATATTTTTGGAATTGACACTTTCATCACTCTCGATAACACCATCACCTGACCTGAGGTTAAGCTGGTCTAGAAAAAACTTCATCATATGCATCCTCACATAGCTTTTATTATTAAAGAAAAACTTTAATGCCTCTTATTTTTTAATTTCATCTATCCCATTGACTATCCATAATGGTTTTACAACATCATTCCTATCACTAAACCTACTGGGGGCCTTCACCTCTACATTGAATTTTAGGACCTTAACCTTACCTACCCAAAAGATGACTTTCCCCTTCCCAAAATTGACCAACTTGTTGATGGCCATGAAATTTTATCCCTTATGGATGGTTGATTATGATACAATCAAATCCTGATCACTCCTATAGATTAACATAAAACTTCCTTCATCACTCCATGGGGAACTTTCTACTACTGAGTCATGCCCTTTAGCCTTAAGAACATTGGAGCCAATTATCACAAGGCCATGACCAAAATATTTAATTATCTCATTCATAAAATTATTGAGGATTTTTTTGATGATCTTCTTGGGAAATAAAAGTATCACAAATATCACCTCATTATTCTTACAATCAATTTTGAATGGCTAATCCACTATCATGTTAGGTTTAATCCCAAGAAGTGCATCTTTGGGGTCTTGTCAGGAAATGATTGAGATTTATTTTTTCCCTTCTTGGAATAGAAGTGGATACTACCAAAGTCATATATATTTTGGATATGCCTCTTCCCACTAGATTAAATTAAATTCATAGCTTGTAAGGAAAACTTCAATCTATCAGATGCTTTATTTCTCAACTATTCAATCATTATCAACCTATTCACCATCTCTTAAAAAATATGTCTATTTCAAGTGGACCACTGAATGTCAAAACTCCTTTCATGAAATCAAGGATTATCTTCTTTTTCCACCTACCCTCATTCTCCCTAAATAAGATCAACCCTTTTATCTATACATTTGTACCACTGATCATTCCTTGAAAGCCATGCTCACTCATCATGATGATTAGAATAAGGAGTAGGTCATTTACTACATCAACCCTACCCTAATCAAATATGAGACCCAATACCCATCTTGAAAAAATTTACCTCACCTTAGTCTTTATAGTCTCCAAGTTTTTCCATTATCTTCTTAATCACAAAACCTATGTTATCACTAACACTGACCCTCTCAAGTATATACACTCTAATCCATATCAAAACCAACATATGAAAAATTAGCTCATGCTTCTTGATAATTTTGATCTTGAGTTTCTCCCATAAAATTCCATCAAAGGGCATGCTATCACTGACCAATTAGCTAAAACCCCTCTGTCTGATAAGAAACCCTTTCTACTTGCCTTCCCAAATGAGTTGATAGAAACTCTTTCATCATATCAGCCCACCTACCAAATTACGATGTTTTTTTATGGCTATAAATGCCAAAATGGTGGGGGGATAGAGTGATTCTCATCCTATTTAATGGAGAACCACTTCCCCTTTATTTTAAGATTGACTTTGACTACACTAATAACATGGTTGAATATGAAACCCTAGTTATAGGTCTACAAACTATCGTGGCTTTGGGATTCAAAACACTCAACATATTTGGGGATTCTAAACTTGTCATTAACCAAGTCACAATAGATTATTAATGTAAAAACAATGTTTTCCTAAAATACAAGCATCTTTTGGACACTCTTGATTTTATTTGATCTTTATGCTATCAAATCCATTCCATAATCAACCAATAAACTTATAGATGCCATGTCCTCTCTTACTTCCCAAATACCATCTAAACCCACCAAGTCCAAATTCTTTGTTACCATACACAGCTTCATTACCCCCTCTTATATTAGTTCTGATCTTTTTACCATTTGCTGACTAGAAACATCCCCTTCCAACAATTGGTATACCCAAATTTTTTATTATCTTAGCCTCATAATTCTCCCACCCAATATTTCAAATAATGCCCAGAGAAAATTTACCCAAGGCACTTCTCATTATATCATACTAGGAGGCATCTTTTATAAATGAGGCTTTGACAGCCTCCTTCATTATCTTCATAGTCATGAAGCTTCTCACATCATCAAGGAAGCCTATGATGGTAAACATGGGGGAAATTTTAAGGGTATGGTTTTTTCAAGGTGTATTATTTTCCTCATCAACTATTGGCCGAAACTTAATCAAGACTACTATGATTTTGTCAAGCAATGCATCAAATGTCAATAGCATGCCAACCTTCATCACATACCTTCTCATAGTTTTCAATTATATCAAGATTTTTGGCCCTTTTCACAATGGAATCTTGACCTTATCAGGGAAATCAACCCTTATTCTTCACAATAACATCAATATATCACCACCACCATAGAATACTTACCCAAGTGGGTAGAGGCCATCCTATTCATATAAATAAAGGTTGAAAAATCATCAATCACCATATCATTTTCCACTTTGGTGTCCCTCATAAAATCATCATGGACAACAAAAAGTCTTTTAAAAATAATAAATTCTAATCACTTTATGATTCTTGTAGCATTGATCTAAGCTTCTCATCCCCTTATCATCCAAAAGATAATGGATAGGCTAAAGCTTCCAATAAAACCTTTATCAAAATGCTCACAATTGTGGTCAGTGCCTCTGGTTAAGATTGACATATTCATATCTAATTCACTTTATGGTCTTATTGCACTAGCATCCAAACCACCTTGAGATCTACACCTTTCTCCCTCATTTATGGATCTGAGGCAGTTGTGCCTCTCAAATTTCAAATTCCTTTGCTTCATGTATCCTTGCATGAAATCCTTTTTGAGAGTGATTATCACCTAGAACACCTTGTATGACTAGATATTCTTGATGAACATCACTTGGCCACCCTCAATCATCTACATGTTTATCAAGAGTGAATCAAATGATCCTACATTAAGAATTTGAAAAAAAGAGATTTCAACATTGGAGACCTTGTCCTTAAAGAAAACCAATATGTCACTGACATGGAAAAGACCAAGAAGGACAAGTTTGATTTTAATTGGTTAGGACCTTATATTATAACCCATAAGTATGGATATAGTGCTTACAATTTATCTTCTCTTGAGGGCAAACTAGAGCTTGAGCCTATCAATGCTTCACATATGTGTCCTTTCTATTGTTAAACAAGATCACATCTCACTTTTGTGTCTAACTTAAGCTTGTCCCTAGGTTCATGAGATTTTACCCTCCCTTTAATTTACACTTATCCTATGAGAACACTTGATTTCAACAAAGAACCATGTGATTTATCTATCATAAACATCTATTCCCAATCCTATATATGGGTACCACAACTCTACCTATAACATGGTTCTTATGGATACTTTTCATCTTTTAATATATGGAATCCCATGCTCATTTATTTCTCAACCCCTTCCTTTCATTTACCATTTACCTCTTATGTAAAAATATTTCCTCCATAATGGTGGACCCTTTGGCTTATTAGACTTATCCATGTTATAAAAAATTGCATTCCAAATGATAATCTTCAAGTAAATCTAGACTATTCCCTCGAAGGACAACTACCCATATACTTCCAAATTGCTTAAAAATAGACTAATCCCTTGAAGGAAAACTATAAAAATAAAAATATTAGATCACTCCCTTGAAGAATGGATAAGAAATAACACAAAAATTTGAAGCTTCCTACATTGATCAGCTTTAGCCACCTACTCAAATAAAAAAAGTAATGAGTCAAATTCTATCAAGAATCTGAATAAGTATGATGCAATTGTCTCTTAACAATGTCATTTTTCTCAATACCATCATGCCAAAATCAGCTCCTATACATAACACTAGTAGACTTCCCACATTTATTTGTCTACACATCATTATAAGGTATGGACTTGTCTATTACAACCCTTTGGTCCCTATAGAAGAGGTAAGATAACCCACATCAGGTTAACCCTTAAACCATCACCTTTCACCCCTCTCTAAACTCAAGAAACTATGAGCTTACTTGATACAAAGTGATCAAGACAACCATGTTATCAATTCAAACATGCCCTTATGAATCACTCAATCAAATTGTGTTCACTAAGCCAACTCAACTTTGGATTCTTCTTATTTGATCCTTTCTAGTCAAAAAAACGTAACTACTTCTTAACCATTTTTTGGGAAATATGGACCAATTAGAATATTTATTTTGGCATGGTCATTTTACCACACTTCCACCTGTCATTACATCCTAATCAAATTCATCTATCACTACATTAAGTTCAACATAAAACATAATAATCAACATCCTGATCAAACATCATGCATTAAACATCCAACATTCATTTTCTATATCACGATAATCATCTTAATAGCATTAACATCAACATAATTTCCATCTGAATAATAATTAATAACATAACATCATGATCATCATAGTAACATTCCATGTAACCATAATGATCATCCATATAACATATAATGATATCATCATACCATCAACATCAAAATCATAACTCATAATCAATATCATAGGCACCATAAGAGATTACACTCATACATAACCTAACACAACATCATCCAAATAATAACCACTATCATAAACATCATATCATCATAACCATAATAACATGATAATTAACATAACATCTCATAATATACCTATGAAGTAACATAAGCATAATGATCATAGTCAACAATATGCTCCACAACATAATTTTACCCATCAAAAATATCATAAACATAATCATCATAATCAAATCCAACCATAACATCATAAAAACATCATCATGCCTAAGCTAACATCTAATCAAGAAAATAAGAGAACATGTCATAATCATAAAACAATCCATGTACATGATCATAAAGTTAGAATATCATAAAACAACATGATATAACTGATCTATGTCTCTCTCACTCTCATCAATATATCTCACATCGTTAGCACATATGTCAATATCAACATACATATATACATATCACACAATAATGTACATCATATAAGTGTCATCATGGGCCTCCAACACCAAAACCAGAACCACCTACACTTGTTCCACCAACTAGTGGTGGACCTCCTAATGCCCTTATCTATTTTAGAGTCATTACCCATTGACCTAGTATCACCAATGATGGTCTCCCTACTAGGCTATTATTTTACTCACCATACCTCATAGTATTGGGTAACTAGGTGAATAAAATCACCTCATAGTATCTCAACTCCTTAATGGTAGTTATATATCACATACTCAAAACCATGTTAGGAGCTCCTCCTCCTCCTGTAGTCATCACCCCTACCCTCTATCATAAAGCATCTCTTTTTCTAAGTGACTATCGTAAGGCTAGCCCTTGCCTAATCTTTCTCACCTATTAAAGTGGAAACTTGTGCCTATAAAGTGTCAATCTATGCCTACAAATCAGTCACCTAGGCCTCTTCCACTACAAGGGTTGTTACCATCTGATCACCTACACCATGTGCATGTGCAAGATACATGCCCATAGGTCTCTACCCATTATCCCCCAACTAAAATCTACATCTACATATCTAGTCTAATACCACCCTATATATCTCTTTGTGGCCCCAACATCATCAATGGGAGCTCTAATATTTATCTCCTTAAAATTAGGAAAACCCTCCTCTGACTATGGCTCAGGAAAATCCTATTTTACACCCTCCCTCTTGTAGTGAAAAAAATTTAGAGGTATATCCTATAGCAGCCTAAACTATCTTTAAACTTTATCTATGGGGATTTGCTCTATCTCCCCATCTCATCTATTATACACCCATCACCATTTCTATAATTATAGCATATGGTACTTATACGTTATCCATATTAGCCAATATAAATATGTCCTCCATATGATTTTTATAACAATCAAACCCTCCAATGAATCCTAGAACTACTCCACATCCTTGGTTCCACCACAAGCCTTGATAATGCTAGATCTATGTGCCATCACATAAAACCAACTCTATAATTAGCAGTTGAAAATTCATCCCATGAAATTCTAATTGGTCTCAACACCCTTATGTGCTCATACACCCAACAATATAGCACAAAACTAATGTTTATGTCATATCATCTCCTCACTTTAAAATCCCAAAGCTCCCTATAAATCTATATAAGTAGTATAGGGGCCCATTGAAATACTATTCCCTATAGTAGCATCTCTATCAAAAATCCTAATAGTAAACTCAAGAATCAACTACTATTCAAATCTAGAATAGTAAAATAAGAGATACTAATCATCATCATGGTAATCAAACACCTATCATCTAGGGTCCTCTGATATAATGTCCCATAGCATAGACCTCCCATATGGAATCTAGCCTCTTACCAGTCATCACCATATATCCACTCCATAAAATCATCATGCTCATCACTCTCCATGTGGTATATTAGCTCCCCATGAATTAATAGCCATATAATTCTCTAGATGTCCTCTAGTAGAATAAACATCTCACTAGTTAGGAATAAAGAGTTATTTATGGATAGGTCCCATCTCTCGATGAGGACCATAATCATCACATTATCTCATGGTAAATTGTGGTAGTGTTGCATGGACCCTAAGCCAATGACTTCCATCTACCTCTACTTGACATTCATCATCCTATCTCAATAGTCAACAAATATCTTAAGGATTTGATCCCTCATCTAGATCTACTCATGGACCTACATAATAATCCAACACTATTTAATGTTTCCACTTATCATTTACCCTTGACCTCTTACGTTATAGTCTTTATCTAAGACCTATTTTCTTCCCTTTCCAACCCCTCTAGGATATCATAATAACCTATCTTAGACTATTTTTTGGCATGCAAATCATCTATCTTGCCTTCATAACCTATGTTTCAGACCTCTTAGACTCATCTAATGTTACTATCTCACTCATCTACATCAACCCTTTCCTCCTCACCACTCACTTGAATCATTCCCACCTCCCCTACACTAGAAGTTGGCCCTTTATAGGCTAACTATCAATGGTTCAAAGAACCCTTGATGGTTTTAGGGCCTTATTTGACTCCCCATGTTGACCATTGATGGTTAAGGTCTAGCTATTGATGGTTACTATGAATAACCACTGACATTAAAAACCTATCACCTCTTCCCTAATCCACCTACAAACACATCTAAAAATCATAAATTTCTTACCTAATTCCTCTTTTTTACTATCCCTGCCTACTTCCCCCTTGTTTTTTCTACCTAATTTTTCCTATTTTTCCTCTACCTCAACCTTATGGGATCATGACCCACCTATGTTATTTCCCCCAATTTTCTCACTTTTATACTATTTCTAACTTTTCTTATCCTTGATTATCACTATTATAGCCAATTATAAATAGAACCTACCTCATTCCATGTTCAGTTGGCATGGTCGGAGCCTTCCCACCCCTCCTTAGTCATGTCCTCATTATTCATCCATCACTCAAAAAATAACTCTTAATCAATCAGTACTCTCTACCTTAGCACGTTCCATGCTCCAAGCACTCGTCCAAATCAATCAAGCATTAGACACTCTTCACCAAAGTCAATGTGTGAAAATGACTTCTTGTTTTTACTTTTACCATGTGGGTTTTTTAAGGTTTCACCCTAACCATCGATGGTTAGGGTAACCATAAATGATCAAACCTTGGAACACCCAAACCATTGATGGTTAGGGTCCCTAATATTTCTCTAAACAATTTCACCCATAATCCTTCATCCTTAACCAACCCCTAGCTAGAACTATATTTTGCCTGAAGGTCTTTTAGATTTGGGTGTCTAGGGAGCTATGTGGGTAGTGTCTACTCACCATGTGTAGTCAAAGTTAGCTTAGCCACCTCTCCAACCCAACCCTACCCCCCTTACCTCACCACTTCCTCTTTGATGATTAGATGTTTTGACTAGATCTTTCACACTTTTTATACCATAATTGCATTATCATTTGAATGTTTTGACCAATTTTACCAAGTTGACCATTCAAACTTTGCAACAACCCATGCATGACCCAAACACTTGGGTTATTTTGTGGAAGCACAACATAACTAAGATATGTGTAACCTACCTAACTTTTCATAGATCACTTGGAAGGCCTAACCTAATTATCTATGACCAATGCTATGGAATGGTTACTCTCTCTTGTCTTTCTAGACCCTGACCTTATTTTTATAACTTTGGAAAATTTAGTCATTGCATGATAATTGATATCACACTTCATCAATTTTTTTGAGTGAGTTCAGTATCCTCAACCAAATCAATACCTTATTTTACCTATCAAACCATGACCCTATTTCATTTCAACCTTAATCATTTCCTAGTTTGAGGCGGGAATACCTCCTCCAATGACTTGAGGCAACCAGACCCAAACCATGACTAGCCTCCTATTTTTTTTTTAGTATCTTACCCAAGATACATAATAAAAAGAGGGAAAATGTATACACCTAAAAACTACACATTATAGTTTTTAGTGTCACCCTGCCTTTGGAATGATAACTAGGCCCATTTATGAACCTAACTTTACCAAACCCATTTTTTGCTTATCATTTAAATCACATCGTTTTCACCCTTTTTTACTAATTTTTCCCCTGGCCCACAAACTATTGATAGTTAGGGTAACCATCAATGGTTATCCTAACCATCGATGATTAGGTCCTATCTTTAGCTTTAACCAAATTTAAAGCATGCCATATATTTATGTGAGATTAGCAGCTTTAAAAATGATAACTTATCTTTAAAATAAGGCTTTTAAAGCTAAAAAAATAGGTAGATTTACCCTAGATCAAATTAAAAATTTCTTTCGACCCATTTAGTAACTTTTGCCTATAATGTAAGTAGAAGAGTAAGTTATGAGGATGATCAGCTATCAGGTATTCATCCAACATCCATATCAGTAAGTGAGCATCATCACTTGAGGTCTAAAGCTCTATTGAAATAACTTTGGAAGGCTTGAAGTACCAATACTCTAGCTACATCACTCTAGAATTCTTCCACTTAGTTACAAGCATTTTGTCCTTATTTTCTATCATTTATCTAATTTTAGTACCAATACTTCAATAGGTCCTCCTATACCTCATTTTCCACCTCCTATCCTCATATCCATCCTCTATTTACTCAAATTCTAATATGTTCTTTCTATTTTATTCATCTCCAAATTTTCATAAGTAACCACTGATGGTTCTCCTAGCTACTGGTGCTTCACCCTAACTACTAATCATTTCCCTAACCACCGATGGTTCCCTATGGTAGTATTTTCTAGCAAGAAATTTCCACCCTTCTACTACCAATCAAATGCCACTTTCTGTGTCTCTATCTAATTATAGGACACTTTCTAATTTTATAAATCAAACCCCAACCATTTTAGCATCTAAATTTGATCATTTTCTTTTATATACAAGTTATCATTTATCTCTAGTACGTATTTAATTTCTTATCATTGAATGAAAATATATTATTTTATCATTTTGGACTTAATTATTATAAAATTAGATTGACATCCTCCTAACAAGCCTTATGTTCTTATATCTAGTACATGCTAGGTAGTCCACTCAACCAGTCATCTAACAACCCCTTTCAAGTATCTATGCTACTTATAGGTTATTCCTTCCTAACCAAAGAGGAGTTCTCACTTTCATCTAGATTCATGAGTACATGCTACCAGGTATTCTTCTATGAACCCTAATCACTAGATTTATTCTATTTAGTTTTAAAATTAATAAAAGAAGAAAATAAACTAAAACATAGGGATGTGTAAATTTTATGATGTTGATCATTTACAATAGATATTAGATTCATAGTGTATAATAAATGATGGAGAAATATACTAGAATGTCCTTCGACACCATGGTGATTTATAGTCACAATTATGGAATTATTTATCAATGGTAGGTGATCTGACCTCTACATATCATTTATAAACCAAAATGTTTGGTGACCTAGTGCTCTTTACTGGTCTAAAAAAATTGCCAAATCCAAATTTCAAAAAATGAAATACTCATGAATTAATGAAGGTTCACCACTAAAAAGAACCCTAGGGAAATAAATATGTACCTAGGTTTGTATAATAAGCCTTTAATTTATTTGAGTCCCCTTTCAATGATTTGATTATGTATGAAATGTAACAAATAACATGATATAAATCATTTCATATAATCTAAAATTAGAAATAATTGACATGTTTGAAAAAAATATATTAAGGAGTACACCTATGTGTCGATGCACACATTTCACCTCTAGATGATTTGAATTGGTAATGATGATTGTTTATAAAAAATTAGACCTATAAAATCTTTAGAATTAAACTTTATATATTTGAAGAGGGAGATTGGAATGTATTATGCCCCTAATCTGGTGCAAAGATGAGTTGTGCCATGTACATTGATATCATTATATCTCAATCACATAATTCAAGTGTGAATATGTAGTATAGTGAGGGTGAGTGATTTAATTAACTCATCCTACAAATATAATGATATTTGATTATTTAATCACTCCAATTAATAAATATTATGGTGAGGTTGAATGATTTAATCACTTAAACCAATACAATGACCTAATTATTGTAGAATAAAAAAGATTGATAATAATACATCTTAGTGTAATAAGTGCATCTTGGTGAATAGTATAACTATTAAGTTTTGAAATTTTTGGTGGAAAATAATGGAATATGCACCTATTATATATATAATTTGGATAATATGTGTCATAAATTTGAATAAATTTGTTTCAAATCTATCAAAAATTAGTGCACTGTATAGGATTTTGACCTAAGTGTATACATGAATCATGAACCTGAAATGGATATTGTGCAAGTATGAAAGTCATGTCTTTATGACATGCCCCTACTAAAATATAGAGATACTAAGTAATTTTATAAGTGTGTATATCATGTTATTATGGCATGCCCCCACTATAATCCAAAAATAGTGAAAATGTATAAGTGTGGAGGTCATGATTATATGACATGCCACCACTAATACACCCCATTTTGAGGTGAGGGAAATATAATCTGGTAGGTACTTTACCTCAAAAGGATAAGGTAGTTGTATAATATGTGTATGAATCATGTAGCATAAGGGGATAACATGTTGAAGAATATATATCAATTAGGCTCATAATATCTGATCACATCAAGTCCTAAGATTTATAATATATTTCATGCCAATGTATAGATAGTAACATTATAATATGTAATGTAAAATAATGTATACACCATTTGTAAAATAATTCCCATTTGTAAAATAATGCCCATTTGTAACATTACCTTATTTTAGATAGTAACACTAGTATGATATGCCCATAAAGCATACACCATTTATTGGTACCAATATATACTATATCATTGAACTATTTTTCCAAGGATTTTGACAATGGTTTTATTTGTCACTTCTTCTTAGCCATTATCATGTGGGTACTAAGGTGTAGAAAATGTACGTTTATTTTTATATTTTATAAAAAAGAGATTTACTATTTTATTCTTCAATTATGACTCGTTATCAGTAGTTATTGATGAAGGTATGCCAAAATAGGAAATTATATTGGTTATTCAAAAATATACAACTATCATCTCTTTTGGTAAATTCAAGTGGAATCAACTCCACCCATTTGGTAAAATATTATTATGTTGTGATTATGAATTTTTAACCACTTATAGATATGGGATTTATTTTTTCAATCAAATAAGAAGCCCATAAGGAGAAGGGTCATGGTGAGATAATTAGTTATAACTCATGAGATGGAGCATGATTTAAGTTATTATATTTATGGTATTATAGGTATAATGTGGCATGCTCAATACATTATAGTTTTATTGTAGGCTAATAATATCCTTGATGAGGCCATAATATGCCCAATAAATGTATAATAAATGGCCTCATCTTAATCTCTCCTTTTATTAAGTTTGATTGCACTTTGTAACTTTTGTTTTGATCTAAGATGAGTTAGGATGTGATTATCCATCTGTTGTTGATTTTGATTCTAACATTTTAAAAGACCTATAATTTCTAACAAGGGTGCTAGAAAACTCTAGTTTTGCAATAAAATAGGTCATCACCAAGCTAAAGACCAAATATGAAATGGATTGTATGTTTTTGGAAGTATTGGACTCAATTTAGAATAGTTCCAAAACCTATAAAATCTATTCTGGAATCATCACAGTTAGTTCTAAAACCTACATAATCTATTGCAGAACCATCACAGTTAGTTCTAAAACTCCACCATACTATTTCAAGTCATCACATTTTTGGACTTAGCTCCAAAACTCTATATTTAGCTTCAGAACTCTTATAGATAAGCTCTGGAACTTTTACAGCTAGATATGGAACTGATGAGGATCTATTCCAAATGGCCAGTGATCTGTCAGATCAGTGATCCCATTTAATCAGGAATAGATTCCTAATTTTCCAAATTTATAGAATCAAGACATTTATCACACAGCTAGACATCCAGCCACATTTTGATTTAGTATATATTCTAGGTATGATTCAGTTCCATCATATCTATGAAATAGTTACAGTCATCAAAGCATCTATATATATAGACCTAGGAATTTAGTAAAAGAAGAGAGAGATATATAGAATATAGAAGATATAGAAAATAATTGAAGAATAGAATATATTAGTACATTCGTAATATAGAACATTTTATCAATGAAATAGCCATTTCTATTTTGAAAGCAAATTAAATTGTTTAAATCCTGTTATAGGCAGAGTAAGGGCCCACTCCTCTAAAGAACCAAGATCTTCATTTTTGTCAATATTTATATTTCTATTCACAAAATTAAATAGGTAATTTTGTTAAATTTATAAATTCTTCCAACTCCTTAAAGTTAAGATTTATTGTAAATTTGTTCTTGTAGGCATTTTAGATTAAATTTTCATTTTTGCAACATGTGTTTGTTTCCAACAATCAATTTCATTTTTGCAATGTGTGTTTGTTTTCAGTAATCAATTTCATTTCTACAATGTGTGTTTGTTTCCAAAAATCAATTTTATTTCTACAATGTGTGTTTATTTTTAGTAATCTATTTCATTTATACAAAGTGTGTTTATTTTTAGTAGATTTTCATAGTTTGATTCCAATAAGGTTTTAACCAAAAAAATCCTTAAGACATTAAAACCCCCCCAAAATATATATATATATATATATATATATATATATATATATATATATATATATATATATATATATATATATATACAAATACCTCCATTCAGTTACTAAATTGCTATGATTCCTCTTATTTCATATAGCTTTAGACACAGCCCTGGTTAAATATGACATCAACAGAAAGTTTATTAAATGAAGGGGATGATGACACCCATCATTTTTGGCACCATTGCCAGGGAAAACTAGTTATAATTTTCTAATTAGGTGTCAACAAGAGCAACAATCATTCATTTAGTAATTAAATAAATTTTCCCTATTTTATGAGTAGACCATGAGATTCCAAGGGTATATTTCTCCCCAAAATATCTGAACAAGAAATTCCATCATCCTCTAGTTTAAGAAAGGACATTGAGCAAGAATCGGAGGCACCATTATCTCCTACAATACAAGAAGCAAAATTGCCATCTTTGGAATTTTTGGATCAGTCACTAGAACCAAGTAAAACCTTAGGGAGGAGGATTATTTATTAATATCCATTGAGGGAAATTTTTGATTCTCAATTGAGTAGTCAACCCCCTACTCCTAACTTTTCACCATCCCCAAAATAGACCACATACCAGATTGATTTGGAGAAGGGATTAGAAAATACCAGACAGATGGAATGAGAAGCTAGAAGAGAACTTGAGAGAACCTTTACCTATCCCATTCATATCAAGGATGATGAAACCACTATGAAAAACATTTCACCTACACACTTGCCCACATTTAGAGGAATGTCATCTGAGGATCCTGACCAATTTCTATTTGAGTTTAAAGTAATATGTCATACTTATGACTACAAGATAGATAATCAAAAATTGAAGTTGTTTTATCTACCCTGAAGGATGCAGCAATGAGGTGGTTTATCAGATTAACATCTAATTTTATTACCAATTGGGAATAAATGAAAACTGTCTTCGTAGGCAAATATCAAGATTATTATAGAGGAATAAATTGAAAGGAATAATTTTTCAAAATCAAACAGGAAGAAGATGAAAATATGGAAGATTATTTGGACAAATTCCTCTTTATGAGTAAAAGATGTGGATTTGTACTTCAAGAAGATTTAAATAAAACCATTTTTCTCAAAGGTTTGGATGATGAATCTAGGGAAACCCTTGATTTAATTGGTAGAGGAAACATTACTCAATTAAGAATGGATGAAATCATAAAAAATTGTAAAAACTATTCAAGAACAAGGGGTGGACCTAGAAAAGGGAAAATGGTTAAAAATTTGAATCTAGATATGAACAAATTGATGGATGAATTGGAAAACTTTAACATAGACATATTAGTTTAATTAACCTCCACCATGGATGGATTTCAAGCTAAAGCAAATACCCAACTTGAACCATTAGCCATGTATTGTCCTAGATGCAGGAAGAAGCATGTAATAAGGGAATGTCCTTTGGATAAAATAGAAGTATGTCTTGTCCATGAATCTAAAGAACATTATAATCACACTTGTTATCTTCTTCCAATCATAAAAAAACAACTCAAATAAACCAATACATCATCCACCCCAGAATAATTAATTTTTTTCAGAGACAACCTAACCAAGGATAGTTTATGCCAAGACCAGCTCCTAATCCCTAGATGATGCCATGGGAAACTCAAACAATACCACAAAGTTGGGGATAGCCACCTTGGGCCCCTCAACCCACATGTCATCCTCAGGATTGGGCAAGTCAATCTTGGTATACTCAAGAACATCATCAACCTTGGGCTAGTCAAGGAAATCCTTATGCTTGGCCACAACCTAGATGGAGCCCTAGTAATTATGTACAAGGAAAAACATATCCAAATTAGAACCAACAAGCCATAATGGGACCTCTAACACAAAATCCATAGATTAAAAACATAGTCTAAACCCAAATTCCATCACAACCAATAGCAAACCCAAGAAACAAACAAACAACTCTTGTATACGAAATAGAACTAGAAAAATTAGTTGATTTAAATACAATGGATTGTAAAAACATTCAAACCAAATCTGGCAAAATAGTTAGCAGTCCACCTGTTATAATCACTGAGATGATAGAAGAATCTAAAACCCCTAGCATAGTTACACCTAAGAAAGATGACAAAGAAAAAGATAAGGAACTAGAAAGAAATTCTATTGAGATTCCATTTCTAGAAAGACTTAAAGAAACCATAGAACTTAAGGAATCTGAATTGGTGTAGGAACTAAGAAGATTGAATATTGAAATACCATTGTTACAAGTAACTAAGGATATTCCAGAGTTGAACAAGTTAATAAAATTGTTATGTTTTAAAAAACTTGGAAGAAAGAAGCAGTACTCCAAGACTATTCAGGTAGACAAAAAACTTGTTGATTTATTAGCAGGAAAACTCTTACTACCTAAATATGGAGATCTTAGAAGCCCTATTATTTCTATTTCTATAGGGAATAAGGATATACATAATTTTTTGATTGATTTGGGTGTAGCTATCAATGTAATGACAGTGGACACTTTGAAAACATTACCATTAATAGGCATACAACCTACTAATACCATATTGCAAATGGCAGATCAGTCTGTAGAAAAACTAGGAGTTATTGAAGATGTGGCTGTAATGGTGGAATCATGGGAATATCTAGTTAACTTCCTCATATTGTAGCCAAAAGGTAAAACACTTAGTTATCCCATTATTTTGGGGAAACCATGGTTAGCTACAGTTAATTCCTTAATTGATTGCAGGTCAGGTGATATGACTATTTAAAATGGTAAGAATTCTAATAAAATTTCATTGTATCTATTTGCATGACCTTTTATTGATAATCAAGTGAAATAATGGGTTGATAATCCTAATATTAATGAGCAAAATCTATCTTCTTTGGCTATGATAACATTGTAGGATCATGTACGGGAAATAGATGATATGGTTAATCCTACATTAAATGAACATCAATCATCATTAGAGTAGTCAAGATTAGTTATAGAACCATCATAGTTAGTTTTAGAACCATCACAGTTAGTCTTAGAACCATTACATTTAGTTCTAAGACCATCAAAGTTAGTTCAAAAACCACACCAATTCTCTACAAGTGAAGATAACTTCACTCCAGAGGAATGCAATTTATCTTGGGGAGAGGAAGGATCTATAGCATCATCTTTATAGATATCAAGAAATGGTGAATAATTTTTGGAAAATAATAGTAATGAGGAGTCTAACCTACAACAGGATAAGTATCATAACTCTTCTTATTGTCCTTTGTCTAGCATTTTACCTCTAGGAACTTTTGGAGATGTTGCTACATATCATATGTTGTTACCACATGCCTATCCACTAAATACCTTAATGGAACCCTTTCAACAAATCAATTCATCATATCCTAGAACCAAACATGTTGAGATTCAACTAGGAAATTTTTTGAATATCAATCATTGGTTAAATAATGACGAAGAAGTCAAAATGTTTGATGTTCTGAAGGATCATACTAAAGTGTTTTATTGGGACTATAGATATGTGAAGGGAATTCATCCAAGTATATGAACCCATCACATTTATACTAAAAATATTAGACTAGTTAGGCAACCTTAGAGAAGGATTCATCCAACCTTAAGGGATATAGTCAAACAAGAAATTGAAAAACTATTACAAGTAGGTTTTATCTACCCTATCTCAGATAGCCAATGGGTCTCTCCTCTCGTAATTGTCCCTAAAATGAATGGAAAATGGAGATTTTGTGTTGTGTATAGTGAATTGAACAAAGCCACTCTGAGAGATTATTTTCCCTTACCATTCATAGATCAAGTCTTAGACAACCTTTCAAGTAAATAGTACTTTTCCTTCTTGGATGGATTTAGTGGATACAATCAAATTAGAATTATTGCTAGGGATCAAGACAAAACTACATTTACTTGTCCATGGGGTACCTTTGTTTACAGGCTATTGCCATTTGGACTATGTAATGCTCCAACAACCTTTCAAAGAGTTGTATTAGCAATTTTTTTAGACCTAACAAATGATTGTCTGGAGGTATACATGGATGACTTTACTGTGTATGGAGATATATTTGATGATGCCTTAAAAAATTTAGATAGAGGATTAACAAGATGTGAACAACATCACTTGTCTCTTAGTCATGAGAAATGTTTGATGATGGTTTATGAAGGGATCGTATTAGGGCACATTATTTCAAAAAGAGGAATTTAGCTTGACCAAAACAAAATCAAGATTATTTTAGACTTGCCTATTCCTCAAACTCTCATAGATATCAAATAATTCTTAGGACATGCTAGATACTATAGTCATTTTATCAAGGATTATAGTAAAATTGTTGCCCCCATGTTTAAATTGCTTACCAAGGATTGTGAATTTTTTTGGGATGAATAGTGTCACATGCTTTTGAAGAAATTAAAGAGAAATTAGTAACTTCCCCAATATTGCAAGGACCTATTTGGGAGAAAATTTTTCACATCCAAACTGATGCCTCAAATACATCAATTGGTGTAGTTTTGGGATAGGGAGATGAAGAAGGAAGAATGTATGCTATTTACTATCTTAGAAAAAATCTTACTCCCACTGAAAAACATTACACTACCACTAAAAAAGAATTTCTAGCTGTGATTTTTGCAATCAATAAATTTAGATATTACATTACAGGGTACAAAATATTTATACATACAGATCACTCAACAATTAAATATTTAATGAACAAACTAGTGGTTGGAGGTAGAATAATTATATGGTCATTTATTCTACAATAATTTGATATTACCATTGTGGATAATCTAGGCAAATCTAATGTGGTGGTTAATTTCTTGTCAAGATTGACCAGTATAGTGGAGCTAGATCCAGTCAAGGATAACTTTCTAGATGAACAATTGTTTGTTATTTTAGCTAACACACCATGATTTGCTGACATGGAAAATTATCTTACAACAAGGAAGTTTCCTCCTTTCACTAAAAAACAAATAAAAAAATTAATCAAAACTAGTGCAAAATTCAAATGGTTAAATGGAATGCTATTTAAATGTGGTCCTGATTTGGTTTTATGCGGGTGTGTAAGAGAAGATGAAATTTTTGACATCCTCTGGGCATGTCATGATGAACCAAGTGGAGGACACTATTCACTGAAAAGAATAGCTCACAAGATACTTGGCACTGGTTACTATTGGCCATCTCTGTACAAAGATGTGAAGAGATATATCAGGTGGTGTGATCCTTGTCAAAGCATGGGACAACCAACCATTACCAATGAAATGCCTCTATAACCACAAGTAGTAATTGAACCATTTGAGAGATGGGGATTAGATTTTGTTAGACCTTTTAATCCTCCTTCACAAGGAAAAGAGCACATTCTTGTGTGTACTAATTATGTAACAAAATGGGTAGAAGTGCATGCTTTAACAAATGCCACTAAAGAAGTAGTTACTGATTTCCTTTGGCATCAAATTAAGGTAAAGTTTGGAGCACTAAGAAGCTTAGTTTCAGACTAGGGACCACAATTTATGTCCATTATGATCCAAGCTTTCATAATGTATTATTAGATCAATCATAGGAAGTCATCTCCCTATCACCTGTAAGTAAATGGACAAGTTGAAGTAACAAATAGAGAATTAGAAAACATCCTCACTAAAATAGTTGAAGCTAAAAGAAGAGATTAGGTAAAAAGACAACATGAAGCTATCTGGGTTTACAATACAACTTGGAAAACCATAACAAGGTTTTCACCATATGAGTTAGTCTATGGGAAAAATACCTTATTGCCTATTGAGTTTGAACTATAGACATTGAGGATAGCAGCTAAGGTGGGAATTGAATTGGATGTAGCTCAAAAGGAGAGAATCCTTCAACTCAATGAATTAGAAGAATTCAGAATGGAAGCACTTCACTAGATAGAGATAATCCAAGGTCAAAGGAAGTAATGACATGATTCACATATCAAGGAAAGACAATATCAAAGTAGGAGACTGGGCATTACTGTTTGATTCTAAGTACCAACAATTCAAAGGTAAATTAAGAACCAGATGGTTAGGACCTTATTAGATCAAGTAGATATTTCAAAATGGTTCCATCTAGTTACTTCCCATTTATGGTAGTAGAAGAATACTCTTGGTCAATGGACATAGGCTAAAACTTTATAGAAAGCCTCCTACTAAGGATGAATTCTTGAAGCAAATTGAAGTAAACAAAGAATTTGATCATATGGAAGAACCTAGTTCTTCCAAAATGATCAAATAATCAGATGAAAAGATCTGGAATAAAGGGAAGAGAATGAAAACTAGTAAATGGCATTCTCTTCCCAAAAAAAATAGAGATCAATTGAAAATCAGTGATGATGGTTGATCTTCTCAAATAAATGGCTAATTCAAATAAAACTTTTTAAATTCTAATTATTTTCTAACCATTTTTTAGGGATGATGTGTCTGCTTGATGAAGGGATTACATCATCAAATATGGTAATTACGTTTTTAACTTTTTAAAGGTTAAATGGAAAGTTTGCATGTGTGATTAGACTTGATTTATAAAGATTAGTATGATGAGTCATTTATTATACATCATGGTTAAATGTGCAAAATCATGAGATGGATATTGATGATGGAATGAGACGGTGGACAACCATAAAGAATCATTGTTATGATGGAAGCGATGAAATTTGCTAGTTTTATAGCTGAGTACAATAGTTTTGTAGTTGAAATTGATAAGTTTCATAGCTGAGTATAGTAATTCTACAATTGAATTCACTAAATTAGCAATCAAATTCACTAGTTTCCCAGACAAAATCATCAATTCTACTGAGATGAGAAGCAATTTTTAGCTAACTTATGAAAGATTCAAAGAAGAATGAATCATGGGAATCAAAAAGAAATCAAAACCAGACAATGATACCCAACTCCTTGCAGATGAAGAAGTAGCAAATATCTTTCAATAGGCAAGATGGCTAGAGTTTCTAAGGAAATTTCCCAAATATAATGATGAACTGGTAAGAGAATTTATTATCAATTTAGAGAAAACAACGGATAAAGATTATGAAGGTTTTCATTCCTTTTTCTATGAATGTCATAAGTGATATGTCTGGAATACTGATAATGCATGTCCCAAACCCTGTCAAAGGGACATTGAAAGCCTTGGTTGAAACCCTATTGATTGAAGGGTAAGTTGAACCCTAATATATTTATAATACAAATAAAAACATCAAAGGAGTTAAGAGGGCCAACTTACCCAAACCCTTTGAAAGAGTATCATTCTGGATAGTTAAATAGTTAACTTGTGATGGATAATTTGGGACAGTAGGAAAAGAAGTCCTAAAATCCTTATATACCTTAGATATGGAGTCAAAAAACTAAATTATATAGTAAGCCTTCTAGGGTTTTCTTTTTAAATCCATCCATACCATGGCCCAGAGGTATTCTTGGGGTGTAGGAATAATTAGACATCATGGGTTAGTGCATTTAGTATGCCAAGACCATTTCCTTTCCAAGAAAAATGGGGAAGAAATGTGGGACAAATTTTTTGGAAAATTTGGACAAAACCCTGGTATTCCCAGAAGAACAATAGAAACTCCTCTTGCTCCTTCAGTTCATTTGAAAACTGCTACCATTACTGAGGAAAAGAAAAGATTCAGGGAAGAAGAAATACAAAAAAGAAGAAAATCTGGAAGAAAAGTTAAAATTGCAAACCCTACTGTATCATCTCAAGCCATTTCTTCTTCTGCTAAAGCTATAGAAGAACTGATACCTATCTCTAACAATGACAATTCACCTAGGCCTAAGCAAAAGGTGAAAACTAGAAGAAGTTCTAAGAGGAGACCTATGTCTACACATTTTGAGGCTCCTCAAGAAAGAAAACGTCATAAAAATTCTAAAGAAAGTTTAGAAGAGCGAGAAGAACAAGAAAGGTTAGAAACTAAAGCTACTGATATTTTGGGAAGCATGGCCATGACTCCTCCTGGACCAAGCCAAGAAAAAAAGGAAAAAAAAAAGATGAAAGAATTGAGGAGCTAGTTTTCCATGAAATAGGTGAGACTGCAGTACCATCACATGCAGAAGATGAACATGCATCTTGGAGAAGGAAAGGGAAATCCCCTATGGTGAAAGAGGAATGCTTTACTCCCCAAGAACTTTTAGAAAAAGAACAAAACTAGTAGATTAAATAGGCTCTATTTTTGTCTAAAGTGGAACTCATTATCAAGGAAAAGGATGAGGAATTGAACTTCCTCAAACTCAAGTTAGAATAGAAGGAAATGCTCCTTGTAGAATTAACAAACCACTTCATAGCCAAGAATGATGAATTAGCAAAAATAAAAAGCCAAACAATGGAGAATGAGGAAAAATGTACAATACAGACCTCTATGTCAACAGTCTTTGCGCAGACTGAATTGACTTATCTGCCACTCAAGCAGTTATGGGATGGCACATGCAGAGAACTCAGTGAAATCAAAACATCCAATATAGACTTGAAAGGCAAACTAGTGGAAGAAGAGAAAGTAAGGAAGGAATGGGAAGACAAATTTTACAAGGAGGAAAATGATAAGTATAAATGTCTTGTGAAAATACAAATAGTTTGTATGATGAGTGAGAATTTTTTTGCATGTAGAAGACCTTCTCCTATTTATAGCATGTTTTTAGAGGAACAATTCATTCGTTGGTAGTTGGAAAGGATAGCATGTGGCCTTCCACATGAAATAAAAGATGAAGCTAATTTGTCAGTCACCTACTCCTTAGCTAATATAGAATAGAAAAACCTTCTTTGTGAATTTTACCTCTACAATTTTATGCTAGAAAGAAATACAAGTTTTATGATCAATTTATATATAGGAGAAAGCTAACTTAACACATTTGTCTCTGTTCTTCAAAATCAGATTGCATGGAAAGAAAGGGAGTTAGAGCATTGGTCAGAGGCTAGTTCATCTAGTCTCTGTATGGGAACTCATTATGGTAATCCACCCACCTTTGCTACATATTTCTAATCACATGCAATCAATGATAAACTCAAGGGACCTTATCTTCTCAGTTTACAGCAAAGCATGGATGTCTTCACCTCTTATAAAAGGGTAAATTTTGATAATATATATGATACATGTTTAAAAAGATGGGAATTTCTCTCGATGGCATTGAAAAGAAGGGAAGTAATATCCCCTTTAAATTTCATCTAAAGTTTAGAAAGGGCAAAAGTTTTATGCACAATAATTCCTTGGATCAATGAAACTCCCCTGAGCATATGGATAGGAATGCAAACAAGGCCATGTCTACTTCTCACCCCCATATCTCCTTGGCAAAATAGAGAACCTCAACATCCCACTCAATTTGAGGAATGGAAAAGAAAAGTAGAAGTAGGAGCAGGGTATAGTACTTCTGAGTCAAAGCATTGGGATATTCAGTTTCAGCCATTTGATCTAAGCATTCAAGTGGAATGTAGGATATATAATCTTGAATTTGAAGAATGAAGTTTGTAAAGGGACTTACAAATAAGTAAGTATGGGGGAAGTGATGAGGCTAGGATATGCCCAATAAATGTATAATAAATGACCTCATCTTATTTTCTCTTTTTATTAAGTTTGATTGCATTTTGTAAATTTTATTTTGATCTGAGATGAGTTAGGATGTGATTATCCATCTTTTGTTGATTGTGATTCTAACATTTTAAAAGACCTATAATTCCTAACAAGTGTGTTGAAAAATTCTAGTTTTGCAATAAAATAGGTCATCATCAGGCTAAAGAACAAATATGAAGTGGATTGCATGTTTTTGGAAGCATTGGACTCAATTCAGATTCATTTCAAAACCTACAAATTTGTTCTGGAATCATCGTGGTTAGTTTTGAAACCTACATAATCTATTTTGAAACCATCACAATTAGATCTAGAACTCCACCATACTATTTCAAGTCTTCACATTTTCAAAATTATCTCTAGAACTCTACATTTAGCTCCATTACTTTTATAGATAAGCTCTAAAACTTTTACAGCTAGATATGGAACTGATGAGGATCTATTCCAAATGGCTTGTGATCTATCGTATCAATGATCCCATTAAATCAGGAACAAATTCTTGATTTTTTGAACTTTTAGAATCAATAAATTTATGACATAGCTAGACATCCAACCACATGTTGATTCAGTATCTATTATGGGTACGATTTAGTTCCATCGTATCTATGAAATAGTTACAACCATCAAAGCATCTATATATACAGACTTGGGAATTTAGTAAAAGAAGAGAGAGAGATATAGAATATAGAAGATAGAGAAAATAATTGAAGAATAGAATAGATTAGTACATTTTTAATACAAAACATTTTATCAATGAAATAGCCATTTCTATTTTGAAAGCAAATTAAATTGTTTAAATCTTGTTTTAAGCAGAGCAAGGGCCCACTCCTCCAAAGAACCAGGATCTTCATTTTTGTTAGTATTTATATTTCTACTCACAAAAGTAAATAGGTAATTCTGTTAAATTTATAAATGCTTCCAACTCCTTAAAGTTAAGATTTGTTGTAAATTTGTTCCTGTAGGCATTTTAGATTAAATTTTCATTTCTGCAATGTGTGTTTGTTTCCAGTAATCAATTTCATTTCTAAAATGTGTGTTTATTTTTAGCAATCATTTTCATTTTTGCAACATGTGTTTTTTCTAGCAATAAATTTCATTTCTACAACATGTGTTTATTTCTAGTAATCTATTTCATTTCTGTAAAGTGTGTTTATTTCCAGTAGAGTTGCATAGTTTGATTCCAATAAGGTTTTAACCAAGAATCCTTAAGACATTGAAAAACCCCCAAAACAAAAAATATATACAAATACCTCCATTTAATTACTAAATCGCTACGAATCCTCTTGCTGCATATAGCTTTAGACACAACCCTGGTTAGATATGACATCAATAGAAAGTTGATTAAATGAAGGGGATGACGACACCCATCAATCCTTGGCATAATAATTTATGGGATATTTCCTGACAATTAAAGTGTCCTTTGCACTCATTATCATGTATTTATATTAATGTAATCCATGCTTAATATTTATCTATGCATCAAATTAATTACCCATCAAAAAATTAATTTAATTAAATCATTGACAATGTTAACATATCAAAGTACCTCTCATTATAGTCTACATTTTGCATTCCATGTAAAATTCTCTAGTGCATAAGCCCAATATAAGAAGTTATGAATGGCATTCTACCATTTTTATTTTTACAACTATGTGCAACAACAATAATTGCTAAGGAATCCATTTTGTTTGATGTAATAGGCAATTGTCATAGCTATTATATTGTATTGTCAAATGTTTGTTTAAATCTATCCACCATGTATTTATATGTAAGTAATCTTGTTTAGTTTGGTAATGATTGGTAACTTGATTAATGACCAACTAAGAGTCACAAAAAACTTGGATATCCTTGATATAAATTTTTTGTATAATATATAATTTCATTATCAAGGCCTCATATTATGATACAATATTAATTCAATAAAAGGCTAGTCTATAAGATAATGGCCCTTAGGAGTAAAAAATATAATACTTGCACCTACACGTATCATACATCAGGATCCTTCAAATAACATTATCCATGGGTTATTTAATATATTATATTCTCTAAATCATCATAGAAAGAATCAGTAATTTGGAATGGATTTGGTAATTAAACCTTTGTTAATTGATAATCTATAACTTGACCTTTTACTAATTTTTGTAATATAAACTTGAGATCAAATTCTGTGAGCTATATCACCCACTTAGCTATTTGACTAGTTTGGTGGGTTTTTTAATGATAAACTTCAAGGGATATTCTTTAATTATAAAATATATCTCATTGTTGATCAAATAGTGTCATAAATATGAATGCTAGACATAATTTTACCATTATGTTATATTTGTATTCATAATAAACTAATTGATGACTTATGGAATAAGTTGCATTTGTTTTATGGTCATCTTTATAGTGTGCTAACATGCCCCACAAGTCCCCATGAGTTTCTAAGATATTAAAAAGTAATTGTCTATATGGTATAAGAAGTATAAGTATTAGTGGATTTTGTAAATATTCCTTGTTTTTATCAAAAAAATATTGACAAACATCATCCCATATGAATTTTGTGTCTTTTTTAGTAATCATATGAAAGGACTAATTGTAACAACCAACTAAATAATGAAGCATTGAATTACCTAAATTATACCCTATAAAAATAATAATTGTTTTAAATTTTTTATTATTTGAATCTCAACAATAGAGTTTACTTGTTTTTCTCAATCTCAATTCTCACTACTAAATATTTTATCCTAAAATATTTCCAAAAGAATATACAAAAACATAATTCTTTGGATTTAAACACACATTGATATTTAGTAAGGATTAGAATATTTGCCTTAAATCTATGGCATGATCTTGTCAGTGTTTATATTTTGTGAGAAAATCATTGACATAGTTTAACCAAATGTTTAACAAAATGTTTAACTCTAAATTTTTATATTGTTGGAATCTTGGGTTAAGAATATATACGTAGTTTTAACAAAAGGGTGATAAAATAATCTATAGATAGATAATTAATAGAAAAATTAGATAAATAATATTTTGAACTAATACAATTGATATTGATAAAAATAGTAGAATACATCTTTTCAGATATATTTCAATAAATAAGAAGCAATGGTACTTATTTGGTTTACTTTGCATAGATAGATTTGCATTGGAAATAAGTGTAACAATTTTCTAGATCAGTCATTAGATTTTAGAAAGTATACTTATGTTACCACAAATACTACAATTGAATTTAGACACTACCATCGATGGTAGTGTCTATCTATGACACAGGTGTCCATTACAAAATAATTATTAGATATGGATGTGACCAAATTCATCATATTAGGTTTTATGTCACATTTTTGTTGATGTATTCATATTTTGGATATATGTCATCTCTCTTCACTAATTGATCAAACCCTAGATCTTCACCCTTCATCACCCTTGGAATGAATTTTCTAAAAAAAGTGTTAGTGGGATCATGATGTCAAGTTACCCTAAAAAAACCCTCTATCAATGGATGTTTCCTACATAGACAATACTCCAAGGAGGGCCTCATATTTATACAATTATCCTTTGTATGGGGGAATGTGTGTGCACAAAGGTACAATATGCTATATGAAGATGTAGTGATCTAGCTTATAATTTGAAAAATACCACTCACGCACTAATCTTTGAATTCTTCAACCTATGATATGACTACTCCTATGCTTGATATGAAAAAATGGATGAATAGGACATAATATATTTCTTATACAGTTGATTGATTTAGAATTAGTAGGTGTTTACTTGGTATTTCCTATATGAATAATGAGAATGCTTATATTTATGCCACACCTTTTAAAAATATATCATGGTAGGGTTCAATATGATATTTAGGCTAACCCATAGGTTTCAATAATTTTTTTATTTAGATGAATTTTGGATATTGGACACTAGATAAGGATATGAACACTACCATCAATTGTAGTGTCCCTTGTGGATAGTAGTGTCCAAAAGACACAAAAAAAGTATGGATCTAAAACTGATAGTGAAAGATGTTTATCAAGTTTTAAGCCTTTTTATATAGTATAGGAGACATAGGTCATCAAAATTATATGGATCAGACTAAGAGATAAGCATTTACACATAGTGAGATGGAAAATACAAGCATTTTAATAACAAGGAGTTGTATAACTAAAGGGTGGATCCTTGATTGATAAATTTGAAATGTATGATACTAAGATGCTATAAATATTTAGTTTTAGTATTTACATTATGCAATAAATATTGACAAAAATTATAATCCAATCAACTTCTAATAAATTAGAAATATGTGACTATGTGAGAGTTATCATATAGCTCTATTTATCTCTAATTTTTATGGTTTGCCACATTGTCCCCTATGTTGATCTCCCTCAATATTATGCTATGAGGGAGGGAATGAACTATCTTGCATCCTCCTCAATTATGAAAAATGCTAGTTAGTCTACTTTATATATATTAAAATAGATGAAAATAAATAACTTAAAATTTGTCATGTCCCCTTTTGAGTTAACATGTTCAGAGTTGAGGATTAGCCTATTATGTGACCTTCGTAGGCTGATGGGATGGATAGAGGGTCTTGATGGAGCTGGGCTTGTTTTTTTGTTTGAGTTTTTTGGATATGAATTAAGGGAGATATTAATATTTGATTGATTTAATCAAATATTAATTATTTGGTCTCATTACTAATTAATTATTAATTATTATTTAGTTAGTCTGATTTTAAGACCCTAATTCTAATTTAAGAATTGGTCTAATTTTAAGACCCAAGTTCTAATTTGAGGAATTCTAATTTTAGCAAGCACACCTTTGGAGGGTATAAGGGTTTCTCATGGGAAAGAGTTTGGATTAGCCATTGATTATTGATTATTGATTTTGAAGAATTCTTCTGTGAAGACTGAGCCAAGGGTTCCAGGATTCCATTTGCAGTGGAGAACGTCAACTCTTCATTGTGTACGATTCAGAGGCTGTGAAATATCAGCTGATCTATTGCCAATTTGAGAGATAGCTTCATATAGAGGTTATCACAGTATTTCAGGTCTTTTAAGAGATAACTTCATACAAAAGTTGTCATAGAGCTTTCCAGGTATTTTCTTTATTCAGTTTTGATTCAAGAATTATCCAAATATAGATCTTTTGTATTAGCCCATAATTCTACAGATCAGGATCAAGCATACAGGTTGTGCTATATCAGCGGCCGTACGAAGTCTGTATAGATCCGTGAAAATCCGTATGCATTAATAGGAAGTTCAGGCACTGACATCGGTGAACAGAGACCTACAGAGACCGACATTGGTCAACATATCACTGACGTCAGAAAGTTAAAGACCACAGGTCGACCGATGATGGTAGTATAACTGACGTCGATGGCTGTGTTTTTTACATAGCAGGCCGAGACGTACCAGATCTAGATTTCTTTCCTAGTTTGCAGAATATTCAGGCTATTAAGGCCATATTTTCAATATTATTTGTATACTTGATAAAGGACCTTTATTGTAAGCATATGAGCAAATAAATAAGAGATTATACTATGATTTATTTATCAATTTGAAGATATTTTGTAGAAATACAGATAAGCAATTTAGAGCTTTTGTTTTGGTATCTAAAGGGATATTACAGTGGTATCATAGCTAAATCCTACCATCTTAAGGGGTTGACAATCTTATGCAGCCATAAGGGTTGGGACCACACGGGTATTTCACGTACAGTAGAGCTTTTCTTGAAGGCACTCAAGTTTTAGAACAACCACCAGAAGACATGGGTGACGATATGGGCAGGGCCCGTATTCCTCACCATCCTAGAGATCAAGATGATGCAGAGGTTTTACTTACTCTTAGAGAACTACGAGAAGGGCAAAGGCAGAATAACCAAGTATTACAGTAGTTGGCAGCAACACTACCGAGATTAGGTACTCTGAGGAGACATTCCCCACATCGTGAAGATGTTAGGAGTGATGCAGGATCACAGAGAGGCCATGGGACTGCTTCTCATATAGCTAACAGGCCTACTAGGCCTACCTTTGTGAGACAAGAGGCAGAGGAGGTGATAGCAGGTGAGGAGCATGAGGAGGCATATACAGACACACTTAGGGCAGTGACTGATGAGTGGGAGTCATTACCACCTGTGGTCAGGGAGATGATTAATTTTGACTGATTCCTCACACAAAGGAAAGAACATTACTGAGGTCGACAGAATGGGAGACCAAGACCCTAGAACAATGATTTGAAACATGCTACGAGCAGGCTCACACTAGCGATGTTTGATGGTAGTGGTAAGGTGATAGCACAGGCCTGGGTTCGTAAGCTAGATACATTTCTCACATTGTGACCGATGGCCAAGGAAGATGCTATCAGATATGCTACATTACATCTTGAAGGAGTAGCTCTGATTAGTGGCACCACGAGATGGTGACACTCTATCATGTTTGGATCACATCTTATCAGAAGTTTGTGGATAGGCTGGTAGAGCATTTTGATAGGAGGGATCCAGAGTCCTATTTTTGAGAGTTGGCATAGTTGCACCAAAGTGGCAGTCTAGAGTCTTATATTGGTGACTTCTAGAAGTTATCAGTTATGGTTCCTGACATTTTAGAGAGGTGACTTGTAGTACTCTTCATGGAAGGATTGACAGAACCATTGAGAGGTTGGATCAAAGGCTTTGATCTGCCTTCATTACAGGTAGCTATGAAGAAGGCACGTAGTATGGAGATGGTAGCCCCATCCAATAAATCTAACTCCAGAGGTTCTTCTTCATCTAGAGACCATAAGTGCTCCAATGGAGATACAGAGAGACTGGATTTCAGCATAGATAAATCAGGTGTAAAGAATGATTCAAAGGCCAATCCAGCAGCACCACCTTTGGATCATGAGGCACTTAACAATCTATGCAGGAAGAAGCTTTGCTTCTACTGCAAAGGTCCATATGATATCCATCACGATTGCCCTTTGAGGCCTAAGGGCAAGGCAAATCATGTGATGTGAGCATATTATGAGGATGAGGATTTAGAGGATTCCAAACAGTAGAATAGTTCTGAGGAGGTAGTGGCAGAGTTAGAGCTTCACATATAGGAGGCACGCCTATCCAACATTCAGTTGGATGAGTCATTCAGACTCTGTGGAGTTTTAGCAGGGCAGAAGGTCATCACCCTTCTTGATACATGAGCCACACATAATTTCATAGATGTTAGATTTGTGGAGAAATGTGGACTCACTACTAAAGATTTTGAGGGCATTAGAGTTAAGGTAGCCGATGGTCACACTCTTAGGTGTGAGCGTATGATTAGAGACCTCCCATTGCGCTTGAACAACTACGAGTTCAAGGCTGATTATTATGTGGTGAACATGGGGGATATAGACTTAGTCTTGGGTATGAAGTGGCTTCATTCATTTGAGGAAGTTACTCTTCATCTCAAGGACATGGAGGTTCACCTTGATGTTGATGGGAAGACACATTCTTAAGGCAATACGGGGTAGCAGCTTTAGATATATGTTTTTTCATCGCATGGAGATGCTCATATGACATGACATGATAGAGTGTGATGACGAGTGCACATTGGCACCAACACAAGAGAGATATGAGGATGAGCTTGGTCTTGAGGTGAGTACAGTTCAGGAGTTATCACATGTGGTAGGGACTCAGCTTTTTGTTACAATCGGGTCATAGGTTGATGATGATATGACTATTTCTAGCCTTCACAATCTAGATTTAGATATTATTCAGGTTAGGAGTTTCTTTGAGTTACTTGTTGATTTTCATTTATGCATTGGATGTTGGGGTGATTATATTATTACTAGGGATGGACATGGCATGGAGTTTGCATTGATTGACAACAGGGAAGATCATGACTACATTTGGGATCCAGGTGGATTGATGGGTGTATCATTCAACGATTTCTTGAGGGCAAGCAATTTTAGGAGGGGCGGATTGTCATGTCCCCTTTTGAGTTGACATGTTTAGAGTTGAGGATTAGCCTATTATGTGACCTTCATAGGTTGATGGGATGGATAGAGGGTCTTGATGGAGCTGGGCTTGTTTTTTTGTTTGGGTTTTTTGGATATGAATTAAGGGAGATATTAATATTTGATTGATTTAATCAAATATTAATTATTTGGTCTCATTAATAATTAATTATTAATTATTAATTAGTTGGTCTAATTTTAAGACCCTAATTCTAATTTAAGAATTGGTCTAATTTTAAGACCCAAGTTCTAATTTGAGGAATTCTAATTTTAGCAAGCACACCTTTGGAGGGTATAAGGGTTTCTCATGGGAGAGAGTTTGGATTAGCCATTGATTTTTGATTATTGATTTTGAAGAATTCTTCTGTGAAGACTGAGCCAAGGGTTCCAGGATTCCATTTGCAGTGGAGAAAGTCAACTCTTCATTGTGTGCTATTCAGAGGCTGTGAAATATCAGCTGATCTATTGCCAATTTGAGAGATAGCTTCATACAGAGGTTATCACAGTATTTCAAGTCTTTTGAGAGATAACTTCATACAGAAGTTGTCACAGAGCTTTCCAGGTATTTTCTTTATTCAGTTTTGATTCAAGAATTATCTAGATATAGATCTTTTGTATTAGCCCATAATTCTACAGATCAAGATCAAGCATACAGGTTGTGCTATATCAGCAGCTGTACGAAGTTCGTATAGATCCGTGAAAATCTGTACACATTAACAGGAAGTTCAGGCACTGACATCGGTGAACAGAGACCGACATCGGTCGACATATCACCGACGTCAAAAAGTTAATGACCATAGGTCGACCGACGATGGCAGTATAACTGACGTCGGTGACTGTGTTTTTTACATAGCAGGCCGAAACGTACTAGATCCAGATTTCTTTCCTAGTTTGCAGAATATTCAGGCTATTAAGGCCGTATTTTCAATATTATTTGTATACTTGACAGAGTACCTCTATTGTAAGCATATGAGAAAATAAATAAGAGATTATACTGTGATTTATTTATCAATTTGAAGATATTTTGCAGAAATATAGAGAAGCAATTCAGAGCTTTTGTTTTGGTATCTGAAGGGATATTAAAAAATTAATGAGTTATATGTAACCATAACATCATTAACGATATGAAAACTAATTAGCATTATTTATCTATTTTTTTACAATTGAAATAATTTTATAAGTACATATTAAGATATCATAATCTAAGCTAGATTAATTTTCAGTAATTTTGAACTCAAAATCCTCAATAATAAACAAGAGCATAAAATCGTCAATGTTATAGTATTTTTCCACTAGGGAAAAATGGGAAGTAACACATACCGATAAAAATTAATCACATTCCAATTTGGTTCATACCATCTGATGGTCTTGCCAAAAATTAGTAGCATCATATTTAACATTCCTTGTTCAATGTTTCACTTGATTAACACACCCTAAGGTATTCCATGATCACTAATACATCTAAAAGTTGATCGATGCTCAAATTATGTGCCATATTGCCAATAATGGTTTCACCTCCTTATACATTTCTCAACTTGATTAAGACACCCCAAAGATGTCAAAAATCACTAAGGAAATATTATGTGCATGCATAATTACACATAACACTCACAACTCCTATAGACTTATGCTAACCTATATTTCAACATTCATAGATTTTTCGTCACCATGAATTAATACACATTATTTTTAGCATCTAAATTTACTTGCACTACATCATAGTCTCTCACTACTTCCTTGTCTGTTTGTATTTCTTTCTAATATACCACATGTGTTTATAATTATATATAAAGCCTCTTTAATCTATGTCCACTTGATAACATCCCTCTACCACACAACATTCTAGGTAATACTCTCCACACTTACGCCATGTTAAATCACCTATTATCATAACACACATTAAAAAACTTACCCACCACATATATATGATGATCTACCATCACTCAAGTAGAAGATTACCTACTCTTTCAACTCATTATTTATAACGATCATCAGTTGTAATTGATTTATTGTAATTATATATTGTAAATAAATAGATATTAACATGGAAATCATATTTCCATTTCCTACTTGGATATGTCTCTAGTGTCTTGAATACTTTCATGCCTCAAGTATCTTGTATCAATTAATCATTTCTCCTACATGTTAGAATTCTAAACATGTTTAAAATTTGAATAGTCATCTTTTATTCAAGATAAATTAGTTAAAATTAGTCATCCCCATTCCTAATCATAAGATCTTTATTTAATCTTCTTTCTAATTAGTTTCATTCTAATAAAATAAAAAATCATGCATTCCCCTTTTGGTCATTGGAAGATTCTATCTTAGCCTTACTATACATTGTATGCATATGTATTTTACATATTTTTCATTTGAATAAAATTGGCACCATTATTCCAATCTCATGTTTTTGTATGTGTAATTTTTATTTCCACATCATGTATTATATTCCATTAATTATTCTACAATCTATAACTCTTTCTAAGCATATCCTTTTAGTTTAGATAGTTGTATCATTATCCCCCCACACATAATGACTTGGACCCCTAAAAATTATAATTAGTATGAAATATAGGACTCATGGACACCATATTTTAATTAGTTATATACATTAATTCAATACTTTGGTTATTCATCACATGCTCAAATATTTTTAATTGTAGTCATGGGAAAAACAATAATATTATGAATATCCCATAGTTAGAAGCATCACTTTCAAAACTTCTATATGAGAACAATCACATGTGCAAGGATATCCAACATATCATTCATAATAATCAATAGTTTTAAGATGAACCTAGACTAGGGAGAAAGGATTTAGAATTTTCATTGATTGTTTATTGATCACATGATATGCAACATTAATCACATTGGTTCTATCCTAATAGGTATTATTCAATCCAATTATAAAACGTAATCATGCCATCTATAATATATAACAATAAATTTTTGTCAATGAATAATAATAACACACAACACAACTAATTGTGAACCTTTGTAAGTGCCTGATCAACTAAATATGATCACCCCAACATGCCTAGTTGAGACCTCCAATACACAGACAATGACCAATGAAATATAATAGTTCCATGTCATTTCCAACATTTTATTTCATCAAAAAAAATTCAAATCCAATTTTTAATAAGTACCAAAGAGTTTACTAATGAACATGGCATGTCACAAAGTATGTTCATATTTTTAATAAATAAGTTTAGAAGGATAAGTCTAGTATGAAACATATAAATCACAAAAATAAGGTCATGTAGATGTACATGAAGACCCAAGAACACTCAAAAAAATATTTAAAAAAGATCAAAGTGCACATTTTTAGCACATTGGTTGGAATGGAATAAGTAGTACCAAGATCAAAGATAAGGTTATGTAGAACACAAAGCCTAAAGTAAAGAATGATAGGATAGGCTAATGGGGTGAGTCCACTCAAAAATTAATTAAGACATAACATTTTTAGAGTGAATCAAATAGAGTGGCATATATTAGGGTATTTTTAAAACTAATACATACAATGTAATCACTTATGACTATTATTTACTAAATTTTCACATTTAATTATAACTATAGGGTGGTTCTTTCACTTTGTAAAATCCCATCTTACCCGACCATTCAATAGATCTAGAATTGATAACATTATGCTACCAATTTTATGAGGCATTGTTACCTAGAGTCTTAATGTTAAGATAGTTTATATTGAACACTTAGTATATAGTTTACAAACCTGTTTATTCATGTAATTTTCCAACTTAAATGAATAAAAATCAATATTTAATTCTTATATTCTTTTCATTTATGTGTTTGTATTGATTTATCACAAGTGTGATAACTATCTTCTAATTTTAATAAAATTGTGTTTACTTTAATGTGGGTATTTTTGTTACTATAACCATGTTATGGTTATATATTTCAAGTAATGTTAAGTATAGGTTATCACCCATATGATATAACTTATGATTTTTCTATCTAATAAACTAACCTAATTGAGACTCAATTTACTCTCTTTGTACCTCAGGTAAACACACTAATATTTGGCATTATATGTTGTAGAAATAGATAATTTAATTTTTGGGTAAGTGAAAGTGGTAAAATAACTACTATAATGTGTGAAAAACAACCCAACATTTTCATTCCATTCTCAAGACAAATTTGAACAAGTTTTTGAGATGGTAAGCGGAGATGATACCATATTTCTCTAGAAAATATTACGTGATGGTTGGAGAATCTAGTGTGTGTTTTTTCAAGTAAACACCCTAGTATTGGACATAAATAACATAAGGAGTGGGTAAATGATAATTTACATTATTATTTGTATGAATTTTTATTCTATGAGATCACTACATATGTTATGGGAAAAATTAGGAATTACTAACAAAAGTACCCTTGGGTTGAAGAATGTGTTGAGCAATTGAAGTGTACATATATTATCTGAACTAGAGTAGTTGATGTGTGGTGGCACTGCACTTTGGATGTCTATATACTATATATTACAATATTGAGAAATATATGTCTTAAGGAGGCTAAATATTATTTTTTGAGGATTTTATATTATAAAATTTCATTTAGAGATCAAGAAACTCATGGTATATTTTAGAATTGAGGATTTATCTATGTTATGATAAGTCCATTTTGTGCATGGGCTACATGGATGGTAGAATTTAAGGTAATATATGATTCACATGTGTTGATAAGTATATGAGAGTTTGATATAAACATGGAAAACCTAGATGAATATAAACTCAAAGGTCTAAGTATTTCAAGGCTTGGTTGAAAGTGATTTCTACCAAGGACCTTAGGGAGAAGGGGAGTTAAGTTTTGGATATTCTATTGAGAATTGCATAGGATGAGATTGGGATGTGGATTATTCTAAAATTAATTAAATGTGCTTTATTGATAGTGAATTTCACATAAAAAATTAATAATGTTTATAAGAGGGATGATGAAGATAATTGGATCTTTAAGAGCATGCAAAACAACACAAAAAGGAAACACAATTCAAAGGTCTACATGAAGTTCATTGTTTATTGACAAAATAATAGTAAGTGGAGACTCTATGTAATTATCATAGATTATAATGGTTAGGATATGAGAATTATAAAAGATTATTTTATAAAATATAATACCTTATAATCCTTTGTAACCAATTTTGACAAAATCCATGTAGTCAAAGACCCAAACTATGTTCAAATTGACATCATTAGGTGGGGGTTTATTGTCCACCCACCTATAAAAATACTTTAGTAATAACAAAATTTATTGGAGTCATAAATAAAATCAAGTCACTTATCTAATTAACCCACAACCTAATGTTGGCACTAGTAGATTAGTGCCTATATAGAGTGGAAATGTTACTAGTTTAGGAGGAAACCTAGGAGGTGAAAAAAATCAAGCTCCCAACCAATGTTAATTGTGACAAATATATTAGTGGTGAAATTAGTTCAATCATTATTTACTACATAATTTGTTTAGAATATGTCCTCGAGATCACAATAATACAAAAAGGTATAAAATATAAAGAGAACATGTATAAATGTGAACTCATTTTGTGATCTAAAGGTGTTATTATGTCTGACAGGAAACTAATCCAATTTGATACAATATTTTTGGATCATATGAATACTTTTTACAATTATTATGTTCTAAATCATGCCATGTAGAATACATAATTAATTGTATCATATTTAAAGTAATTCAATATTCTAAACTTGAACAACATATTATATTTGTTCTAAAGGAGAATAATCATGAGATTACTAAGAACATCCATATGTATGACATAAGAATAAATACCTTGATCTCAAAAATCTCATTTGAAATTCATCTAGTACATCATGCATAATTATTTTTTGGAGTACTCCTATTACCTTTCATGTTTGCATTTTTAATGAAGATGATTATGAATCTATGAAAGGTATTGGAGGAAGAATTAAGGGAAAAGGTTATGGGAAGTGTGGACATGAATGTTATGTCATTTATCAAGGAAAAAATTTATTTAATGGCCTCAATTTTAAAATTTCACTACTAATTATACACATGAAATGTGTAATGACTTATGGTGCATTGACTTTTAAGTAAAAGGGAACAATAATAATAGTTTATCTAGGTTAAATTATCAAGCACTTCTTACATCTCTTAAATTTTTTCACAAAGGACATGATATGTAAAATTTTCCCTTACTATAACAAGAAACAAAAAAAAAGGTCTCCCATTATTTTAAAAAAATGAGTCATCCACCCAAAATATCAAGAATTGGAGAATAATTATCAAAATCCATGAGGTAAGCGAAAGGGGGAATGATAAATAATAGTTGGGCCTTCAAAAAAATTTCAAATAAACTATGAAAGTTATCACCAATACCATGGAAGAGGTGATGGATGAGGTGGAGGCATGTTCTTGACATGAACCTATTTTATGTCCAATTCTATCAATTACTATCAAATGGATTTCCTGAAGTTACCCACTTATAGGTACTATCATGGTTAGAATTGACTAGAAGAATGTCTAGATCTATATGAAAATTTAATCAAAAAATAAGTTAGATAAATTAGAATGGATGATTATCACCATGCACACAACAATAAAATGAATGCCAAAGAATGAATGTTGAAATATACAAGGACCAAAGGTGAATATTACAATACATGGTGATGTCACTACTTGACCCCAAAAAATGCCAAATAAGAAGGATTGATTAGGGGCTTCACTAGAAAAAGATATTTTAAGAGTCCATATATTTGATATGCAACCTACAAGGTGGGATTCAATATACATGGGAGGCAAAGGCTAGGGAAGCACTTGACTAGAAAGATTAGGAAGAAATAGTAGATAATTCCCTTTCAAAAATAATAACGCATTTGTGGCCAAAAGGAATGGTCCTTATGATAAATATTTGGCTAAAAAATCAAACATTGGGAACTTATAAAGTCCTCATACCACACCTAGTAAAAAATCAAGAAGCAAGAATTCTCAAAAATACTAGATACAACAAAGAATTACTAATCAATGCAATAATAGATATATGGTAAATGTGTGATATCCTAGTAGAAACATGAGATAAGGTCAACATTATCATGTAAAAATCACATCACAAAATGGGAATCATTTTATTGATACCCTCTCCTCATGTTTTTCTATATAAAACAAGACATGTGCTCAATCTTTGGGAATCTTTAAGATTGCTTGTTTTGACATATTGGGAGAAATATTTGTTTATTATTTTGATGGAGTTAACTGAAGCTAGTAACTATCCAACATTTCTTGGCCAGTGGTGTTACAAAAAATAATGCATATATGCATGTTAAAAACATCTATATGAGCTTTGATAATGGAGAAAAATGTGTAGTCATCTTAATTTACATTAAACATGGACCACCATATTTTGAATGTGTGGACATATATGAGGAAATATATCACACATAAAACATCATTACACAAGACACTAAGAACTTGGATGCAGATAATGAAGGCAAATAAATATGGAGATGTCAGCTCCATTTCTTTGTGAGAAATGGATGCAAGAGTCTTATGAAGTGAAAGGTATTAATAATAGAACTATCATATCATAATCAATATCCCCTATAGTGAAATTAAAACAAAAAGGAACTAATGTAAAGTCTAAATTATCAAAATATAAAAAGATATGGGTTTTATATATGATGCCTAAGAAGAAATAGGTATAACACCTTAGTAAATAAAAAATGTTGCCTTACCATGGTATGAAGGATCCAAAGATGTTCATACATTCGTAAAAAGTATGGAAGTGTGTACTTCAAAGGAATTAGATTAGGTAGGCACATTAATACATACCTTGATGAGTATTTTCATGAATTTTTGTGATATACACAATCCAAACCTACCAAATAAGAGATATGCACATGGTTTCAACTTAGTAAGAATAGATAGGGATTACATATTTATGGAATACATTCATTCCTTAATAGACATTTCCACAACTGTGAATAGGTGTGGATAGGAGGCATACATAAACTTCCCATAAGGTTATGGTTCCTTATGTTTCATATAAAATTTAAGACCAAGGAACACAAATGGTATGATATTTTAAGAGATGCATTTCAAAATTGTTGTTTAGCAAGAAAAAAGTTGTGCTTGTCCAAAGCTTTTAATTTTATTCACCTATGATATAAATTTATTAACCCTTGATTTGGGTGTACTGAGCCATATTTTATGACAAATATATCATGGAATATCATGTACAAAATCTACATAGTGATAAGTTCCTTACACTACCAAATATTGTTTAAGAGTGAAATTCTAACAATGATTCTAGTGAGGAAGATGACAGGGTTTGGATAAATCAAAATTAGTGTTATAAGTGTGGTAAAATGAAGATTGTGTACCAATTAGATGTAATATAGTTAGGGAACACTTCAGATCACTTGAAGGTTAAAACATCATATGGATAATGTGAGGTGATGGATACATAAGCATATGATCATAAGTAATATCACAAGCACCTCAAAATCCCCAAAGTCAATATTGACATAGAGGAAGAATGAAATATTGACATTGATGGTGACTATTAATTAGATAAAGTATTATATTAAATCATCGAGATATTGCATGAATACTAGAAAAATTTCCCACATAGATATAATGAAATAAAAGGTGTATAGCCTTATTTTTAGAAAATGAAGATCAATCTCATGGATGGCACAAGACCTATGAATAAGAAATCATATAGGATGAACCTCAATATACATGCCAAAGTGAAGGAATAAATATACAACATGTTGGTTACTGGCATTATTTATTTGGTTGAATAATCTAAGTGGGTAAGTCCCATTTTGATAATCATTAAAAGAATGGACTCATTTTGATGTGTTTATTAATTATTGTTGAATTTTATGTGCTATCAACCCATTTATAACTTCATTTAACAAGGATATTATGGAAGGATTGGTGGTTTGTGAGATATATGATTTCACTAATGGGTTCTCTAGCTATATCAAGTGTAGATTGAAGATAAGGACAAGCAAAAACAACATTTGTGATAGAATCAAGAAATTTTTGTAAACACTTAAAATTGGACATTTTGTGACAATTTTAACTAATAAGTCTTCTATTCTCACCATCATCCCTAGCCTTCACTATTCATCACCCCATATAATATTAAGTCATTTATCCTTAATCACCTAAAATCACATAAAATTTTCATCATATTTAATTGGTTCACCTATTTTATCTATGTATCATGAAATCAGCCACGTCTTACCACACATCAACAAGACCATTCAAAATGAATTAATCAGTTCCTAGTATGTAGTGGAGTTGGACACATGTGCAAAACTTACATCCTATTTTCCATGATTTCACACTCATGCCAAACCATTAATGATTCTTATGGGATATTAATGCTTTGGGATGGGAGAGAGCATTAACATTAATCCCCAATATTTCCATTAATAACAAACATAACTAGGAGGAGGTAAATTTATTTCACCATTTAAATAATCTATGTTTTGGTTTACACAACATAGGGGGTGATAGAGACAGGCCGGAGCTACTAACATGCATAAACATCCATGCTAATAAGAAGGTTTAGAAGAAGCTAAATAAGGGGATCCATATTGAATATAAACAAAAAATCATAAGGAATGATGTAAACCTTTCTAAAGATTTTTTTTACTACGTGGAATAAAATAATGATGAAGATGAGAGGTATTAGAATTAGTGACACTAAGGAGATTATTAGGGAGGTTATGGGGATGTCATGTAGGGTCACAAAGGCATTTAAGGACCAATCCAAGAATATGGAACCAATGCAAATATTCTTCTAGATAAATGAGGCCCTTAAAATATAAAAAAGGGCTTCCCATGAATGGACCTATTGAGGTACTAGCCAAAGGTTTGCCTTTAAATAATGAAATACTTAACAATGGAAGGTAAATTCACTCTTATCTTCTCACATCATTTCTTAATTTTAAATAATATACAAATATTTATAATCATCCTACCATATTATCTATTTAAATCCATGGATGCATTACCTTCAAATTTCTAATTAGTGAAGCAAATGCCATCATTCACCAAGGGCTTATCTTTTTACTTGTTAAGCATGATGAGGTCTTGTGTGGGAAAAAGCTCTAATGGGGGGTCCTCAATGGAGGAATACCACTATGAAGACCCCATTTTTGAATCTCCATGTCCTCCTCCCAACTCACCCCATACAAGTCCTAATTCCAAAAGTCTCATATAGAACCTTCCCCTGTAGCTCATCATAAACAAACCTAAATCAATCATCTTTTAAGAGGAAGATGTGATGTAATAATAAGGGAAAGGTAATGCCATATTTTATAGGTTAGTTCATTAAAAAAAAAGATAGAGCATTTCAATGATAAACTCCACAAAGTGTATTTAGGCTTGGATAATTTGATCAAGGAATTGAATTCAATTAACAAGGAACCCAGAAAGGTCTTACATGCTTTTTTATAGATCAATGAGGTAGAGTATCCCCCTATAGGTAGAAATAAGATAAGTTAGAGGTTTATTTAACTTCCAAACCCTCCCTCAAACCCATTTTTGTGGCTAACCACCTTAAGAATAACTGTGAAAAGGAGGACCAAAAGAAATTGAGGATGATCCTCCCAAAGGACACTGATGAACGATTGTGTAAAAGAACCTAGGTAAGTATTATAAAGCACAAGCTAAAGGAAAAGGTTGATGAAAAGGACCTCATTAAGGAAATAATTTAGGATGTTTCTCTCCCTAATTAATTTCACTTTTTTGTTAGTACTATTTGGTCTTTTTTTATGGACTTTTGTTAGATATTTTTTTGTTTCAACTGTAGTATGTTTTCAGCCCTTGGGGCTTACTATGTTTTGTTTTACTACTAGTATTACTATTAGGTTGTATGATCCTTATAAAACCTACTTATTTACCTAATCAAATAAAAAAATTAACTATTTTTTTCCTAATTTTATGGATTTTGAATATCCAAAATTATCAAAATCCAAAAATTAAATAATCCCCACATCATGACATCATCTTCCATCCCTTACACTTTTCAAATTTTAATAATGACATAAGCTCCACCTATCCCCATAATCTAAAGATTCCAATTTCTAATTTTTAGTGATGTCATAGGCTCCACATGTCCCCCATCATCTAGTTTTTTTAATCTAAAGATTCTTCTTTCTAAATTTTATTGATTTCATACACTCCACCTATCCCTCATCATCTCTATTTTATAATACAAATATCCCTCTTTCTAAATTTAATTGATGTCATAGGCTCCACTGTCCACCATAATCTATTTTATAATCCAAATATTCTTCTCTCTAAATTTAAAAATCCACTGTAAATCCCACTAACCTCCATTAAAAAATTAAATAATTCTATTTAATCCTCCAAGGGTTCAATGCCCCCACTTTTTTCCCATTCCTAATATTCCCACTAAATAATTTAATAATATCCCATCAATTCTATCATCCTCCGCCATTGAATTACAACCAATATCAATTACTCTCATTAATAAAACCAAATCCATAAATGGATCCATTCACCTCCATTTCCACCGATCTTGAATTGTAATATGAAATTTTGTCCAAAGACTATTCATAAAAGGTCCAAATCATCAAGGCAATCAATCAAAAATCAACATTCAAATGAGAAGTTCTGTCAAATCATGGACTAACTCAATCAAATCTTCACAACTACCATCACCATAAATACAATCAACATCCAATCTAAATAAAGAGTAAGTGAAGGTATGTTATTTGGCATTTCATTATTTATTTCTTTACACCATCCTACATAGCTTAGCTAAATCACACTAGAATAGATTATTTACCATTTCCATTTTTTTTGGATTTTGGCTAACCATCTAATAATCTTGTTCTTGTGTTAAATTCTGACACACCTAGTGGGACTACACACCCCCTAACCATCTTTATAAGAAAAATAACCCTCTTCTCAAAAAAAAAAAAAAAAAAAACAAACAAACCAAAAAAAACTTATAATCTTTGTTGTTTTAGGTTTCTTATCAAGGATATTTCTTTTGAAGATCTATGTTTTTTTTCCTTTTTAAGTTAATATATTTTTTGTCTAAAAATAGAAAACTAATGTTAAATTGGTTATATATTTTAATTTATAATCTATACTATTCTAATTTTTTTTAGGTTAGTTCAAATTTATCTTAACAAAAATCTCTTAAAATGTCATAAAAATCTGATTTGTAGTTTAAGAGATATCATTAAACTAGTGACTGCCATTTTTTATTTATTTCTAACACAACTATTAAAATGGCTATACTTATAAATTATAATCTAGGTTTTTTTTAATTATTTTAAAGTTAGTTTGGTTTTGGATTAACAATACACTTTTAAATTTTCATAAAAAATAAAAAAATTAGTTTAAGATATATTATTAAAATAGTGACCATCATTTTTATTTTATTTTATTGTTTTCTAACTTTTAAGTTTGAAGGTTTTTATTTATTTAAAATTTTAACTTGCAAGTTACTTGTTTGTTTTACCTTTTAAGTTTTTTGTGTGTATGTTTCATTTACCAAAGATATTATATCAACATAATAATGTTTTTTTCTCATATTCTACTTGTTGAATCCTAAATGAAATAAATATTCTTGTTTCAAACACACTTTGCATTTGGTGCTAAAAAATAAACTCGCACTTAAGTTTTATTATCCAAAATAATTGTCGGCTTTCATTGCTTGAATTTTTATTTGATGTGTTTGTAGTAATTTGGAGTGTGTATGCTCTCCCATTACCCCATTGTGAGATCTTGTGTGATTAAAAACACACAAGTTACTAATTATTAAGTATAATTTCATTGTAAAGTTGTTTGTGTGTGTCATAAAGCTCGTGTATGCTCATTCTTGGGCATCACATTGTTGACTATATTTGGAAATAAAAAGTGACTTTGTGATTTTATGTTAACTTTTTTATTCTTTTTTATTCTCTTCCTTAGATGTCACATTGGTGATGATACTTAGGAATCATAAAAAAGTGGTGATCCTTTTATTTTTACTACACAGGGTGGATTTCATCACCTTCATGTGATTTCTTAAGAAATTACAACTATGAATTAATAACCCAATGTACACACCAACCCTATACATTGGAAGAGGAATATAAATTTAGTGGGAAATGTCATAAAAACATAGTTACTATGTATATGGATCACAAATTTTGAAAGCAAATAATTTGTTCCTTATGTTAAGCTATCAGACATGGCCCTTAAATAATTCAATTTATGATAGCACTTCACTAAGATCTTATGACTGAAGTGGTCACAAAGAGGAAATACCCTCTTGTTAATGGTCTATTATTGGATTTATTCTTTGACGTATTTTTGATCCTCACATGCCATAAGGTATATTGAGGATCATATAGACAACTTTGTACGAATTTTAATCCTTAGGAAGCCTTTTTCCATCATATTTATGGTGCAATGATAAGAAATTAGCCTTGTTAAGTTACTCTCAACATACCCTTGAAACAAATTTTTGTGGGACACATACACAAAAGCCTTTGTAGTCAATGCTCTAAAACATTAAGTCATCACTATCCAATGTAAAATCAAGTAGAACTGAGAGCCCACAAATTCTTTAAGACCTTTTCTATATCATCCTTTTTCCATATGATTTTTCTTGCAGTAATTCTCCTATCTTATACGATTACTTGGTTTATTTTTTATGTGTTAATAAATAATTTTTTCTCTAATTAAAAATTAAATTTGATCATAATAAAATGAAAAAAAAACCAAAGCATTCTTAGAGTTAAAATCCATATTCAAGCCCCAAAAAAATGAATTGTGTCATTTTGTTTTGAGTGCTAATCCATGGCACATTTCACTAGGAGCTAAGCCAGAGATAACTTGATTCTCAATTTAAATTTGGGTAAAAATACATCAATTTAAATGAAATTAGATAATAATCCATTCCCTCTAAATTAAGAACATGATAATCACATTGATAGTGATGTTAATCAAAACATATATGATCGACACAATATCACCAGTGGCTCAAAATGGATTAATTAAAAACATTTATAGAATAATACCTCTATCAAAATAAAAATAAAATCCTATCACGTCTAGCCTAGGTAAGTGATTTTATGTATATTGAAAGAGACTCTATTTACCTAGATTATAAACATGACCAAGAAGTCCATAACCAATAATAAGCCACTATTATTTATCACATTAATCAAGATCAACACCATACTCACAACCTTCATCTTGATCATGAAGATATTGGCAAAGGAAAATAAAATTTAATGGATGGATTTTCTCAAGACCTAAATAAAATCATAACAAAATTACTTTGGGAAGTTGGCCAAATATAACTAATTTGTCCTCAATTTTAGTGGCCACATCATCCAATCCATAAATGCCATCCAACTAGTAGCAACACATCTTATTTAGTCAATAAAAACAACCTAATAATTATAGAGTTGGCAATAGGGTGTATATACCCCTAAATCCAATGCAAATTTACATTATTGTCATAATCATCCCATAAACCCTATTAAGTCTACATCCACTCATCAACATGCATCAAATATTTCTCTGAACACTCCTTTTGCTCAAGAGTAGCAAGAGATGAAAATTCTCCTCAAGGATTACATGCAGGGAAAAAATAATGAAATTCAAGTTTGAAGAACTATGTCCATATCTGTTTGATGAAACTATTTTATGAATACCTTTCCCCCCTCACTTTAAGGTACTAAAATTTGATAAATAAAAAGGGAAATGGGTTCCATGATACCACCTTATATATTTACTCATGGTTTGTCTATAAGTGTCACATAATCACATGTTTTTGATAAAGTTATTTCATCAAGATTTTATGGCTAAGACTTAGAATGATTCCTCCATTTGTCTAAGGAATCCAATGTTGTATTTGTATACTTGTCAAAAAAAATTGGGAAGTATTTTTCATACAAATTAGAACATGAGTTTACATTGATGCACCTTTTGAACTCCAAACAGAGAAATGGGGAAGCTTATTATCCTTTTCTCAATGATGGAGGAGTTTAGACATCTAATTTACTCATTCATTTCTTGAAAAATAATTAATAAATATTTTTGTGAAAATATCAATCATGAAATAATCTATCATGTGAAACTCTAATGTGCCACTACATTCAATGATATCATTTAAAATGGATTACAAATAGAAAAGGCACTCATTGATAAGGGTTTATTTAGTGTATTATCTAAAGAAAACCACAACAACCTCATGTTAGTGCTCTAGTGAAAATTGAAAAACCAAATTTATTTAATAAAAACAAGAATTTAGTAGGTGATATAGTTATACATTCTAATCATGTGCAAAATGTTCAATAAGACATGTTCAGAACATCTAAACCAATCCAAAATTCACACTTAATAGACCACCTGTCAAGACACCTTATCAAATGAGAATCCTTGATCCTCTTAGATAACCTATAGAATTAGTTTTCTAATAGCTTGTTGAATAAACATGATTATATTCCCACCAATAAAGCATTTTTAACTAGGACAACCTAAGACATAATAGTACATAGATGATGAATAATGTGAGTATCATCATATTTAGTGTCATGTTATTTATAGATGTATGTTGCTCAAAAAACTACATTCAAGATCTATTAGATCATATTGATATCAAGCTTGAAAATCAAGCATCCACATCACATAATCAAAATATTATAATTTTTTAAGGATCCATTCCCAAAACATGATCAACATAATTGGCAACATCTAAAATCTAGATCATGACCAAGGTTAAAACAACTATACAATAATGTGTAATATCACACTACCTCACATAATTATTATAATATTATGGCCATTATAAAAATTATTTCATTCTATTAGTCTATCACAACACAACATGCTAGATACACTACCCCATGACCTTCTACATCCCAATCCTACAACCACATCCAAGCCCGAGAATGTGTTATTATTAATCAATGCCAAAATGTCATAATTCAAGGGAATTCCACATAAAAATCAAAAAAAAAAATTATAAATCCTTCCATATCAAAATAAAAATCATCCACATATATAAATGAAAAGTAATATGACCTTATAAAACAATTGGATAAAATACCTACACATATATCCATCTTGGATCTATTATGAACATCCACTATTCATAAGGACATATTATACCAAACCTTAAAAAAATCAAATGTCCCTAATGATATGCAACGCTCATAATTTCAATCACTTATAGGACATTTATCCTTAGGTCAATAAATTACCTTTGGTGATAGTGATATTTCTCCAACATGACCATCCCATAATAATCCTCTCTAGATAGAGATGATTATTTCCAAGCATAAAATAGATTAAGTACTCATAAACATGGGTCAACACTAAAAATTTTCACACTCAAGTTGATCAAGTGCCTAGTAGTACTCACAATCATGCATGGAATCAAATATCTTTACCATCAATGGGTATGATAATGTCAAAATAGAATCATCTAGCACTATTTATGTACCCATAATTGTTGGGCTTATCACACATCAAACCCTATTTTTTGTCATTGACATTGAACTTCCATATAACCTCCTCCTTATCCATCCATGGATTCATGACATGCTCATTTTTCCTTCCACTTTCCATCAATGTCTAAAATTCCCACACTCTAATATAGAGGTCACAATCCCTAATGACACATAGACTTATTAGTACTATAAGATGCTAGAAGTTAAAAATCACCATGCTTGTCATTGTACCATTGTAGAATATATCCCTAAAAAGGATAATAATATGAGTCCAAATATCAAATTATCCTACATTCTTCAAAACAACCTTCTATCTACATCTAATAATCCCCATATAAAAGCATCCACACACTTAATAATCGAAGATAAAGGTTGTGGAGAATGTAAAATGAAAAATTATTTCCACATTGCAAATATTCCATTATCCCCAAAAACCCATGGAAAACCCAACATAGTATGGTGAAAGATGGTTGATTCATATAAGGTATGTTCTATATCATTTTTGAAGAATGGTCTTCTCATTAATGAAGTTCAAAATATCCTATAAATTCATGGTTATATGGTGATGGACTAGCTTCATGTTATGAAAATAAAAGATATCTTGTCCCTAAAAATATGTTAGAAAGTGTAAATTACAAGGGTATATGATTAAGAGCCAAGGAACAAGGATTTATTGAGCTTATCCCATCTACTCAGCATGAAGTAAATCATGGAATTAGATACAAACCACTTGAAAGTGATACAAATATAATGATTAATGATAAATTTATTGATAGTGATATAAATTCCTGTTATAATATCTATGATGAACTTTTTGATACTATTTTTTTATATCAATGTTATCCTTACCATCCATCTAGACCTCCCTTATCCTAAGCTCATAGACTAGGATCAACAAGATGACGTACCTTTAGATGGTTTTTATAATGATGAGGTAATTAAAAAATTATTGGAACTTAGAGATGGTTTCCCACTTAGGGACCATAAGAAGGGATTTGAAATTCGTTTGTACCATGTTTCCTACTTTGGATAGTAGGTGGATTTCCTTAGTCAAGAAAAAAATAAAATAACAAATTAATATCCTCTATTGAAAACCTCTTTGAGGCACTATTAGACCATGAAATAATAAAAATGAAGCCATTTTCATTGGTGAAAACATTTCTAATGCACCAATGAATGGGAAAATCCGCCCTATTCATTAGAAAACATAGATTCTTATAAGTCTTCACATCATAAGTCCTCACATAATCTTCAATTTATATGTCAATCCTAAGGATCATCACACATTTGAATAGTTGGTCTAAGAATCTCCACATACATTTAATGAATGGTCATTATTTGAAATGAATGCCTCTGATTCTTATTATATGGGTGAACTCAATAAATATATTAGGTCAAAATCAGATGAACACTATCAATTCCCTTTAATACCTATTTTTTATAGGGTGGTTCCACATTTCTTGTGGAAGATATCATTGAGGTCAACCTTGGTATAGAGGATAATCCATACATAATTAATCATGGTGCCTCTCTTACTAAAGAGGAATGTGAGTCCATTATTTTTATCCTCAAATAATTCATTGATATCTTTACATGGTCCTATTTCAACATCCCTATATTATATCCATACTTGGTCATGTATCATCTTTTAGTGCATCTAGACAACAAATGCATCAAGCAAAACATACATAAAATGCATTTGCATATTTAAATTTTGGTCAATAAATAACTCAAATAACTCTTAGAATCTAAGTTCATTAGACCTATTGATTATATAGAGTGTATCTCCAACATTTTTCATTTCAATAAGAAACCCTTCAGTAATACACATTTATAATGATTTTAGTGATATCTATAAAACTTGTCCACAAGATGATTTCCCTTTGCCTAATATCAATATGATAATTGAATCCATAACTAGTTATTAGACAATATTAGTTATACATGGTTTTTAATTCTATAACCAATTCAATATATCACCTTATGATCAGCATAAGACTACATTCACCAACCTATGGATAACATTTTGTTATCAATTGATGTTATTTGACCTAAAGAACACTAGTGTCACTTATTAGAGAGCCATGAATATTATGTTCCATGATATAATTTATGATATTATGGAATATTATGTGGATGATATCCTTGAAAATACAAAAATAAGAGCGTATAATTTAGTAATTTTGTGCAATATCTTTGAATGACTTTAAGAATATAATGTCAGATTAAATCTTAATAATTTTGTCTATGGCATCACATATGGAAATTTTATGGGTTTTATTATCTCCAGGTGAGGTATTTAAGTGGACACGTCTAAGGTTAAGGCCATAACATATATTCTTCCACCATCTAATTTAAAACAACTATCTAATTTACAAGGAAGCATTCAAGTGATTCTTCAATTCATTTCACAACTTATAGACCATTGTCATCCCTTCACACACCTCTTGAAAAAGATAGCTTAATTTTAATGAAAAAAGGATTTTTTGGAGGCATTTGATAAAAAAAAATCATAGTCGGTTAACCCACTAGTGTTGGCCCCTCTAACACTAGGCAAGGCTAACCCACTAGTGTTGGCCCCTCTAACACTAGGCAAGGCTAACCCAATATTATTGGCCCCTCTAACACCAATAAAGCCATTTTTACTTTATATATCAGCTACTCATCATGCCTTGGGGTCACTTTTATCTCAACACAGTTCAAATGGTAAATAAAGATTAATTTATTACTTGATTAGGACATTGGTCACCTATGAACATAATTATTCATATCATGAAAATGTTTGTCAATAGTTATTATCTCCTAAAATTTTCAACATTACATTTTTAATAATTGAACTATCATGATTGAGTCAATCCACTCAAGTATCTTCTATATAAAGAAGCATTGATAGGTTGTATGGCCAAATGAATTGTGCTCGTAAGTGAATTTGACATTGAATACACTAATTAAAAAGTTATTAAAATGTATGCATTTGATAATCAATTATCAAATTCTCCATTACATAACCATTAACATTTGGGTTTCCAGATGATTCCATTTTCTCCATTGAAGAATCAAAATAATGGAATATATATTTTTATGGGTCATTCACATCCTAGGGATCAAGGGTAGGTGTTTAATTTGTTAAACCATAATGACATATTATCCCCAAGTCTTTTCATATCAAATTTACATGTGCAAATAATATTGAAGAATATGAGGCCCTTTTTTCAAGACTTTGTATTTCCATCTAATGGGACATAAAACACTTGTCAGTCTTCAATTATTCTCAGTTAGTCATCAATCAAGTAACTAATCAATATCAAACAAAGGATGATTATAAAATAATGACATAAAAATCCATGGAAGATATACTTTAAACATATTTTGAGCACATAAAGTTTGATCAAGTTCCAAGGGCCAATAATAGGTTAGCAGTTGACATGGTTACTATTGGTTCACTTCTTGAAACATCTTTGGATATCCATCAGTATTAGTTCTTGATTGAAAAATTCATCATCACCACATATGATCATCTAGAATCTGAAATGGTATGTGATATTTTTGGTCCTAATTCACCCTAGTATAACAATATTTAAATATACCTTCATTATCACATTCTTGCAAAAGACTTATCATGTAACCAAAAAAAATATTTCATCCATAACACATACTAATATAACTTACTTGGAAGCACACTCTATCATACAGGATATGATGGAATGCTACTTTATTGTTTAAATTTAGGAGAGGTTAATTTAGTCATCAAATATGTTTATGATGGGATTTATGTGGCCCATACTAGTGGAATGTTCCATGCTAAGAAATTCCTTCACAAAGAACATTATTATACAACTATGGAAACTGATGCATGTGTATATGTGAAAGTGTGTTATTTGCTAGAAGCATGGTGACCTGATTCACACTCCATCACAAGAATTGTAGTTGATTATAACTCCTTGGCCATTTTTAACATGGGGAATCAATCTCATATAGAAGATAAACCCAACTTTATCTAATGGCCATAAACACATCATAAATTCTACCAAGTATTTTACAATGTGGGTTTAGGAAATCCATCTCACTTATGTAACCAAGAAGCAAATATCTAAGTTTATTTTTAAGCATATAAATTACTGGTAGGGCATCCCATCCAACAAAATTTATGATAATGTAAAATTATTTTAAGAATAAGGACATTAAATCCTTATATTCCCAATTCCATAACTGATACAGATGGTCAGCTCATTGTTCACAAGGTGATACAAAAATTTAGGCATCCAATAGAAACAATGTTAAAATCCTCAAAAAAATTATTAATGATGTTGTTCATGATTGGAATTTATAATTATTTCCTATGTTATGGTCTTATCAAACCAACACTCACACTCCCACAAGTGCTAAACACTATTCCCTAGTCTTCATATCATAAAAAATACATCTTATTAAGTTTAAGTTACCTCACTACGTATTTCATTGCATGATGTCATTGATTATGAGGAATAAAAGGTTGCAAATACCTAATATTTATAACTCCTTTATGATAAAATATTTATATAAATAAATCATATCAAGGCTTATCAAAACAAGATGATCATAACTATAATAGTAAAATCAAATCTTGAGGGTTTTAAGTTGGGACCTTATGCTTAAATAAAATCAAATGAATACAAATGTATAATAGGAGAATAGATACATGTTTAAGCCTAATTATATAGGTACATACATCATCACTTATAATTATATTAATGGTGCTTATATATTGGCCATAGAAGATGGAAGAGAGATAGATGAGCTCATGAATATCATGCACCTCAAGTGTGTCTATACTTGATGTCCATCTAAAAAATTAAAAAATTATCAAAAATAGAGAGAGATAGAGAGAGAGAGAGAGAGAGAGAGAGAGAGAGAGAGAGAGAGAGAGAGAGAGAGAGAGAGAGAGAGAGAGAGAGAGAGAGAGAGAGAGAGAGAGAGAGATAGAGACAAAGTTTTTCCAAAGGCTAAAACCCATTTTTATGGCATATTGGATAAGTACCATAGTGAAAACTATTTTTTTTGGTTTCATATGTAACAAACCATTGTCTATGAGTACCTTTGTGCTTGGGGGTAGGTCTAAATCATTATATATCCATCCAAAAAATCCATATAATTATCCTTTAAACACTTTCCCATTTTGATCTTGGTGGTGATTTATGGCTACTACAGGGTGTGGTAGGTTTTGATAGATAAGAGTGCGGAAAATTCTTTGTAAAAAATTATTAGAGTGACAAAGGTGGTAACTTCCATGTCTTATGATCCTTAGCTAGCTTCCTTTTGGCCACATCCATCCATTAATCCTTCACATCCATTATCTCATTTCACATCCACTATTAGATTCAATCTTCCCTTTGATAGTAGATCATATACACACATCTTAGACACCATTTTTTATATTTATTTTAAAAATATAAAAGCATTAGTCAAATTAAATAATAGATATATAAAGCCACAAAACCCAAAGTTCTTGTGAGCAATATTATTTTAGGTTGGACTTAAATCCTTAATAAATTTTAACCTAGATCATAGTCACATCATCAAGAACATTTGTTTCATGTCTACTTCCTTGCATGTATCCTTTCTTGGGGCACCATCTAGTTATATCATCAATCTTTCACACAAAGATTTTGACTAGATAAATGACAAGATGTTTTATGTTGCCTATATTTTTGGGTTTGTGTGTGTTTTCTTGATTTCTTGTTTGTTTAATTTTCTTATTATACATTGACTTATTATATATGTTTGAATAGGTTCATCATGATTTTTCCATATTAGGGTGATTTTATGCACTTGTACATGAGTCTATCCATCAACACACAAAAAAATGTTATCCTGATTTTTCCATAGCATGGTGAGTTTGTGTCACTTTTTTATTGGATTGGGGGTCATTCCTTATGCACATTATGGTTAGGTCATCATGGTGCATACCATTTGGTGTTACATTGAAAATTATGTTGTAAATTATGAGTATGTGCCCTAAAATAAAAGTCTATTATCCTTTAAAAAATATCTCCACACCTTAACATCAAATCAAAATAAATCATCATGTTTTTATTAGCATCATCCATCCTCTTTTATGTGAATTACATTAGCATGAATTCCATTCAGACTATGTACACAATACTCAGTTACATGGGGTTTCTGAGGTAAGCTAAGCTAAAATTATTATCAATATTACCATTCATTTCCATTATCATCCCTGATAAATGTATTCCATTCCTCCTCATTACTACTCATAAATACCCATAACCTCATCCCTTTCAGCCTATCAATATATTTTAGTCACTTGTCTAGATTGTCAATTTATTTTAACAACATGATTGACAACCATCCTCATTTCATGTCTCCATCTCTACCAATCCTCCACTTCACCCCTCTTTTTTGAACCCCTTTGACATTTTTAATTAAATTTACATCTCCAAATCCACCACCTAATCCACCATTTATCTCATCACCTTCCTTATCATCACTTTTATAATTAATGCTTAGTTAATTTTCCTAACACATGCTTCTTCACTCCTCAATCATCCTTTTTGTTTCCTTGTTTCACTCCTTTTCTCACTCATTTCCATTTTTTCCATGTTTTTCCTTATCCTTCGTTTTCATCACCATTCCATTTTATTCTTAATCTACTTTAGACCTCTTTTCACCAATTTCGTTTTCTACCTATTGGCTATCATAGCCACCCTTGTTCCCTAGGACACTTGCACACTTAGAAGGGGTATTTTTTACAAAAAAATAGTTGAGTATGAGTTCCTTGCAATCATTTTCATGATTACTATATGGATTCAAGATTATTTATGCATGAGTCATCATGGTTATTTGAATTTACTACATTGAATGAGTATTAAATGTATTGTGACATTTATAGTTTATATTAGGCTTATTATAGAGGCTATTTGTAAAAAAATTTTCTTAAGGTTCTTGATTAACTTTGTTAAGCCTCATTCCATGCCTAGAAGCATTGAAGTCAATGTCAAGGAAGTATCTTATCAAAGGTATTGCATAATTTTAGGTTTGAGATAGGGTCTTTTTGAAAGTGACTCAATGATATGTATCTAAAAGGACTTATAATAAGATGTCAAGTCTTGAAATAAGTGTTGAAACATTCTAAAAGTCTTCTTGATCCCTCATTATTGTCTGATCATATGTGAATACCTCTAAAAAGGGTCTAATGCATTTTTTGACATCATTTTAGCTTTAAAAAGGAATATTCTAGTGATTACAAATGAAATTATGAGGTTCAAATAGTCTTAAGATCCCTATCAAGTTCATGGCACATCAAAATAACCCAAAGAGTGCATTTGGGGATATAAAAGGCCAAAAAGTCATAGGTGGGTCATTAAAGTCATATTAAGATGACTAGGCTTTATAAAAGTTTCATAAGGTCATTCTAATTATTGAAAACCTCTTCATAACCTCTTCCATTTGTACAAATAGTGAAAAAAAGGTTAAGGTCAATTATTTCCCTCTATTTTGCTTTTTGATGGCATTTCAACTCCTTCAACATGGAAAAATGCACTTGACCATCACAAAACCATTATTCATATAAGACATAGTCATGTCCTTTTTATTGTTTTATAGATGTTATTTTATGATTGGTGAAGAAAATCTTAAAGCTGAGACATTAATATCAAATTACAATCATGATTTCAAGTCTCCTCAAGGCCAAAAGCTTCAAACTAGGAGGTTTCAATCATTTTTATGTAGGTTCATTAAGATTTTAGTAAAAAGGGCATCACATTAAAAGAGATCAAACCATTCAAGAAATTTAATGAATGTTTTTAAATAAATATAGGCTCCATTTAAGGATTAAATGATAAGTTTTAGGTGAAATTAAATGTATTTAATCCATTAACAAAGCTTTCATGAGTTGTAGATCTAGTGAATGGCAGATTTTGTCCTTGAGTGTAAAGTTTCAAGGGTTATGAGAGATTAATGCATGGAAAAAATGATTTAAATTATTCCTTAAATCATTCAATTCTTTCCTAATGCTATATCATACATATCAAGTCATAGAGTTCCCTCAAACATTAAATTTTATAAGAGGTTGTCGGTTTTGAAAATCTTTATTAGAAGTTGTAGATCCATAATGATATTCAAGGCACCAAGTGATAGTAATATTAGGTCCCTCACATCATCATTAATCTTTTATAGGCCTTAAAATAGGAAAAATATGCCCATAAACCTCATGATAAGGTAAAACCAACCTCCAATCTCCTTTGTAGGAAATTACAAGAAGTATTCTAAGACATGTTAGCTTTGATCAAGAGATGAATGGAGTCATACAACCATTATAGGATAAAAATAAGGTATTTAGGAACCCATTATAGGTTTTTATAAATTATAATAACTATTTAGGGATATGAATGATCCTTAATGAGTAAAAACAAGTCTGTAGGCAACATGATAAGAGCATAATTTGAAGTTTAAAATTGTTTCTCTTGATGCATGGTAAAGGATGGATATTAGATAACGTTTGGAGATATATTTATTATCATATTAATAAAAATAATCATATGGATAAGCTTATAATAATATTAAATGTTTAAAAAGAAGATAGGTATCACTAAACCCTAGCAAACCCTACAAACCCATGGGTCCACTTTTTAGTGTTTGAAACATGCTTAAGTGAAGTAGATGGAGTCATGTAGGGTATTTATTTAATTACATGGTACCTTAATATCCCTCTAATAAATTTTTAGGCAATGATAACCATTATCAAGGTTTTAATAAGGTCTCAAACTTGAGATAGCCTCTACAGGCATGTAGACACAAAAGTGAAGTTTTCAATGCATTTTGGGAATGTTTCCCCTGATGAGTGGGCCTCAATAAATCCTAATAACATTACCTCATATATTTAGTTCCACAATATCCTAATTTTAAATGTTTTAAAGATGTTTTAATATTGAGAATAAGTTTCATGTATGCAGATGAAGGATGGGTCTTCATTGTGCTTCAAAGTGTTGACCTCTAAATGGAGGGACCATAAAAAAGTAGAATATTATTTTTCTTACTCCTCTTTCCCTTCAATAAAGGTAATATTTCAAGGAATCTCTTTTAAAATTTTAGTAAAGGTTCAAGATTTATATGCCTTGTATAGGCCTACAAACACAAGGATGTAGTATTAACATGTTTTAAAGTGTTCTCACTTGAATAAAATGCTACAAAAAAGCTCAAGGGACTCTTATTTTCATCCAAACCCCTACCAATACAAGTTTTAAGGCAAGATAAATAAGATTCATAGGTTATAGGCATGTGAAAAATAGGAGATGATAGTTTAGGTTCAAGAAGTTAGAATGTATCTTAAGGGCTTCTAAAGACTTTTCTAGAATATGAACATGTTTTAAGTGTTGTGAAAAATGTTAACATGATACATAGTCTCATGAAAAGATTTTAGCCAAGCTTCGTCAAGGAACCTATAGGCATACAAGTGAGAGCCAATCAAGAGGAAGGAATAATAGGTAGGATCCTCTAAGTCAAATTAAATCTATAGACATACAGGTTCATTTAAGACTCCTTGGTTGATCAAAATGATATGGTCTCCAAGACACTCAAGATAAGTGAATGAGGACTTAGAGGTTGTAGGTTCTATTTATGTTTCCCTAAGTGATAAATGTAATATTTCACCAATGGTTTAGGATAAATACAAGTATGGTATAGTGTGAGAGAAGACAAGGTTAGTAAGGTTATGAGGTTGCAATGAGAAAGAAGTCCTTAATGTTGACATGTTGATCACTCATACCTAATTTGTGTTCATGGAAAGCCTTAAGGCTTGATTCAAAATTAGGTCAACCTATAATACCTTTTATATCCTCATAACACTTCAAACATAGGCTAAAAGAATAATTTATATGGTTGGCATGACCATGACCTATTAAAATTCTATAAACAAGCTTTGAAGGAGAATCTCAAATTAGCAAGTCTACAAGTCAAGAGTTCAATCTCTTTTTGATTGAGTAAACTAGAAGAACTCTCAAGAGTCTTAAAACTCATTATGATAACTCCCAAGGATTATCTCAATATATGTAGTTAATTTTTAATGTTTCAAAGTTGGTAAAAATGAAAATAAAGGTTTCATAATACTAGAATCAATGTTTCATATCTATAATTATCCCCTAAGACTATGATCATGCCTCTCAAATTCCTTACAAGCACAAACAAACCTCAATGACCTTGTGATGTTAGAGAAAGATTTAAAACATGGTAGGAAGATAATAATATTGTAACATTGTGTTTAGATCTTTCTAATACTTTTAATGAGTTAAGAGCAAGAATACAAGTTTGAAAACTTCTTTGAGGAGTTTTAAGACATATTTCAGATTTGAGACTAGGTTCTTGAGTTAAACATGATCAAGAGACCCTCTGATAAGTGTTTAGGTATAATTCTTAGTTTTTTTATAATGTGAGCTTGTTTTATGAATTATCTTTCATGAACATGAAAGGTACCTAATTTTAAGGGATAATGTCAGGGTTTCCATGGACATGCAGGTCTGTGGACCTATTAATAATTTCCATGTGTCATAAATAAAGAAGATGTTCTAACCTTATAATAGGTTTATAATCAATATTTTATTTATGGTTTAATAGAAACAATATTTATCAATATTATCTAACCAATTATAGGTCTACTAATTAAATACGTAAAGTTTCCATGTGTCATGATCAAGAAGAGGATAGTTGTAGGTATATTGGCTAAACTTAATGATCTTATTAAGTAAGACAACAAGGTAAATATATGTCTATATATTATTAGGAACTTATAATTCTAGTTTTTAAAATTTTATAAGTTTTCAATAACTAATTGGGTACCCTAAAGACCTATAACTAGGAAACAAGAGTCATAATGCTCCCTAAGAACCTCTAGAGCCTTTTTATAACTTATAAAAATGATTATAAATGTTGTGAAGAATGTGAATATGTTGTGGCATCAATTATCTAAGTAGGTTGTAGGAAAGATGGAGAAGTTTTTTTAATCCCAAACTAGACTCATACAAGTCTATTCCATGAAGTTTTAGGACTTACCAATGAGTAAGTACAAGATGATGATGTACTTTCATGATGTCAAGAATAAGAAATGAATTTTTGAGTTTATCAAGTATGACTACCAACTTGTAAGGTACTTTTAAATGGTACCAAATTTTTATGAGAAACATATAAGGTCTCAAACTTAAATTTGAGTCTCCATAAGATTTCAATACATACCATTAGTATATCATATAGGCTTATGACCAACTTGTAAGTCATCCTGAGGAGGTCTAAACTAACCCATAATCTCATTATAAAGGCTTAAAATTATAAATATGATAGATAAGGTTAAGTGAATTTCAAGATATCTTAGTGAGAATAGAATACCACTTGTATTCTTATTTGGTAAGTAGATAATTTCAAGCATGGTCTTATGTTAGAAGAGAATACAGAGTTAGTGGAGTTAACATGTTACAATAAGTTTTAACTCAAGGATCATATCATAAAATAAGAATAATGTTGAGGAATTCCCATGGGATGGAAAAGAGACTAATTGGTATCAATAGACTATCAATATCATGGTCTTAATATGGGGGACTAATAACTTATTTTTCAATTCAAATTTAGCATGTTTTTCATGGTTCTAAAACTTTTTGATACATGAGGACAAGGAATATAATAATTTTATTGTAGGGTTAAAAATAATATAAGTGCATAAAACAATATTTTCAAGTATGAAGCTACATATTTATCAATCCCCCAAAGATTCCTCATGAGGAACTCAAACACTACATCAATTCTTCTACCTCTCTTAAAGACCACCACAAAAGTTTTAAGGTGATTTTTTAGTTTGATTATGATCATAGGGTCATTATGTCCATGATGGAGCTATAAATCATTTTAAAAATCATCTCATAGACATGTAACTCCTCCCTGAAGTGTTCATCAAGGCAAGTCAAATATAAAGGCTAAAAATGGCATAGGTCTTCTTCTAGTTCAACCTTGTAGTAAGCCTTGACATGGAGGTGTGAAGAGAAAGCTGAGCTAGAGAAATCAATGTAGAAGTTTTTCAATTAGAGGAGCCATGTAGGAACACCTTAATCATACATAAGGTCCACAAAATACAAAAATATCAACAAGGTATCTTCTTCCACTACTATGTCACCCTCCTTGGAGAATCAACATTGATAACTGCACTAGTACATTGAAGAAGGCCTAATGGCCTCATTTTTCACTTATTTCTCTCTTGAATAGGATATATTTGTTGTAATAAGTACATTTATCTATTTTATTATTTCTTTATCCTCTCTCTTGTCTCTCATTTTCTTGTAAAATGGGCTAGAAATGCCTCACTTTGCATCCCTCTATTGGGTATAACAAAACTTTGATTCTATAAAGACTTGTAATGATGGCCTTATGCCTTTGAATGGAATAAAAGACTGATTTTACCTTCTCTATACTGTTATTATTATGTTATTTTAGTTTTTTTAATCTACATTTATGGCAAATATCATTTTCCATTATGTATTCCATTTCCATTCAACTTGATACAAGTAGGTTTGTCTTTTGAAGGTCATATGTTGTGTTATAGCTCATTATGCAAGTAATTAGTTATGGAAATTGGTTTATTATGTCTTTTACATGGCCTTATAGCTATCTCTTATAGTTTTATCATAGACCACCACCTCCATATGAAATATTAATGCATGAGAAACTTGATTTGGAGAGTGTGTAAGATAAATTCAATATTTTTTCAATCTTATTGTATTTTTATAGGCAAGGCGAGGAGACTTTAAATATTAATACATTACCTCATTTTAAGTTTCTAGTTTCCTTCTTATCCATTTTCATGATAAAGGCATAGTTTTAGCTTAGATTATGCCTTTTTAGTGTAGGTTAGAGAGATGTAACCTAATCTTAAATCAAGTGCTCTCTGATTTGAAAATGAGAT